>JAYESA010000006.1:190276591-190760442 GCA_036927795.1 Iris macrosiphon | reverse complement strand
TGGCATGTAGGGGGTTATAAGGCTAATAAGGCACGTCATAGACGGCTAGCAGTCAGGAACAATCGAGTATAAGGATGATGGTACAGTCGCGTACTCAACAGCTAGCAGTCATGACATGGTGGAAAGGATAGACCACATGCCTCCTAGTATCCTCCCTCCCGACACGAAAATCGAGACATGAAATCCAAATTCTAACACTAAGTGTAATCATCCAATGGTGCTAGTAGAGCAAGAAACTAATTATCATAATATAAAGAATAAACTTGAAGTGCAGGTATTTGCCTGATGTTTGGATTCCAACTACGGTTCTGTCATCGGGAAATTTCCAGATATGCCTCCGGATGCTGAAATAACCATTACCATCATGCTCAGAAGATATCAAATAGCTAGAAATGCCTGTCCTTGAGTCCAATTTGGACACAGGGGCAAAAATGATAATTTCGGGTCAAAACGGGGTCCGCATGTGGGCCCGCTTTGCACCGAAAAAAACATGTCAGGGTCAAGGTCTCCAAATTCGTCCAACTTAGTGTCAACAAGTCAGAAATGCTGATACGAACTCAACGGAATTTCCAGAATTAGATTTCGATGAGCCGGTCACAAAATCGCCCGTCGAGTGGGGCCTACGGGGCCCACGACACGCGATTTCGTCAACGTTCTCGGATTCGAACCAAACTTGGGTCACAGGACCAGCGTATTGCTATGAGTCCGATGGCGTAAGTTTCGTTTCGATCCGACGTGTGTACACAAAGTTATGACATATTCCAGGAAGGGCGGATACGTGACGGTGTCCGCAGATACGCGTTGATTCCGGTGTGCACGCACATCCGAATCAACTTTCGCGAAATCCCACACGTCCCTATCAACGACGCGCACGTATCTGTGAAGACCGCGCGCACCAAGTCATCCCGTTTGGCGGGGCGTACTCAGTTCCGGGGTGAAACATGGCGTTGTTTTTCCTATTTTTGGATCGCGGTTCGCGATCACCACAGGACGCGATGCACCGAGCGGTTTGCACGGGCACCTAGGGGGTCATGCAGGCTGCACGTTGCAATTGACGGAATTGAAAACAGGATTACGAGCAGAAAGTTACGAGTACCTGAACAGGGCCCCAAAATAACGTTTACTCGTGTCCGCGTCGACACGAAGGGCCGTGTCCTGACCGTGTCCGTGTCCGGCTAGGGTTCTGATGAACCGGCTGGAGAGGATGGCCGCGCCGTGGCCGGCCGGAGGGGAGGCTGAACAGCCGGGGTCGGGGACGCTCAGTCGGTCGGTGTCGGCTCCGCCTGGGGAGGGTCGGCTCGGCGGGGCCTTAGGCAGAGGAGAGTGGGCGCGGGGGAGGCTCCGACTGGGCAGGGAAGGGTCGGCTGGGCTCCTGGGGAGGAGGGCAGGAGGCCGGCGGCGAGGGTGGTGGAAGAGGGAGAGGGTGCGGGGCAAGGTCGGCTGCGCGGAGGGGCGGTCGACCGGAGTTAGGGTTCCGGCGGCTGGGCTCGATTTGGGGGGGGGGGGGAGATGAAGGAGGAGGACCGGAGGGGAGGTTTAAATAGGAGGAGCTGCGGGGGTCGAGGCCGGGAATGGCGGAGGCGAGGGGGGTCGTGGCGCGAGGGCCGCGGGGGTCGCCGACGTCGTGGCCGGAGCGGTCGGCGTGGGACGCGGGCCAGTCGCGGGGTGGAGAAGGTTCGTGCGGGTCGGGCGGCTAGGTCCGAGTCTGGCCGACCCGACTCGACCCGCTAGCCACGGGTGCTTGGGTTTGGGCCCGATTGGCTGGGCCGCGGTTTGGGTTTATAAATACCTAATTAAATAATAATAGATAAATAATTAAATAATTAGTTTTTTTTAGGTGTTTTATATTAGGTCCGGGTCCTAATAAATTCCAGAAAAATAATCCTAAGTCCAGTTTTTAATTTTACACCATAAAATATTATTTCCATAATATTTTAACACCAATTAACAGCATTTAAAAATTTTTAACTCCCAATTACCTTGGTTCGTCTTCCAGAAAAATACCGTAAAATTGGAAAAATTATATTAAAATTATTCTGAAAAATCAGGGTGTTTACAGTGAGAGAGCAGAGATTGAGTGAGAGAGAAAGAGAAGAGAGTGAGTGAGAGAGTGAGAGAGTGAGAGAAGAGAGAGAGAGTGAGTGAGTGAGTGAGTGAGTGAGAGAGAGAGAGAGAGAGAGAGTTAGCGGGTGAGTGAGAGTGAGATTGAGTGAGTGGGTGAGAGAGTGAGCAGAGAGAGAAGAGAGAAGAGAGAGAGAGAGTGAGCGGGTGAGTGAGTGAGTGAGTGAGAGAGCGTTAAAAACAAAAGCAAAATATATATAATAAGGAAAACGCCCTTTGGAAGGACGTTTTTCCTAGAAAAAACGCCATTCCAAAGGACATTTTCCTTATTATATATATATAACGGACAGTATTATTTTTTGTTTTTTTTAAGGGAGATGACGGAATTTTTTTTGGAAAACGTAAAACGTCATTCCGATGGGCGTTATGATGCTTTGTTTGAAAATTATAAAATTTTTATGCTCTGAGTGGGATTTGTTTTAATTTCATTACTCAGAACGAAATTTTCCGTATTTTTTTTCTAGATCTATGCCTTTATCCACAGAGTTAAAATTATATATATGGAAATTTTTTTACACAAATATGCAGATCTATGAGTTATTTCCAGAGTCAATCCATATTTTGTTACACAAAAATGCAGATCTACGGATTTTTACACAATATGCATGTATATGCATTATATTCATTCACGGCATTCTTTCAGATCTTTACCATTTATCTTTCACTCGAACTCAGGAATGAATGACCTCAAGAAGTAAGACATCTCTGTCCAAGAAAATGGGATTCAATTTAACAGTCAAGAATCTGAACAAATAATAAAATTGAACCTGCTGGAATGAAATCTCCGTAAGATCTCCTATGTTACTTCAACAATGTTCAGAGGCGTATACCTTCATAAACTCTAAGCAAAATGCTCTGCTTCCATCCAATTTCAATAACTTGCAAGAAGATCAAACGCGTAGCATAATTCATATATACATATGAAATGAAAGAGATGATTTCATGGTTCATACTTGATTCTTACTGATAATATGAGCAGTCAAACATAGATGTATGAAGTAGTTGAAGACATTAACCAACACGATTTACACCCTTCAAGAAATCAAGAAAAAGGATCTTTACCTCAAGATTTATTTCTTCTTGCAATGCTGACCAGGTCACCCCTCCAAACTCCAAGCTATTGATTAAAACTCGAGTAAAGATGTCAAGAAAAGAAGAAAAATACTATATTGGTTTGTTTGTGTTATATTTATCATCTTGTTTATGTAATATTATTACCTACGGTGACATTTTGTAAGTGGTTAGATAGGCCAAGATTAAAAATATGTATTATATCTATGATTCTACTCCTATAGTCCTATGTATATATTCTATTTAATGCACTTTTTTAATTCAATATGACTCTTGATCGAATGCTAATTTGTGTATTGTGTCCATTTCTTTGATTCAGGCCTAAGTTGGAAATGCAAGAGAAATTGTTAAGGTTGATGGCTTCCGCTTTCACTTTTTTGGTGAACTGGTAGGAGGTAGTCAACGTATTAGCTTCGAGATTTAGACAATGATGAGAAAATCCGAGTCTAAATCACAACATGTGGCGATGATGAGAAGGGTTATGATTTCTTGGAGCCATAAGGAGTATGTCCCTTCAAAACACACGCTTTGTGATTGATGGCATCCCCTTTCACTTTTGCGAAATGGTTGGAGATAGTCAACGTATTGGTTTTTAGCCCTCGAGGTCTATAAGCTTTTAGGTAGATGGCTTCCCCTCTCGCATTTGTGAAATGGCCGGAGGTAGTCTACGTATTATCTTCGGTTTGGACAATGATTAGTAGGATGAATACTCTGTGAGACGAAATCAAATATATGACAATGATGACTTGAGTAGGGTGACTCTTTTGAGCCATGTGTTTTTTGTCCCTTCACACCCAACTTTATGAGTATCAGCGATTTCATTTTTGTCAGCAGTATTGGCTATGTTGGCAGCAGTATAGGCTACATAGGTATCAGTTTGGCTATGTTGGTTTTCTATGCATTTTGGCTATGTTGGTTCCAGTATTTCTGTGCAGTTTTTTGAGTATCAGCATTGGGGTATGATACATTCTTGCCGATAATACAGTTCTGAATCAGCATTGGTTCCAGCACTGTGTTGTTTGATTCCAGCATTGGTTGTCAGCAGTATCAGCATTGGTTCCAACATTGGGCTATGATACATTCTTGTTGCTTCCAGCATTGGTTCCAGCACTGTGCAGTTTTTCTGAGTATCAGTTTCTGAATGATACACTATGCGGTTTTTTTATTTATCAGTTTCTGAATGATACACTGCATTTTTTGATTCTCAGTTTTCTGAATGATACACTGGGCTATGATGAGAAAATATATTTGCTGAATGATACATTCTTCATTTTGAGTATCAATTTTTTTGGCTATGTTGGTTCAGTTTTCTGAATAATACATTCTTCATTTTGGTAAGAATGTTGGTTGCTTTATAGTCTTCTTTTTAGGAGTGATTGTTTGTTCAGTTTTCTGCTTGACTGTCATCAATTGTTTGTAATTCCTAACAGGTTGTAGGAGGGAATGTTGTTTTCATAATTTAGTGATTTAGCTTTTGTTGGATATGGTTTTGGTGATAACCAATGTATAATTTGCTTGCAAATGGGTATAATCCAATTTGTCAGATAGTATCTTTTTTCTTTTTTTGTGCTTTGTAATTGAAGAAGCTTCTTTGTATACTTTGTTATCTGGGTTTGCACTGTAATTGTGTTTAAACTTGTCATGGGATGGGATATAGGATTTATTCCTTATGGTGATTGAGCTATTCAGATCTAATTAGTTAGTAACTGGTTTTCTTGGAATGCAATTGTCCTACTTCTAGTTTTATTAAGTGAGTTATGTCTGGTCTAAGATTTTATACTTTCTTCTGCAATTATTACTGTTCTGCTCATATGTTGGGGATCTTGGACAGTCTTCAGTATATAGTTTGAAACTGGCAAAAAATTATAGCCAAATTTGGATCTCTTTTTGCAGTGGACATACAACATTTTTTAAATGTAATAAAAATAAAATTTGTAAAATCATTACAGTTGTCAAAAGAATTGTCTTCAGTATAATTTATATTGCAATATCTGCGAACAACCATATAAACAAATATGAGTGTAACTATATAGAGGATTACTATATCGCCAACTAACATCCACTTTCAACAACTATCGATCCTTTTTTTTTTTCACTTTCAACAACCATTTAAATAGTCGAACTCTTTTTTTTTTCACTATCAACAATTATCCAAACAACGAAACTTTTTTTTTTTTATCAACTTCATTATTTTTCAATTTCACCAATCAAATAATTTTTAAAAATTCAAAATTTATGCGTACGTAAATTCTGATTTTTACTTTTCTTACTTTCTAACACTTTTGTGTAACTAAACAGGCCCTGAACCTTTGCCAAGTTGGGTACAATCTCACTATGATTGAAATCAGTACCAATCTTAAATATTTCATGCACTAGACATGGTCAAAGTTGATGGCTCACACTAAGGCCCGCAGAAAAGAAAGGAAATGAAGTCAATTTTTTACTTTTTTTTTTTTTTCCTTTTTTTTTTAGGAAATTACAATTTTTATTGATTTTCTTTCGATGTTTGAAAATGTCAAAAAAAAAAAATGGGTGGAAAAGTGAATTTTTAAAGATGGAAAAGTGAATCACTGGTTGGATGGAGGGAGCCACTTTTTTTTTTTTCTAATTTTCTTTTCATTGAGAATCACTTTTCTTTTCTCCTTAAATTCAAGGTGTGTATTGGGCGGTCCGGGCCGGCCCGCGGTCCGGGTCAACCGGGTTTGACCGGGTCCGGTCCGAGCCGAGCTCAACCAAAAGAGAGCGGCGGACCGGTCCGGCCCGGTCAACAAATAATCTGGTCCAGCCTGGGCCCATGACCCGATCAGGGTAGGACCGGGCCGAACCGATCTAGGTCTGGGCCGGTCCAGGATTATATATATATATATATTTGGGCCGGTAAGGTACAATTTTTTTATTTACTTTAATATATATATATATATATATATATATATATATATATATATATATATATTTGCTTGCTTGCAATAATTTTATTTTTTATGGAAGGGTTGTACAATAAAAATTATTGCAAGCAAGCAAATATATATATATATATATATATATATATATATATATATATATATATATATATATATATTGAAGTAAATAAAAAATCAGGCCGGTCCGGTCCAACACGGAATCGGTCCAGACCCGCAAAGTTGTACACCAGGTCGAGATAGGCCGGGCCGGACTTACGGACTGATTCTGCCGACCCAGTCCGGACCCACGGAGGAGGTGGGCCGAGCCGGTCCGAATCGTTGACAGGATCCGGACCGATCCGGACCGGATTTGATCAGACCGGACCGGTGGTGAATTTCGGACTGGTCCGTCCATTTAGACATCTTGACCTCAATTCTTTTGGCTTTCAAATATAGAAAATTAATTATTTTTCTTTTTCAACTTCATAATTTTGCGAACAGGTCAAACCTCGCCTCACTTCATCATGAGCTCAATTCTGACTCAACCACTGAAATATACTTTGTTTCAAGTTTGACAAAGTCTATGGATGGAAACTTCCGTACTCAATAATGGAGTACTTTACCTAATCCAAAATATTCTTCCTATCAAAAATTGAGTATAATTTACAAACAAAATATTATAAACACGAAAATGCAATGATATTCATTATTATATTTTACATTGTAATATTGGGTTAGTGAACTACCGTAATTCAAATTACAATAAAAGATTATTATTGTTTTCTACGAATCTTTATGACTAAATTACAACTTGATACCCTTATCTACTCAAAAATTTTAACTTGATACTCTTAATTTTGATAGCTACAAACTTAATATCCTCCTCCTATTCTTTTCCTACCGGTGTTAACATAAGATTAAAAATGACAAAAATACTCTCTCACATTCATTCTCTCTCTCTCTCTCCGGCTGCTCCATCATTCTCCGGCGATGGCGAAACAGCGACGGCGGCAGCATAATAACAACGGTGGCGATGCAGCAGCGGAGACCAACAATAGCAGCAGTGTGCAGTGGCAGTGCGGTCGCGATAGCCGTAGCAGGGGTGGAGCTATAGGGGGGGGTGGGGCAAAGGTGGCGGCAGGGGTAGGGGGGTGAAGTGGTGGAGGGGGAGAGGGAGAGGAGCATTTTAGTCCAATTAACGGTGAGTGGCGGAGGGTATCAACATGAAAAAATTTAATAGTTGATGGTATTAAGTTAGTAACACTATCAAAATTGAAGGTATCAAGTTGAAAAACATGAATAGTTGATAGTACCAAATTATAATTTAGCCTATTTTTATTTTACTTATGATTTCAACATAACACAATCGATGGAACAGATTCGCACAATAAAACAAATGGACAAAGTGCGTTTAAGAATCGGATCGGTCCGGCCGGTTCAACTAGTTGACTCGTGAACCGGTAGTTTTTTCGAACCAGATCAATATTGATCCATTGTTTTTTTAAAAACCGATTGTGAATAAATATTTTTTGTAAAAATTAGAGTAAAAAATGAATTGAACTTGGACCACAGAATAATCCAATGATTTAAGCACAGGTTGAACCAGTTTGACCCAATCCAGTGTCTTATCTCGATCAATCTCCGGTCCATTTTTTAAAACATTGGGACAAGAAGGAATAAATCAGCTATCATGTCGCAAGCCCTCCACTTCTTATTTGTAAAATAAATAAATAAATCAAAGTTTAACAAATTAAGAACAAAAAATTGCACATACAATATCCAATTTTACTGAAATTGTTCTGAGTAAAATAAAAGCAACAAAACATCCATTTAATGAATGTTTTTTGCATGGGAGTTTCTTAGCCATGACATCACCGGCCTCTTAAGCTTTAATTTACCCATTTTCCTTAGTCTCTTAAGCTTTAATTTACCACTTTAAATTAAACCAACTAAACCTGGTTTAGTGTTTAAATTAAACCACACACTAAATTAAACCAACAGATGGTATAGAAACCAACATTAAAAGGGCTTTATGCGTTTTTTGGATTTTTTTGTTTTTGTTTTTTTGTTTTGGGTTTAAGCGAATCCAACGTATTTGTGTTCATTTTTTATTTTTATTTTTATTTTTATTTTTATTTTTGTTATTATTATTTTCTGTTTTAAATGTATTTTCTGTTTTTAATGTATTTTCTCGGTATTTTGTATTTTCTAGCGGTCCGGGTCGATCGGGCTAGGTCTGGACCACGGTTCGAGGTTGGTCCGGGCCAGCCCAATTTTTTTATATTTTTATATATATTATATATAATATAAATTATATAATATAGTATATATATATATATAATAAATAGAAAATTATAAGTAGTTATTTGTTAGTTAAAAAAATTTATAATTCTCACCAACTCAAATGGCAAGATTTATTTTTATTTTTTTGATAAAGCCAACTGACTAGTGTAGTAGTCATTTGTATCAAAGAAATCACATATGGATATCTATTTAAAGGAACCAGCCCGAAGCGGACCGGTCCAACCCAAAACCAGCCCGAACCCTCACCGTACCGTTGCACACTCGGGCTGGACCAGGCTTACGGGACGATTTTGTCGACCCAGCCCGAACTCGCGGAGGGGGTGGGTCGAGCCAGTCCGGGTAGTTGACTGGGTCGGCCCAGACCGGCGTTGACTGGACTGGTCCCGGGCTGAGTTTCGGGCCGCCCGGCCCATTATACTCCTTGATTTGGGGATTTACGAACCATGAGGGTGTTTTGGAGATCCATTGGTTTCAAAATGCGATGCTCTAGCTTTGTTGTTCGTGGAATGGGTTGATTAAGAGATGACTAGGGTGAGCATTCGGTTTATTCGGTTTCAACCGAATCGAAATAGTCAATACCGAATCAACCAAAATTCTAAAAATCCAAAACCGGGCCGAATTTAACAAAATTTGAACCGAACCGAACCGAATAAGCTATTCGGTTTATTCGGTTGGACTATTGCTATTGTTTAATTGATCGAGTCCAAAGTTGGAATCGTGGTTCAATTATATTAAAAAAAATAAAATTTATATACATGTTTGTTGTATTTCAAAATTGTATCTAAAGTTGGACTAATTGTTAAATCACCAAAGTTTGGCTTCAAAAATAAATACATAGAATTATTATTTTCAAAATATATACATTTTTAATGACAAAATATGTATATATTTAGGATATTTACTGTAACCTCCGATTTCCAATTTCCGAAATAATTAGATTTTTATTTTTCTTAATATCGAATGTATGAAATATTTTTCTTGAAATTCTAGTATTAGATTTTTGAATAATGTTTGGTTTCAAAAGGTAATTTATAATCTTGTATAAAAATTATTTTTCCTAAATGTCGTTTTCTTATAAAATAAGTAAATAAATAATAATATATATATATTTCTAGTTTCAAATATTTATTGGCTTGAATCATAAAAATTATTGTTTTAACTAAATATTATTTAAAAGACTAGTTGATAAAATAAAATAAATTTTTTATTTATTGGGATAGTAAATAAATAAATGTCATACTTTCTAAGATTTTTGCAAAATGTATTAATTAGTAGCTAATTGGAAATTAGCTAGCTTTCCTAAAAATATTTTCTGAAATTATAATCTTTATTTTTATTTTACAAGTTGCCATTCCCATTAACTAGCCTTCACACCCTCTTTTTCCCACATGAAAAACCCGTTTAATTATGATCTGGGCCATTCATTATTGGGCCAACCCGCACCCTTTATCCCACACCATCTCTCCCTATTTAAGTCCCTCATCGCATTCCCAAGAAACCCTAACTAGCCCTCACAAATCCCCACAAAGCCAAGCCACCACCATTTTGTGTGCTCGTGTCCGTGTGTCCAGCATCACCGTGTCAGCCGTGATGGCCTCGGGTCTGACCCCGGGTGTCCCACCGTATCCATTCATTTCCTATGTCCGGTTACAATATTACAACCAGATTTCCCGTGTTCAACACCCGGACACGCCCACAGTACAACGAACCCATCATGTCCAGCCGACACGATGCACCCGGACACGTCCCCCCCCACAGTCACCAAACCGCCGTGTCCAGCCTCGGACACGACCCCGACACACAGAACCGACCCTAACCCTAGATCAGATCCGCCGCCCTCGAGTTCGATTGCCGCCGGCGACTGGACCCCCTCGGCGTCGAGCGCCTGTCGTCGAGCTCGCCGTGGCCGACCAGACGCAGCCGCCTCGAAGCCGCCGCCTCCTCGAGAACGCCGCCGCTCCTCGAACAGACCGCCGCTCCTCTAGCAGACCGCCGCTCCTCGAGCAGATCCGCCGCGTCGAGCAGACCGCCGCCGCCCTGAGCTCCCCGATCCCGCCAGAGACGAACGCCGACGCCCTGCCGGCCTGACCCCGGCGGACCTCCCACGCCGACACCGGAGTAAACTCCGGTGAGCTTTTCCCCCTTTCCCTCTTCCCCTTTCTTGGTTCAGAGTCTGCGTATGCTGGAGATTTTAACTAGGTTAGTTATAGTTAGTTTTAATCAGTAATTAATTATAATTATTAGTTTAGTTAATTCTGATTAGATTAGTTAATTAAATACTTAATCATTTAATCAGTAAATTATTAATAATCAGTAATTAATTCTTAATCAGTTAATTAATTTATTAATTAATTAGTTTAGTAACTTCATATAAATTAGTTTAGTATATAATTAGTTAATATACATAATTAGTTTGGTTTAGTTAAATAATTAATCAGTTAATTAATTTTATAAATTGTTAGTTAATATATATTAGTTAGTAATTAAATGTAATTAGTTTAGTTTAATAATAAATAGTTTAGTTATGTGTAAGTAGTTAATTAATGTGTAATTTGTTGGTTAATATTTAATTAGTATATATGTACAGGTATATGTAATTATTTAAAGAGAATTTGTATACATAAATGTACACTATATTATTAGTTTAATTAATGTATATGTTTGTATATAGAATTATTTCATATAATATGTATTAATAAAAATGTATACTAGGTATAATTTTAATTAATGTTTTAGTATCTGTATTGTTATTTTTAATGATGGTATACTACATATATATAAGCTTTTAGTATACCCTTAATATATAGTATAAACTTAATTTGGTATTAGTATTAGTATATTTAATAATGATGTTGACAATATATATATGTAGATTATATTTTCGTATTGGTATATGGTTATGTATATATATTGTATATACTTAATATATTTTAATATAAAATTGGTATATATGTATAATTGTATTTTCAGTATATGTTGGTAAACATAAATTGGTTTATGATTAACAAAAACATAATTTGGTATATATAAATAAATGTAGCATAATAATATATTTTGGTATAATTATAAATTGGTATAGTATAATATAAATACGTATTGTATCCCTTTTCAATGAACTATGTCTATATAGATATACATTCAAGTATTAATTATTATGATTATATATACATACAAGTATTATTTATTATATTTATATATATATACAAGTATTATTTATTTTAAAGTATATATATATACTGGTATAAATTAAATTCATGTATTAGCATAATCATTGTACTTTAGAATTTAGTATATATAGTAAAATTCTAACTTGGCTTATTTTTATGACTATACCTTGTATAACGTATTTCCTAGTAGCTATTTATAATTAAAACATACAGTATTAATATTACTTAAGGTATATATAAATACACTTATCTATTTTCGTACCAATTGTAATTGATGTATATGTTAGTACAATGTGTACACTTCTATGTCTCTAATAGACGACCCTAGTTGACTGAGTCCCATGCCTGACATGGCCCCTGAGTTAGTATTTGCTTGTGTGTTTAGTATAGCTTCTGATGCCAATATTGTATTGTTATTATATGTCTTTAGGACTGTTGGTTCCTCCAGGCGACATTCTGGAACAGGACCTCGGTATTCACCAGCTAAGGACCAAAGGCGAGTACATTCTCTGATTAGTTTCTAATTTATGATATCTCCTATGTTCACTGTATCTAGTGTAAATATTCATGTTTCTGACACGTTGGTTACACGGATTGGTATACACGGATCTCGTCATGAGATGTTATTCCTTATTCATGGTGTAGCTTACACAAGACTTGTTTCCTTGATATCTTGTGCATGTACAGACACTGAGACCCGGGGAGAATTGCTACCTCCCTAGGGAATCCCGTGCCATAGCGTACCATGATTGGATCTACTATACCAGTCGGGGGTGGGGAGTATTTTAGTGTAGATATGTGATCATACCCAACTTTTCATGCATCATAGCTCACCCCACGTCTCACGTCGGGTGCGGCCTGACCATCTCCGTGCCTCATAGCTGTTACGTGTGATTAGCCTGACCTCTACATGCATCATAGCTAACCAACGGTTAGCCTGACCTTCGTGAATCATAGCTAATCACATGTAACCAGCCTGATCATGTTCCCAAGCCGATCACATGTTAAAGCTAGTACTCACACACTTAGTCATAGGTTTCTTGCTCTTGGACATATTATTTTCTTTTTCTGCAGTTACTTACAGTATTTCCAGTATTTCTTTCATTGTACATTTCTCGTACCTATACATGCATCTGGTATATTTCCATCTAGAACTGCTACATAGTTTATGTCATTTATATAGAACTGCTAATTAGAGATGTACTTTGCTCCTTCCTGACTGGAAATATTTTTTCAGACTGTGACCTTAGTAGACTGGGTTCTGACACACTTGGGGATTGGAAGTTAATGATTGCAGGTATGATTATTTTGTCATTAGACTTGTGTTGTATTCTTTTGTTTCTTCAAATTCCTATCGTGCTGTAGTTGTGATTGAGTATGTTGTTAATATTTTCATAGTGTTATCCGAGCCTCCTTATGGAGTTGGATACTAGCGTGAGATTGTTTAGATAGTACTTGACCTAGACAGCGTTCTACCGCCGATGCTGCGGCGTAGGCTGGACGTACCCACGCCCTCGTGCCCCTAAACCGGGTGCGGGTCGTGACACGTTTTAGTGGTGGCCCATGCAGGTCAGACTTCGCAAGTTGTGCGACGTCATAGTTGTACTACTGCGTACCTGCTATTGAATATAGGACATAGGATACTAGGATGAGAGAGGATACTCAATCACAAATTCTTGAGAGATTCCTGGGACGACCCTTGAGAATCTTATTATAACTTCTAATTTTGAATCTTTCATTTTGTTTCCGTCCGTCCTTACTCATTGATATTGAATTTGATTATTGTTGATCAATTATTAAAATTTGAATCTTGGTATCATTGTTGAGTTTGATTCTTGTTGACCAGTTGTTAAATTTAATTCTTGGTATCGTTGTTGAATTGATTTCATATTGAGATGAATTTTACGGGCTAAAATTTACGGTATCATCTGATGACATATATTGATGAGGACAGTGAGAAAAGGTAAAAACGTCTACTTTGGTTATGGAACCTAGAGTTTATCGCAGCCATATTAGCTGTCGTGACGAGAACGTAGGAACCTAACTTGGATGTACATACTTTAGTTATGAGATTTAGAGTTTCTCGCAGCCATACCGGTTGGCGTGGCGAGTATTCTAGATGACATGATTATAGGATTGTATACCTTAGTTACGGAACCTGTCATTTATCGCATCTATGCTTACTGGCGTGGCGAGGATTCTGTGTGTCATGATTTCTGACAGACGTGTATGATTATCAGGTTGTATCTTAAATTGGTTCTTAAAATATCATCTCAAGACTTATCTATTTCTGTTATACCAGGACTTTGTTCCATCGCTTCTTTTCTTTACTAGCAGTAAAGATACCTTCCGTCCTCAATTCAGTTCTTTTGAGCTCCAATTCTCTGAGGATTCCTTGTTAGTATGATAATTAGTGACTTGCAATTTTGGTTTTGTCTTGAATTGGTATTGACTGAGTGTTGCTTGTGAGTTGTAAGTGTTTCCTAGTTGGACATGTGAGCAGTAGACTTTAATCTGGAATTAACCCATAGCATAGTACCTTGTAACAATGGTTCTAGGATAAGGTCATTAGAGACTGTGAGTAGAAGGAGAGTATAGAGTATCAGTGATAGTTCAGGAGTTAGTATCAGAGCCAACATACCCGTCCTGGATAATCAATTGGATGATCTACGTGAACAATTAAGTATCCAGGAATTGTGTTAAGGATTTATGGAGCATGATGTTCAATTTGATGATTAATATCGGAAGTGTTAAAGGTAAGGAAATACATACGTATAAAGAGTTAATGAGGTGTCTTGGGTAGAGAAATATTGGAATTGGTAATGAAAGTGGTTAAGCGTATCACAGATTAGTTTAACAGGCTGTAAAAGATTACAGGGAAATACCTATACAATAATCGAGATGAGGAACCATATACTTGCCCATGAGAATAAGAAACATGAGTGTTGTAGTAGATACATGTAATCATGAGTTATAATGAGCATTGATGAGATGATGCATTAATGAAACTAGTGATATAATACCAAGAGTACTAATGATTCTACATCGAGGATTAGTCGAGAATAACGTTAATAACAGTGAGCACTCTGGGTGAAGATAATTAAATGATATACCAGTTGACATAAATTGAAAATCATGAAAGAAATTACAGGTGATGATAACTTTGAATCAATGGAGATAATGGTGCAAGTGATTTAGGCAGTACAATTTTAGTACACAGTTATAGACACTAGATGCATTGAGTGCACCTTGAGTATCAGAGACCGTGAGCACTGATATGTACAATTGTGGAGTTATAAATTAAAAGGTGGAAATAAAATTTATTTTTAATGGAGGAGTTGAGATTTCGTCATTAAATTTTGAGGATTCAAATATGAATTCAATAAACACGGTTAAGGCTACAAAGATTTTGGAAGTGATTAAATTTTATTTCGATGTGGAGTATCTAATTTTGAGGAGGTATATGCATTTTATTTTAAGTTGATCGAGAAGTTAAACCTTGACGATTATTTTGAGGATTTATTTTTGGTAGATGAGAGATATGAATATTAATATATGAGTAGATGATATACATGTGTAAGGATCTGGTGATTTGAGCATGATTGAGATGGCACCGCAGACTGACTTGGGTGTCCATCTAAAATTGTATTGGAAAGAGCAGTATATAGTATGGTGTTGCACTTGACGTATATTTGAGTGATAAGAACGACTAGTATGAACAATTGTAGTAGGAACAGGGAACTGACAGAGGGTATGGTACTAAAGAGATAGAGGTATCAACTTGGATGCATTATTGAATCATGGCTATTTAGAGATTCTTGGCATCAGATTTTGGTATTAATAAACAGGTGTGTGTAATACGGATGTATTAATGGATTTTGTGGATTAATGATTAGTTGATATGGGTACTAGTGTACAGGAATAGGAATTAGTAGTGAATGTGCTAGAGTTAAGTGTTTGATAGCAAATACCGCAAGTAATATGTTAGCAGGTTCTTTCTTTTTCTCATGTTGTTTTTGTCTTCTGATTAATTGATTCCCTAGTATTGTGGTTTGTATTTGTGATTTTTGATTGATTGTAGCTAGTAGTACACCTTAACAGAGACTGAAATACCATGACAAGATACATGACCTATATATTTTTTCTTAAATTGCATGGCTGTAGGTAGAGTTTTCTTAAACCATGATCATTAGGGTTTTTGACCATAGCAAAGGTCTATGACAAGGTTATGACCGACAAAAAGGGACAAGATGATTAAATTATGGATGCGCATTAATTTAAATAAAGAATTTATGGGATTGTTATAACAGAGTAGATGGATCATTGATTTTGCGAAAATCGAGGTATGATAAAATTCGAGGACAAACATTAACTTAAATGGGGAATTAAGAAATTCACAGAGCCAAAAATTTAGAAATGTGAAGCATACATAATGTGAAGCATGCATAATATATGGTGATCTTTCTATGACAAGGTTATGACCTG
This sequence comes from Iris macrosiphon, assembly GCA_036927795.1. NCBI lineage: Eukaryota > Viridiplantae > Streptophyta > Magnoliopsida > Asparagales > Iridaceae > Iris > Iris macrosiphon. The sequence goes on along the minus strand of JAYESA010000006.1, from coordinate 190,744,394 downwards.
GGGGGTTGGGGGATCAGTACACATCTTGTACTGGTGGGCAGGATAACCCACTCGCTTAAACTGAAACTAAGTAGAAATGTGAAGCATACATAATATATGGTGATCTTTCTATTTAGAACTTAGATAAATTTTAGTTCATTTTTGAAGCATGCATTGAAAGCAGTAAATCATATTCGGATGTAAACTTTGAAGTATTGAAAGCATGCACGTATGTAAGTATTTCATTCCTTAAACAGACTAGCATTTAAGAATGTTATAGTCGAATCGCATCGGTAACTAAACTTGTGATATTCTATCGTCTCGATAACTAGGCCTGCCATACTTGTATAGCGTGCGCCACGCATGAAACCCGTTGAGTCGCCTCGCTCAATAGCGACTCCAATTATAGCCGATGTGCACACTCTTGCATCGAGGCAAGGCGCCATTCATTCTCCTAGCTGAAACGTTCGATAGACCACTGCAGCTTATCTATATGCAGGTCACTGGCGACACGAGCGCCATATTGGACTAAATCTTGACATTACGCGTAGCCCTTTCATCCCGGAGTGCGAGTCTAGCTGAAGGTCCGCAATGCCGACATTGGTGGCACGTCCTATCAGTCCGAGTTGACCTAAGGTCCCCAATGCCCTTGCGCCGGAGCACGAATCTTGATATACGAGCATCAGTTTAGCACCAGGTAGAAAGCCTACCTGAAAGCCCCGCTATACCGTGCTAGGAGAGCACTCTCAAATTTTCTCCTAGGCCGAACAATTCTGGCCTCCCCCGGGTATGCCGGGTCCGATTCATCTCGTTTGAGGAAAACCAAGCCCGTGCACAGCCTGTCCATAACCATTAACCATGCAACATTTTGAAGGTAAGTACGACGAGGTACGAGTCTTCTCGCCCCACCCAATACTAGCATCACTTTACTTTGTAAGTATGATAAGTTACGTGTCTACTCGCGTCACTGTTAAAATGTAAGTAAGGCAAGGTACGTGTCCACTCGCCCTACTAAACCATACTTGTAGCATAAACCGTTCGATGTTCCAGTTGGGCAACCCGCATGTCCCAACAACTAAGTCACCATGCCGCTTCTTGACACAGTGTTCGATGGTGCCCTATCCCTGATCGATAGTTCCGTGGCACCATTCCCCTTTCAAATCTTGAGATATCGTGTATCCTTTCTTAACAGTTCCGTGGTTCAAACCACAACTACGTACATGCTTCACTTATAAAGCTCTCTCGTTCGATACTCGTGCGCTTGATGCACGCCTCGGTATACTTTGTTTCATTGTTCTATCTAAGTGTTCACATATGATTCGACTTGTATTACTCTGAGCCATGCTCGTTGAATCTATGATATCGCTAGTATGTAACTGCTATATTTTATTAAGCATGAAGGAGTAGAGGAGAAGGGTTAGGGCCCGCCTACCTTATACTCATCTATTCATTGAGTCGACACAGCCTATCGCTCCACCTGAATCGATACAACCTATCCCCAAGTTCTGTGGTCTGATGCGAAGCATGATTCACTTAACTGGTATGACCGTGCGAGTAGGCCATGCTTCTCAATCATCCGAACTGAGCAGATTTAAGGAAGACTGCACCATCGCTTAAGTCCTGTTATTTCTGTATCGCTTAAGCTAGCCCACTGATTCTATCACACGATATATGACTTTGAGCTTCGGTCCACATCGAGGCGAGATATCTACCTCAGAAAGTTCTATGCAAAGTCTGTACATGAAACCAAAACCCGAATCAATACTTGTTTCCAAATCTGACTTATCATTTTTGCAACAAACCCAACTCCTCTTTCTAATCCGACTCAGCGTAATGCACCGTACGGATCGTGCCATTACATAATATACCACTCAAAATAAGGTTCGTCCTCGAACCAAATCCCATGCACGTTTCTTTTCATTAATCCTTAGCCTTTATTTCAAACGCTGCCTCAATTCTACTTTCTCTGTTTTTCGTGTGCAATGCTCGTACAAATTTCTTTAACACTATATCGCTTCTCCACAGCTTCATTCGAGTTCAACATCCTTTAGTTTGGATTCGTACACATATTTTAGGCATCCCCAAAATATATGCATTTCAACCAAGCCTAGTGATAGCGAAGTCAGACAAGTTGCAGATGCGATTTTGTTTCTGAAAATGACAATTGTTTCATATTCCCGCCTGAACTAGCCTTAGCATTCATTCCCGTACCTCATTCGTATGCGCACTATTTTTGAACACTTAATTTCTTTGCCACGAATCTTTGTGCACAACGTGATTCAGAACCGTGTTCCATCTCTGTATGTTTCAACTAAAAATTTAACCTACTTATTGCATCGAATTAATGCGTAATCCGAATGCAACAAGTCTCTGCAACAACATCTCTTCCTCAAATCTTTCGCATCTATATCCAGTGCATGCATTGCGTCAAGCCCTTGCACATCCGATCGCAATGAGTTTTCCGCAACACACTTTTGTCCAACTGTTAGCCACCTTTTGTTCCACTATTTCTAAAGTCTTGCTTGATGCAGACTGAGTCCAACATATGCAAGAACTCTCCGTCTCAAACCACAATATCATTTGCATAATCTATTTCTCATGCTCATATGAACTGCCGACGCATCTTTAGAAGCATGAAAATCTCTGCCATACGCCAAAGAGATTTAGATCCATGCGCCGAAGGGGTCCAGACCCATGCGCCAAAGAGATTCAGACCCATGCGCCTATGTGATTCGAAGCCATGCGCCAATTGCAGTACTAGTGTTTCCATGTGCCAAGTAGTTTTATGTGCCACTATCATACTAAGTGTCCCCATGTGCCAAAGCAGCGCCATGCACCACTATCGTACTAAGTATTCCTATGTGCCAAGCAGTGTCATGCGCCACTATTACTTCATTGACTTCCATGCGCCAAGCGGATGTACTCCCAAGGTGCAATCAGAATCGTCATATGACACGTGTCACGAGTGTTATGGGCATCAGCAACCTCAAATCTTGGATGACCATGTGAAAATTTATGGCTGCATGTGCCATTTATTGCAACATGCGCCACTACTTGGCAGCATTAGATGCAAGCATGTATGTCTCCCCAAATATATAAATAATGGACATTTCCCATGTTAACAAGAGAGGACCCTATCATGAGAAGAGAGAGAAAAAAGCATGCATGCCCAAGACACACACAGCTAAGAGGAGAAAAGGAGAAGAAGATAGAAGCACCGGCCTCATCGCCTTCCTTGGTTCCGGATCGTCAACGGAGTAAAGGAGCCACTGTAGTGCTCGATATCCACCGTCACAACTTTCTCATGATCTTTTATTTATTGTACTTAGACTCCTTGTATCAGAGATTCTTTTGTATTCCCCGTCAATTCCCAAGTAAATACAAAAAGTTTGCATACTTTTCTAGAGTATTATTGTGCGATGTCGAAAAAATGGTGTCTCTGCTGGGGTTGAGCTTCTCCTCCAATGAGAAGCTGGTGACGTAATCCGATGTGACAAAGTTAGGCTGGACTCAGAGGATGTTGGTCATTCGCATCGACCAACAGGCATTCGAAGACATGCCGGACACGCCAAGCTCTACCATGATGTAAACTCCCTCACCCAAAATAGGTATTTTGTGTATATTTTATATTATTATATTTATTATATATGTTGAATTTATTTAGAATATGCTCTTAGTTAATTAGAAAATAAATTTCTTGATATATTTACTTATATAAATATTCATTTAGAATTATTTTAGGTTATATTAGATTTTGGAGATTTTTTTAGAATTTTTGGTAATTAAAACTTAGAAAACATAAATTTTTAGGACTTCTATGATTTACTATACGACCATACTTGCATGTCATTTCTACCAAATATTTATTTTAGTTTAAAATATTTAATTATATTTTTTTGTAATTTATTTAGAATTTTAAAAAATTTATTTAGATTTTAAAATTATTTAGGATTTATTTGAATATATATAGTCTTAATATTAGATAGATACTAATTTAGTGTTAATAGATATTAATAAGATTTTATAAATTATTTATATTATTTTTAATTATATTTAAGATTATAAATTATTGAGATAAATTCAAACTCTATTTTAAATTAATTCAAATCCTGAACCTACTAGGAAATCAACTTCATGCATATCCTATCCTTATTTAAATTCATCATAATCCTATCCAAATTAACCAATCCTATTCGTATTTAATTAAGTAGTGTCCACATTATAAATACCTCATCCTTCATATTTTTCTTTCCCAAATTCCTCTCTTTTTCGTCCAAAAAAATAGTCAAAATTTGTCATAAATTCAGCCTCATTTTCTACTAGTTATGACGAATTAAAAAGACGATATCTCCTAGCTCCGGACTCCAAACACGCTCCAGTTTTTTTTGTTAGAACGATAATGAGGTTAGCTTTCTGATAATATAAATTGTTTTTCTAAATTATTAGTATTAAATTCTGAAAAATTCATAGAGCACAGCATGTCCGAAAATAGACGTGTTTCGATATTTTCACGATTCCGGGAGAACCAGGAATCAGAATCATGAACCGTTTAAAGTTTCGGAAAGCTAATGTCGAGATCATCGACATATATTTTCCCAGAATTTATTTCAAAATATTTATATACTGTTAATTCCGTAGAACTTCTAGGTTAGAATTTAACCATCGGTGCACAATACAAAATTTGTATGTGCCATAATTCCCAAACGAATTTGAATTCAAATGAGCCATAAATTCTAGTATATTTTTGATGCTGAAATCTACAGGAAATCATGCATGAAAGTCGAGTTTGTATCGGTTGACTTTTTGGTCAACAGATCGCCTCGATTTGCGTGCCATGAGTCTCGAGTTGATAAAATTCAGTTTCTTTGGACAAAATTTAGGAATTAACATAAAAATCAGAATAATAAGATTAAAATAGGATTTTAGAGTAATTATTCCAGAATTAAATAAATTAAAATAAATTAATGGTTATATTATTATATAGTTATATGAATATATGTAAGTAAATGCTAATTGATAATTATGACTAAATATTCAGACTGGATGACCCTAGGACATTGTGGACTATCCCATACTTACCTTGACCATGTTGACCCTAAGAACTTGTGAATTTGTCTGCCTTGCGTACACTAACGTACTAGCATAGACACCTGTCAGTTGACTGACTGATTTCGTACAGTACTTGAAGACGCGATACCCGTGTAATTCAATGCATAATTAACCGTATTAGATGACTAGTGTTACCCCTAGTATACCCCCCTGATTCCAGTATAAATGTGGTTGAGTATGTGCTAGGGTAATGACTAATGATTCTATTATATTATATTTATGGATGTGACATGCTTAGAACATGGGGTGGGAAGAACAACAAGTAAGACGTGTGGGCTCCGTTGTACTTTCCTTGTGTAACCCGTACGCTCCGTCGGAGATACGCGGTCATGATGACCACTATATATTATATTATTATCAGGCGGGCCTCCGGTGTTCGAAAGACGTCGTGCCTTTGTAGGCCCCTGGATCTCCAAGAGAACTATGCCAATCCTATTTTAGCCAGATAGCCCACGCGTTGGAAAAGTTATTCTTAAACTGCATTCACTTTTGCCGGTTAGGCGACCCTTTGGATATTTATTTCAGTACTTTATTGGCATGTGTTTAAGTATCTTGTTATGTCCCTCTGAGGACCTGGTCCGCTGCCAGGTGTATCTTTTCTTGAGTATTTGCAGGAGCGCAGATTTGGATGGTTACATATGATCCGAGGATGTCTTCTCTTCGAGCTGTGATGGATAGCTGGTATTCTTATATTGTGTTGTGGTGTTGTACTCATATTATATTTGCTCTTATATTCGAGTTGGTAGTGGATTTGTTTCCATCCAACTATCATCCTAGATACTTCTTATTGAGATCTAGTTTCATCGATACTGTTTATTTATTTCTATATGATTTTCATGGATGAGATCTAGATTATACCCTGTGACTTGTGACATATGTTTATACCACTTGTGGATTGATATTCATATTACAGCGTACGTGTGGATTTGGTTTCCATATACTGGAGTTGCCATATCCATGCGGCTGGCATGCTTACGTGTTCTAGTCCTACGTATTTTTGGGACTGGGGCGTGACATATTTTTGTGGTGGCCCATGCAGGTCGAGAGCATATTGTCTCGGTTACGTTACTGTACCGAACAAGCCTGCACATAGGACTAGAGTATAGGATCTCATCCACAATTGACTATGATTCACCTTCCTCCTCTATGATCTATTCGAACAATTGTATCCTGCTTGATTTCTGTACTTCCCTAATAAGTTCCTTGAGTATATATGGCCTTCTGCTAGAATATAGGAACCCCTGTTATTAGGATGATAATTAGAGTAGCACACCTATTAAGAATACAACGAGAATATAGACACACCACTAAGTTTAGAATATCTAGTGAACCCTAGAATTCCTTATCTTTAGAATTGATTTACCATTACCCCCTGATGTATTATGAAGACTTGAGAGTAGTATAGACACTACTAGAGTTAGTTAGAAGTTTTACCATAATATTTGACCCTAGTATTGAGGAACCAATGGAGAACCAATATTGAACATTAGGACTGAACCTAACCCTCATAATTGGATAGTATTAGAGAACTATAAAACTTATGTCATTGTCTTGTTACTAGTAGACAGCACCCTAGGAAGCCTAGAGGAATGTAACCAACCCTTTCCCTTGATCATACTCCGAACATGGCAACTAGCATGCCACCCCCTTAGAGAACCATGATGCTATCTAGAGCCCTCTATTTTTGATTTCATAACTTGTCCCCCTGCAACCTTAGCGTTCGCTAATTGTGTGACGACTAAATTATGATTCTTCTTTCTTCATCATTTGACTCGTGCCACATAACTCGTATGATTGAAGGCCAAGTAATCTTATTCTATGTTAGGACATGTATTTTGCTAGGGTATAGCTTGGTAATTTGAACTTTAAATTTTGTGCGTGATAGTTGGGATTTGATAGTTTGCGTAGTTCCCTTAGGTTGTGACCTAATGATTACCCCTTAGCTTTAAATCACAAAATTTGTACCCATAGCTCGATACGAGTTAAATCCCTTTCCCCTTAACGGCTAGTAACTCTTCTATCCCTACGATTGACACCTGTTCTATGAGCACTTGACCCTTACCTATATAATGCAATAGGAGACCCTAATAAGAGTTTCTGTTCTATGTACATGTGCAAGGTTATTTTTGTAGGTATCCTTAAGGCAATACAATAGTAGTTAAATTATTTTAAGTTGGATAGTATACCTCACCACCTAGTATCACGTAGTCCCTGTGATCCATTGATGAAGTGTAACTGAATGACATTAATTGTATGCTAGCAAAGACGACAGTATTTATTCAGACGATATAATTTAGAGGTCCATGTCCCTATTGGTCGACTAGCGACTTAGACAAGGAATTAGTATGACAACTGTAGAGATTGTGTAGTCTTTCATTATTATTGCTTATTTTGCTTTTGTTTTTGTGAATTTGAATTGTTATGAACCTTCTTTCATCATAATCTAGCGTATTCATATTTGCTGTACTAACTTGACTTATGCTGCTATTATAGCCTAGTTTTTGCAAGCTTATTCTTTATCGAGCTTGTTCATGACATATGTATTATTGGGGGCCCACAATAATACATTTCAGAATCAGTGTATTAGGGTCTAGCTAACCTTAGTGCGCTTGGTTCGCCCTTCGCATAACTACTTTACGTGGATTGAGATATGTAGTGATTAGTAGACAAATATACTTACCCTCTAGATACGACAAAGCATATCATATCAAGTACATAACTGCACCGATGTGAGCATGCGAATAGAAAATTACCAAATTAAGATTTCAATCCACAACTGTCTTGACAATTCCCATTTGAATTTTTTAAACGCTTTGATTCCCATACTTCCATTCTATTACCCCTCCTTGAACTCTTTTCCGTTGCTTTCCGTCTTCCCTTGTTTCGGAAAGACGAAATCTCGTGCTTGGATATAAGTGATACACGGATAGTACAAGATATACCCCATAGGACAATCACATTATTTGGTGACTATCTTTCATAATTGATTAAGGGCATATCACATATGATATAGTTGGTGTTAAAGTTTTGAGGATTGAATGACATGAGAAAATAAATTGAGGAATATTTTTCTTAAGTGTAAGAGCCTTATGTGATAGATGGGTAAATTCTAAGTTGGGTAGAAATTGCAGTATTGAGGAGAATTCTTTTAGATTGTGATCAAGCAGGATTAGATTGAGAGATTAAGTCCTTTTAAATGTGGAGAATTTTAAAAGAGGGATTAAGATAATGAGGATTTAATAAATTTTAAAAATCTTGATATTGAGGACCCAATATTTATACTTTGAGCACATGATTTAAATTTTGAATATTGAAGGATGAATCATCGATTTAAATTTTGAGGATAAATATAGAATTTTAGAATTGAACAATTGGTTAATTAGATTTAAATTTTACAATTTGATGATTTGAATTAAAAGTTCAATTTTGATTGTTGGGTCACCTATTTGAAATATTGAGGATGTAAATTGAGTTTAAATATTTGAATAGTACAAAATTCTTAAGTTAAGAATAGGAATAAGATTTGATTAGAATTGTTTATTGTTCAAAGTCTAGAGGAGATTATGATAGTTGGAAATTATGATATAAATTTTGATGTGGGATGTCATATAGACTTGAGTCAGATTTGGATGTTGATTATTTAAAAATCGAGAAGAGATTACGACAGGTTGAATTTTGATTTAAACAGTGGTTATATTAATTTTGAAGTGATCGCGATAGATTCGAATAGATTTTGTTATTTAAATTTTTGGAAGAGATTGCGATTGACATACCTTATGTATGAATGTGAAGGATTTAACAAATTATGTCTTATTTTAATTTCGAGGACGAAATTATTTTAAGTTGGGTAGATTATAAACTCCCTCACCCAAAATAGGTATTTTGTGTATATTTTATATTATTATATTTATTATATATGTTGAATTTATTTAGAATATGCTCTTAGTTAATTAGAAAATAAATTTCTTGATATATTTACTTATATAAATATTCATTTAGAATTATTTTAGGTTATTTTAGATTTTGGAGATTTTTCTAGAATTTTTGGTAATTAAAACTTAGAAAACATAAATTTCTAGGACTTCTATGATTTACTATACGACCATACTTGCATGTCGTTTCTACCAAATATTTATTTTAGTTTAAAATATTTAATTATATTTTTTTGTAATTTATTTAGAATTTTAAGAAATTTATTTAGATTTTAAAATTATTTAGGATTTATTTGAATATATATAGTCTTAATATTAGATAGATACTAATTTAGTGTTAATAGATATTAATAAAATTTTATAAATTATTTGTATTATCTTTAATTATATTTAAGATTATAAATTATTGAGATAAATTCAAACTCTATTTTAAATTAATTCAAATCCTGAATCTACTAGGAAATCAACTTCATGCATATCCTATCCTTATTTAAATTTATCATAATCCTATCCAAATTAACCAATCCTATTCGTATTTAATTAAGTAGTGTCCACTATTATAAATACCTCATCCTTCATATTTTTCTTTCCCAAATTCCTCTCTTTTTCGTCCAAAAAAATAGTCAAAATTTGTCATAAATTCAGCCTCATTTTCTACTAGTTATGACGAATTAAAAAGACGATATCTCCTAGCTCCGGACTCCAAACACACTCCAGTTTTTTTTGTTAGAACGATAATGAGGTTAGCTTTCTGATAATATAATTTTTTTTCTAAATTATTAGTATTAAATTCTAGAAAATTCGTAGAGCACAGCATGTCCGAAAATAGATGTGTTTCGATGTTTTCATGATTTCGGGAGAACCAGGAATCAGAATCATGAACCGTTTAAAGTTTCAGAAATCTAATGTCGAGTTCATCGACATATATTTTTTCTAGAATTTATTTCAAAGTATTTATATACTGTTAATTCTGTAGAACTTCTAGGTTAGAATTTAACCATCAGTGCACAATACAAAATTTTTATGTGCCATAATTCCCAAACGAATTTGAATTCAGATGAGCCATAAATTCTAGTATGTTTTTGATGCTGAAATCTATAGGAAATCATGCATGAAAGTCGAGTTTGTATCAGTTGACTTTTTGGTCAACAGATCGCCTCGATTTGCGTGCCATGAGTCTCGAGTTGATAAAATTCAGTTTCTTTGGACAAAATTTAGGAATTAACATAAAAATCAGAATAATAAGATTAAAATAGAATTTTAGAGTAATTATTCCAGAATTAAATAAATTAAAATAAATTAATGGTTATATTATTATATAGTTATATGAATATATGTAAGTAAATGCTAATTGATAATTATGACTAAATATTCAGACTGGATGACCCTAGGACATCGTGGACTATCCCATACTTACCTTGACCATGTTGACCCTAAGAACTTGTGAATTTGTCTGCCTTGCGTACACTAACGTACTGGCATAGACACCTGTCAGTTGACTGACTGATTTCGTACAGTACTTGAAGACGCGACACCCGCGTAATTTAATGCGTAATTGACCGTGTTAGATGACTAGTGTTACCCCTAGTATACCCCCCTGATTCCAGTATAAATGTGGTTGAGTATGTGCTAGGGTAATGACTAATGATTCTATTATATTATATTATATTTATGTGTACATAGGATATTGGATTGTTCTGTGCGATTTCTGGAGCAGGTTATTGGTACATCACAGTCTTCTGGCCAGGCAAGTATACCTTGCCATTGTACTGTTATTTTTATTCCATATGTTGCATGCATCTTTATTTTCTGTCTTTTTATATATTTTAACTGTTATATAAAATGCGCGCGACGGTGTCGTCGTGATATATTTTTATTTATGTATTTGTATTGACCTGTTTATGAGACTACCCTATTATCATGTAGCATCATTAGGTTCATTGGCCGTGGCACAGTTGTTACACGAGTTGTGAGTCTCATGTAGATCACGGACTTGCGTGCAGGTTGGCCTCCTGTACATGTGGGCCGTGCGTTAGGAATAACTGCTGTTAGAAACTTTGCATGCTAGTAGACTTGGCAGTTATTAGAGGTATTATTGTGTCATGGATGTGACATGCTTAGAACATGGGGTGGGGAGAACAACAAGTAAGAAAGACGCCGGAGATACGCGGTCATGATGACCACTATATATTATATTATTATCAGGCGGGCCTCCGGTGTTCGAAAGATGCCGTGCCTTTGTAGGCCCCTGGATCTCCAAGAGAACTATGCCAATCCCATTTTAGCCAGATAGCCCACGCGTTGGGAAAGTTGTTATTAAACTGCATTCACTTTAGCCGGTTAGGCGACCCTTTGGATATTTATTTCAGTACTTTATTGGCATGTGTTTAAGTATCTTGTTATGTCCCTCTGAGGACCTGGTCCGCTGCCAGGTGTATCTTTTCTTGAGTATTTGCAGGAGCGCAGATTTGGATGGTTACATGTGATCCGAGGATGTCTTCTCTTCGAGCTGTGATGGATAGCTGGTATTCTTATATTGTGTTGTGGTGTTGTACTCATATTATATTTGCTCTTATATTCGAGTTGGTAGTGGATTTGTTTCCATCCAACTATCATCCTAGATACTTCTTATTGAGATCTAGTTTCATCGATACTGTTTATTTATTTCTATATGATTTTCATGGATGAGATCTAGATTATACCCTGTGACTTGTGACATATGTTTATACCACTTGTGGATTGATATTTATATTACAGCGTACGTGTGGATTTGGTTTCCATATACTGGAGTTGCCATATCCATGCGGCTGGCATGCTTACGTGTTCTAGTCCTACGTATTTTTGGGACTGGGGCGTGACATATTTTTGTGGTGGCCCATGCAGGTCGAGAGCATATTGTCTCGGTTACGTTACTGTACCGAACAAGCCTGCACATAGGACTAGAGTATAGGATCTCATCCACAATTGACTATGATTCACCTTCCTCCTCTATGATCTATTCGAACAATTGTATCCTGCTTGAGTTCAAGCATTGTAGAAAGGTGAGTGAACCCTTTGTGGTCAGACTCCAGGGACAAAGATGCTCTCCAGACAAAGATCTCCTTTTCACAAAAATCCTATGGCAGCTGGTAGTCAAACTCCGCATAAAAACTCCAGTACAGTTAGCTTCACTGACAGCTACTGAAGATGAACCAAAAAAGTACATCGCAAAATCTACTGACGTACCATCCTTCGATGATGTGATCCCTTTTGAGGAAGTACCGTACTTTCTCAATAATGGATTATCGACGAATTAAAATATTATTTTTATCCCTAGCAGGGGGACATAAAAGTGTAATGCTCACAGTTGATGTCTTCCCTCGCCAATTTTGTACTTTATCCGTTTGTAGCATACGAACAAAATTTGTCGCCTGTATTCGGGAGTCCTGAGTATGCAATGGGCAATGGATCCACAAAACTACTCTAAAGGCATAATGGTTCATGTTCATATTACATTTGAACTATAAACTGCTTGTTCCATCAAAAGAAGGCAGTCACGTCCTTATTACCTCTGACTCGTCCTTTATGTTATCACTACCAAATCTCTACAAAGCAAGTAGTTTATGTCCATATCACCTCTGAACTATGAGCTACCCGTGTTTTCCATTAAGAAAAAATAGTCATGTCCATATTACCTCTGACTCATTTTCTCTTATCTTCACGAGATACTTCACCATAATCACACTCAACTACAAACCCACTTGCTTGACTATCGGTTCTAGACCACAGTATCCCTACCACCACATATGATGTCCCGACCAAAATTCCTTAGTGGAACTAATCTAACCTATAACGTTCATACTACCTCTGATAGGGAATTGGTTTTATCGCCGTTATGATATTATGCTACGTCCATATTACCTCTGGTATAATACTCATAGTCACGATATCCATAGTAACAAGAAAAGTTCCAAATAGGAAAATAGGCAAAAATTTTATTAATATTTAAGATCATGAGTACATATGAAAGTCTATTACATTTAAGGATTTTTTATTAATATTCAAGATAATGGGTACATTTGAAAAGAAGGGTCCCCGTTGTGCTGATTCTGGTACCAACGCGTGTGAAGCTGACAGCTCACCGCATTCTGGGTCATCACTTCAGTAAACTCCTCAGTGTAAATCATAATACATGTAAAAGAATCCATATGGATGGATAGCAAGGGAGTTTGCAACACAGAGCCAAGTCTACAGAATCAACTCTATCGTGTGAAATGACGCGACTAGAAATCCCGGTTGGGATAACTTGCCCCACCACTTCCACACAGATGCGCCGCCAGGAGTCGAACCAAGATCCGGCCATCACATCCTGGCCGCATAAGGGGAATATTGGAAGATGGTGAACAATCCTTCGGGTAACGTGCTTGTTCGTCATGAACAACGGTAACTATGATATCCTTTCATGTTCCATCAGGGCTCAAGCGATCCAAGGGAGCCCCTACAAGACGAGCACACAAAACAGTCACCATATGTGCAAAAGAAGACAAAGATTAAGAGGCACACATCCGCAAGAATAAGCGCCACTCGTAACTTTAGTACCCCGCTCTGCATTGGTACTATATACAAGTGATATCGCTTTGTTGGCTCGAACAGAAGCCTTATCGAAGAGTTCTCTGATCGAAGCATAAGATGGTTGAGCTTGGTGAGTGGGCAAAACTTCATTCTCTGATTCTTGCATGCCTTAATAATGAATCTTAGTTTTTTTAATGCTTGTTTGCTAAGTAGTTAACGTTCACATGAGAATGATAGAATAAGAACCTGTATGCTTAACTAGAGAACTTGCATGCTTGTCTTAAAGATATAGAACCATTACCATGCTAAGCCATGAAAGAAATGTTGCATTCTTAGTTACATCGACACTGCTATCGAATAAATCCTTACCATGCTAATAAGATAAGTAAAAGAAATTGCTTGAACAAGTCTCTATTTTATATGCTAAACAAGAGTAGAACTGCATGCTTAACATGATAAGATAAATAGAACCGTGCCATGCTTGTTAAATTAAAGACCGTTCATACGTTTGCTTGTCATTGTTTATATAATTGCTTATCATTAATGCAAAAGCTAGATAGAATGTATGCTTGTATTGTTATAAAAAGTTAATATCTTATCTTGATAAGAGAAGAGACTAGTAGCCTGCCCTGATGTTCCAGTCCTACGGGATCTAGGGGGTGCGACTATTAGATAAGAGATAATGATATGCTTGTTCATATTTTGTGCATCATAATCATTTTTATCTGATAGATGTTGCTTGTCATTCATTAGTCTCGGACAACTTGTGCATAAGATTTTTATCTCTCGAATTGTTCCTGGGGCACTGAGGATCGGTCGGTCCAGAAGAGATTTTGTTGCACCCTGATGTTCCGGTCCTATGGGATCTAGGGGGATATTTTTGTGTCTATTAGTGAAGAGAGGAACCATGATTTCACAACTGCTAGTATTCGTGTGTGTTGGTGAAGAGCTGAACCTTGAGTCATAGCTACTAATTATGGGGCTACCTATGGACCATCATGTAGTTAGGGCGCATTGTAGGTTAGCCTTCTTGCATACCTAACTGTTTGATGCAGAGACGGACATGGAATATAAACTTTATGATATGAATTTTTTTGCTAACTTGTATATCTGCTGCAGGGATAACCATTCGGCAAAGGGTAAGAATCACTGAATAAGTGATGCATTAATTTTCAATTATGCTTGAATCTCGTATTGCCCCTAAACTTGCATATTTCACTTGATTTTCGCTGCTGCCCCTTAGTATTGAATTAAATAAGTCCACTAGTTGTACTTTGTCTTGTACTAAGAAGAATAGTCGACTAGAAATAACTTGTGTTCCTAAGAGTTCGTAAATATGGTGCACGATACATGCTGCGCACTGCATGATATAACAGTCCCTATTGTATGCTTAAATGTTTGAATATGTAAACTATTTTCATAGCTATATTTTTGAAAGAAGTAAACTGACTCTAACCATGTGCTGCATGAAATAAACCTAGGTAAAAAGTAGCAAGATCACTTGTAATGTAATATTTTGCCACATGCTTACTTAGTGTTGATTTCAGGGAGTTTTGATTTTGTTCGTTGATTTATACGCACCAATACTTTTTCCAAAGTGCTGATCCACTAACAGTTTGCTTGTTCGCAGGTGCTAGATCGTCCAAAGAAGGGATATCCGTACCTAATCCCAGGACCCAGAAATATGGAGTCGATTCCTTGAGCCGTATCGAGATACATTGAGCTTCTTTTGTATAAAGGGATGTAATATATGGAACGATGTCATTGTATTTGAGAGAGTTCTTGAGCGAATTGTAAATTTAGCCAAGCGCCACTTGTAATACTTTTGAATATCAATAAGATGCTTGTTTCCTTATGCCATTATATTCTTTACTTTTCTGCAATATGTGTCGCTGCTTCTATCTTGAATAGCTTACTTACCCTTGTTCGAATATTTGGCCTTGTGCAAGCATAACTCAAGCTTGCACGGCATCACGTCCGTGCAAGGACGGTCGGTCCCGTAATGACCCAAGCGAGGACGAACGACCCCCTGTGAGATCGGGGCGTGACAGTAACTCAGGGCAATCTAGCCATCCATGCGCTCGAAGGAGATGCGCACGGGCATCAAGTCCAGTATATATGCCCGTGAGTGCTACAAGTGCAGAGGCGATAAACTCATGCAACATGGTCATGCATAATTTCTTAGTGCATGCCTCATGTGAGTTCCCGAAGACAGCATCAGCCATGCTACCGAAGGATGATTTGGCCCTCAACGCATCTCTATATCGAAGCCCTTCGACAAACGACTATGTGCGTAAAGTTGTTGATAGCATCTGTGCATGAACGGACAAATTCTCACCTATGTAGATAGATAGTGTCAAAGTGCCAAAGTGTCCAAGTGACCCAAGAACGAAGAAGCGAGTTTTGTTCCTTACCTTCGTGAAGGACGACTGAATGGTCGACCATGACGGGAAGAAATTGACGAACCGCTCAACCGATCTCCCCATACTCGGATTCTGTGAAGACATTATGCGAAGAAGAAAAGCACTCCCATCCTTCTTCTATAACCTCATATTTATAGACAATAAAGCCATTAAAGCTCTTGAGTGGCTTGGCATCAAAACCGAGGAGTGGATGTCAGCAGCACAACGGCCCATGCGCCAAACAACTAGCTACGCCAAGCAGCATCATATTCCATACATGTGCCGATTAAATGGATGCGTCAAACATGCTCCACAGATGAGCCAAAGTAGTTCCATGCACCTATCTCTTCCATGCTTCGGTTCAAATTATTCCAAACATAAAAGCTTAGTAAAGTTTAAAGTTTAGAAAGTTTGAAGGGAGTCTTGTAGAAGCATGGAAAATATCTGCCATGTGCCAAAGGGATTCAGACCCATGAGCCAAAGGGGTCCAGACCCATGTGCCAAAGAGATCCAGACCCATGCGCCTATATGATCCGAAGGCATACGCCAATTGCAGTGTAAGTGTTCCTATGTGCCAAGCAGCGCTATGCGCCACTATCTTGCTAAGTATTCCCATGTGCCAAGTAGTGCCATACGCCACTATTAATTCATTGACTTCCATGTACCAGGCGGATATACTCCCAAGGTGCAATCAAAATCGTCATATGACACATATCATGAGTATTATGGGCATCATCAACCCCAAATCTCGGACGACCACGTGGCAATTTATGGCAGCATGCGCCATTGATTGCAACATGCGCCACTACTTGGCAGCATGAGATGCGCGCATGTATATCTCCCCAAAGCTATAAATAGTGTATGTTTCCCACGTTAACAAGAGAGGACCCATCATGAGAAGAGAGAGAAAAGAGCAAGCATGCCCAAGACGCACCCTGCT
Organism: Iris macrosiphon; assembly: GCA_036927795.1. Lineage (NCBI taxonomy): Eukaryota > Viridiplantae > Streptophyta > Magnoliopsida > Asparagales > Iridaceae > Iris > Iris macrosiphon. The sequence continues at coordinate 190,727,481 of JAYESA010000006.1, read as the reverse complement.
CAGAGGAGAAAAGAAGAAGAAGACATAAGCGCCAGCCTCGTCGCCTTCCTTGGTTCCGGATCATCAACGGAGTAAAGGAGCCGCTGCAGTGCTCGATCTCCACCGTCGCAACTTCTCCAGAATCTTTTATTTATTGTACTAAGACTCTGCGTATCGGAGATTCTTTTGTACTCTCTGTCAATTCCCAAGTAAATACAAAAGGTTCGCATAACTTTTCCCGAGTATTCTTGTGCGATATCGACAACATCGATGTCTAGGTTCACCCCCGCTAGGCAATTTACCCAGACAACATACTAAGTCTCCCCGATGAAAGGGACTAACTTAAACCTACCATACCCATGTTCACGTAATTCGTAATGCGATTCCATTCCTCAATAAACTTCTCGTCTATCTCGTACCGTCCCGACATATATCGCTAGCCTTGATCGAATCGATAACCAACGCTAACTATCTTTCGGTTTTTCGCTATAAATTGACGACGCACAAAGGCATCAATCTATCCGACACCAATATTTTATTCGACATATCCGATGTTACATCCTCTATCGCGTATAAAATCATCAACCATCAAAATTCTGCTATGTTATTTCCAGCCGAAGGCTATTCCATCGAATTATAAACTATATTCGATCGCCTAGACTTATCCTCAACATACACCACTCAATATTTATCCTCGACGCAATCTCTTATGCATCATCCTTTGGGCCATTCTATGGGTCTCCAATAATTTCTTTGATTCGGCGGTTAAGTCTCTAAGGTCATCTATCCCGAAACTACGCTCGATAATTGTGGATTATCAACGATGGATAGTTACTAAGAACCATACTATATCTTATTTCGAAGCCAAACCAATTCCAACAAGTTCTATGGGACTCTACCCAAATCCAAGGTTATGCTTCAATTTTTGAACACGCATGCACTACCGTCAGCATAACTACTAACCCAGAAAATATCTATCGGTCTAGGGTCTAAGTCTTTTTACCCTTCGATCGATAGCCGAGATATTCAATACTCGGCAAAACCATCCTCAATTGAATTTCCATCCCCGCTAGCTTATCCCGCTAACTCTATCATTCTGTCCTGAATCCATTAAGTAAAATCTTGATCGATCGATACGACTTTGCATATCTTTACTCGCAACTTTCTAAATTGTTGCCTTGCTCCATTTTGTATCCTTACATCCCGCTTAAGTTTTTTGCACATATATTTCGTTCGAACGATATCGTAAATAATTCTGACGTCAAGTCCCGTCGAGTTTTCTCAAATTTCTATCCCTTATGATTCTTGATCCCATTTCGATTGTTCTGCCTTTATGTCAATTCCCACATGTTTCGTTCATGTCGCACAGTCACGATGACTTGTTCACTAATTCTTGCAATTAGGTTACTCTAACTATATCCATTTCGATGTGCCACGTCTGTTCGAATACCATAAGGGTCAATCTAAAATCCGTGTTACATCAACTTAACTTATGTCGCGTCTATCTATGTTTTGTACGAAACTTGACTACGCTTGCTTCACCACCTTTTAATTATCCGCATCCGTCTATGTCTCGATCGAGTAACCTAGTTTCCGATCATAAGTCACAAGCAACAACGATTAAGTCCTTGATGTTTTATGTGATATGAATTATTCCCAAATATTTTATTCTCAGGCGAGTCCCTCTGTTTGGCCAACAGTTTTCTTGCATTTAAAATCTACGGACTAAGCTTTTTATTTCTTGGTTTGCAATGGTCCCTCACGCACATGTGCGCTATCAATTTCCTTTGGAAAATTTCCTCGCGTCAGCAATCGTTCTATCGAATTTTTAATTCGTGCGACCCGATTACGACATTCCAAGTTTTTGTCCAACCAATTTCAGTCGTTGCCTCGACGTATAATTTCCATTTCTATTCTCAGGCAACTGTCCAAGACTTTCTGAATTCCCGTCCGACATAACATTTGTTCGACACGAGAGTCTGTTCCCGGTCGTTCAAAAATAATGCATCAAAGCATATTCGAGTTACATATTTCCTGTAAATTCCCAAATGAGTCTTGACACTACCCCAACTATTACGAGAACTTCTATTTCTAACCCTGCAACGTTCTGAAGCATCGATCACTTTGTGGTATGGCATATACCACTTAGAAATTAAGTCACTCTTTGTATTGCATTTCCTCTTCCTCGACTCGACATCTATTCTGAACTTTCCATCCTGCGGTGATCTCGCCAACTACGAACTCCACGTTTTCTTACTCAAAGTCTAGTAGGAAACTCAGCCAACATACACCATAACTTACTATTTTTATTTATTCCGTCCGTTACACGTGTAGGGTATAATTGACATGCACATGAATACACTAAGGGTTTGATCACATAATCAACTCCTACTCCCCCCGTCCCGACTAATATTCATGGATCAAATTATGACACGTTACGCACACGAGTATAATATTAGCACACGATATGTACGAGCACAAAGAATACCCGAAACACACGATAAAGTACATGTGCAATGAGTATCCAATGTATACGTCAATAAATAATATCTCCTAACTCGACCCATATAATACCAGCCCGTGTAACATGGTGTCATAATCAAGTAAAATAGATCTAGAACATGCGATATATACACTATCAAGTACTAAAAACTAACAGAGAATGTACTCGCTTGAGGTCCTGAGCAAATAATACGAAATAGTATCCGAACTGGCATTACACAGACCTATATATGAAATATCATATCATTCGGTGTAATAAAGGGATAAACAAGTTTAAATGAGTTAAAATGGGGTTTCTAGGTCAAATCTAGGCTCCGCTAGTCAAACTAGGTCAAAGGTTGACTTTTAGGGTAAAAATAGTCAACTCTAGTCAACACTAGGTCAATACCTTGCTAATACATATATTAATAGTATTTACCTACTAATATCTTAGTCTAGAACCAATACCTAGTCCCGTATCCTAGTGTTTCAACCCGTATCCCAACATTACTCCGTATCTTAATATAACTCATACCTTACTACCTACATCAATACACTACATAAAGATACACACATGAACTTCACTGGTACTTACACCTATACTAAGATACATACTTGATCTATCTCATATTTGACACTAGTATCACTTACCTAGACTATAACTCAACCCTCATTATTACCTTACATTAATACATAGTATTAACCAAATACCTTATTCTCAACACTTAACTTTACTAGCATAACTAGGTATTACGTAGTTGATATCAAGTACTAGCTAGACCTACCCATACCCCACACTAATATCATATGGCACATACTAAAATATTACTCAATACTTGCCCAAACCCAAGTGACATAATGCACCACTTACCGACTGCTACTGCTCTAACCCTCTTCCCCTGTGCACAAGCCCAAGCTTCACTGCTGATTCCAGACCACACTGACTCGTACTGCATAGAACACATCCTTCTCCTAATTCTCTGTACAAGGTCCGAACTGAGTACAATACCCCTCCCTTGCTTACTCTACTGATGTTGCAACTGTTAGCTGATAACCCCCTCTTGATATTCTATTACCTGGACTTACCTCTCTCCTCTCTTATACATATACATGTGGTTATATGTAGCATCAGTTTCTGCTACATATTCAAGTTGTAGTGCACTAGGTCCACTGTTGCCTTATTATGGCTCCTTAGATGATTTTCTCTGTTACACACATTAGTGTGACCACTGATACACCACTGCACCTTGCCTAGCTCATATTGATGTTGTTGCTTATATACCTTATACTGACACTCTATTCCACTATGCCACATACCCCCCATATATATACATATATATAGATAAATAAATAGATAGATAGATAAATAGATAGTGTCACAACCCGCACCCGGTGTAGGGATGCAAGTTGGCAGCAACGCTCAGCCTACGCTGCAGCATCGGCGGTAGAATGCTGTCTTGGTTAACTATACTATCTAAATATCTCACAATAATATAAAATCTGCCAACAATATCTCACGCAAAACTCAATCACAATTCTAAAGCACGAGAAGATATGAAGGAAGTCTAACATAACTATCCATATAATATATAACAACATCAAAAGAACAATAAACAAACTCTCAATTATGAGCCGAAAATAAATTCGGTACCAAAGTGCTAAAGAAACTAACTATGAAAACTAGTGATCCAAAAAAATCTCCCGACAATCACTCCAGAACTAGTGGGTCCAAGTCTGTAAACTCCCTCGACCAGATTTCAGTAATTTAGGATTAGTTTAGACTAATTAGAATTATAGCAACTTTTTAAATTTATTTATTATATAATCTATTGATTGTGCACCTGTTCATTACACAATTAATTAGGATATCCCACTAGCTGTTAAACCCTAAACAAATTTCACATACCTGCCCTAGACTTGTTAGACTACTTTTTCTGTATTTTGTGCAACTTCCAGAAACCTTGTTTGATGCTTCGTTTTAGTCGTACAAATATCGTTACAAACGTACGTATTTATTTCCTATTTAATTTTCTGCTCTTTACCCATCTCTGTACCCCTAGAGATTTGAGGACCAGTAGGCACCTGTTTTGCCCAAACAAAAATATGATAATATTCTAGACTAAATATACTACAATTAGTGTATTGACACCGTAGAAAAATTATGACCCTAATAGCCTCTAAATAATTAGTGAACACCGTGCGCAGTATTTATTAATTAATAAATACGAGGACCCGTATCACCTAAGAAATCAGACCCTGCCTCTGCCCAGACTCACCCCACACTGTCCAGAACATTTTCCCCAGCTTTTTCCCCCATTTTTGTACAATTTAGTAATTCGGGGAATCAGTAATTAAAATTTGGTAAATTACGAAATTACGCAAAAAACAAATTTTATGCTTTTATGCAATTTATGAAAAGTTAGGGGTTTTTATGCAAAATTGCATGCAAGGTGGCAAAATTCTATTGGCTAGACCATAGGTGTATGGGACCCACCCAAAACACCCAGAAAAATCCAGGAGAAATATCCCCAAAAATCAAATTTACCAAAATATCTCCAAACTTCCCCTTAATTACGAAATTGCCATTGCCTACAACCCCTATAAAACCCGACCCCCCCTCTCTTCAAACACTCACAGCCCTCACCTCCGACCACCGCCTCCGGCCAAACTCTGCCCGACCCTCCGCCCTGACCCCCTCTCCCCTCCGGCCAAGTCCCACCCCCAGCCACCGCCTGCTCCGCCGCCCTGAACCCCCGCAAGCCACTCCTCCAACACCATCACCCACAGCCACCACCACCCGAACCACCTCCCCCGCCGCCTCCGGCCACCGTGCACCGCCACCCCCACCCCCACTAGACTCGCCCCGACCTCCCCTACCTACCACCACCACCTTACCTCCCCACGACATCCCCTCCGGCCGCCCTAGCCCCCGCAGCAGCCTCCACCCCCTAATCTTAGCTACTGCCACCCTCACCCCCGACGCCTCTAGCCGCCACCACAGCCACCGTAGACCCCCGCCACCACCACCAACCTCACCGCCACTCCTCCCTCCGCCTTTCCCCCATCCTGCACCGCCGTCCCCTCCGCCGCAGCCGCCGCTACCACCTTCACAAACTGCTGCCGCTCAGTTGCTGCTAGCAGTCACTGCTGCTGCTGCTGCTCCTCCGGCCACCTCCGGCCGCCTCCGCCGCCGTCCTCCCACCGGCAACACCGCGTGAGACCCCCTGCCAGTAGGTATAAACCCTAACTCTCTATATATATATGTATATACGTATTTATGTATATGTATATGTATATGTATATATATTTGTATATATATGATATATATATGTATATTTATATATATATGTATTATATTATTATACTATATAAATACAGTATAATTATACTGTATACATATATATTGCTATAAATATATTATATATGTGTATATATAACTACTAATATATATGTATTTGTATATGTATACTATGTATTTATATATGTATATTTACATATATATATATATAAATATGTATATATATGTATATAATATATATAAACTATATATGTTATGTATATATAACTATGTATATATATGTATATAATATATATATCTATATATATATATGTTATGTACTATATATAATTATATTATTCACTGTGAATATACACAGTATATATATATGTATATATTTGCTATGCATTTTCTTTTTATTTATATGCACTTATTCAATTTATGATATATGTATATATTATCCAGTGGTCACATATAGACCCTGATAAAAGTTATATTATATTGCTGGATAATACAGCTTATATATATATATACCTATTTTCAATTCTTGCAATGTCATTTCAATTTATTATTTATTATATATTACTGTGCTGGATAATACAGCCTACATATATATGTATAATTTCAATTCTTGCACTGTTATTTAAATTCATTATATATATATATATTATCTATATACATTATGTACTATTACATAGATATATATGTATTTATTTTCTGTCCTGTCATTTCAATTTATATATATATATATATACATCAGTGGATACACCCTGATATCATAATATTATTTATATATGGCAGAGGATATACCCTGCTACTATTATAAATTCTATATATACCTGCATTTTTCTGTTCTGTATATACTATATATACTGCTATATATATTATATCTATATATATATACATACTATATATATATAACTATATTATATATGTAAATATAAGTATATATACATATACTTTATATTACAACTTTGATATTCACGAACCCTGTCTGTTTTAACAGAAACCAACTTCAGCACAGCCAGTGACCCCCAGTCACAAGCACCCTCAACCCTGACTGTGAGATCAGGTTTTCAGTACTATCAGGGAGTAGGCAAGTATACCTTGCCAAGTTAATATTCAAATTCAATTATTGATATCTGCTTTGTTCCTGAATTTCATATACCATGATTACCTGAGACTGCCTTGGGTACAGTCAACTGATACGTTGACATTAGCATATTTAAACTTAGTCTTACAGACTCACCATTCGCTGTGAGAGTATTCTAATATTCTCCTAGACCCTATCACGGGAACACGTAACATGGTTGCAATGCATATTGGGATGCGAGCTGCGTAGTTGATTAGCTACCAGTACGTGTGACCCGCATCACGGATTAGAATAATTCAGGAATAGTATGACTTGACATTTAGTTCATTGGGATGGGAAAGATAACTAGTAGACGTATGGGACACCCCCTCCATAAATGTTTTATACCTTCGTACCATGATGGTCGATTGCAGAGTTCCCTTGAGTCAGGGGGCATATGACACATATACTAGCCAGTCCCCACGATTGGTGAACTACGTCAGCATATGTCTAGCCGACACAATCCCATGCGTACTACATGGTCTTTACTTGCATTTCACTTAGAATGATTAGCACCCTGTATTTATTTTCTTTATTCAGTATTTACATACTTGGCATGTCATTTTCTGTATCTTGTTATGTCCCACTGAGGACCTGGTTCCCTGCCAGATCTAGACGAGGCTTTCTACCCCACTGTGTACGGCCCTGATCAGGAGGCTAGATGTGTTACCGAGGAGGAGCTCGAGGAGACACCCTCAGAGTATGCTTGACCCTAGAGGCCTACCACCTGGAGATATTTTGATCAGATAGACACTGCTTAGTCTATCTGATTTTTCTGCGCTATTATCAGTTTTTGTAGTAGGCTTGTAATCTCACCAGTTGTGTACTGTATCAAACTCAGTTTTATATATATTCAGCACTTGATTTTTTGATATTTTGTTGTGGATGAGATAGATTTGCCTGTGTTGTTCTTGTAGTATCTTAGGACAGCGTAGCACGTCCCTATGGGTCTATTCAAAAATGGATTAAGCCCTTAGTGACGTGTCAGCTGGCCAGTGACACGTGGCCTAGTTCCTGACATTTTGGGACTGGGGCGTGACATGGTTTTAGTGGTGGCCCATGCAGGTCCAGTTTTTATTGCTAGTGGTATGATGACATGCCTAGCAAGCCTGCAATAGGATAGAAATATTAGGTCTCATCCACACTGACACCATCTTTACAATTTCTATTATTGCATCTTGCTTGATTATCATTATTTATCTCCTTTGTGTTTTCTAATTATCCTATTTTCTTCAGAAATATGGACATACCTGGGAAACTTGCGAATAATGGGGCTGACCAAGCAACAGACCCTTCGCCAAGTGCCCAAGGAACTCCATCCAATCATCAGAATTCTGGTCAGGAGACGACACCAACACCGCAGGCGGAGACACCTTTGCCTCCACCTCCAGCCTTGCCTATCCTGATGCCACAACTTGAGGGTCAACCTCAAATGTTGCAGTTTTTCCAGACTATGTTGCAGAACCAGTGGCAACAGACTGAGGCCCTGAGACAGTCTTAGTGGCAGCAAACTGAAGCTCTGCGACAGACGTTGATGACGGCTTTGGAGAGAGCTACTACTCCGACACCAGCACCTGTCCAACCAGCGGGCAAAGTTCGAGGCTTCCGTCAAATAAGCCCGAGAGATTTCAAAGGCAACGAGACTCCTGAGGAGATCTCCGACTGGATCTCCAACACCGAAATGCTGCCAGAAGGATCGTAACTCACCCCCGACCTATGGATGACCGCTGTGAGGGGCCAACTTCTTGGCAACGCCCATCACTGGTGGGAATCCATAGAGCGCAGCGTCGACAAAGACCAAACTTGGCAACAATTCTTGGAGCACTTCAACGCCAAGTACTTTCCAGCGACAGTCCAGAATGCCCTATACTCCCAGTTCCTGCACCTGGAGCAGGAAAACATGGCGGTAGATGCCTACGACGCGGAGTTTAGCAGACTAAGTCGTTTCGGTGCTGATCTGATCCCGAACGAGCTGAAGAAGGCTAAAAGATTCCATCATGGCCTTAACTACGAGCTCCAGAGGTACACAATAATGCAGTCAAGAATCTCCTACAACGAGGTTCTTATAGAAGCCAGGGAGCAAGAAGCCATTGGCCGAGGAGCCAGACGCTCAAATCCAACCTTCTCGGCCAAGAACCAGCAAGGAGCAGGAGGACCTATCCGTCGTCCACAATATCAGACGCAGCAGACAACTGGACCCTATCAGAAGAAGGAGCTCCCGACTTGTCACTTTTGTGGCAAGAAGGGGCATTTTGTCAATGACTGCAGAAAGAAGCTAAGATTATGCCTGCTATGTGGAGCTAAAAATCATATGGCCAGAGACTGCCCATAACGCAGAGATGCAGCACCACAGCAAGGGCAGAAGCCAGGAGCCCAAGCTCAGAAGATGCTTCCCTCCACATCAGGAGGATATCAGAGAGGAGCACCTCTGCCTACTCAGGAGGCCCAGTTCAAGGCCAGACAACAAACTGGAGGACAAAGGCACGGACAAGCCTTTGCGTTAGCTGCCGTTGCAGAAGAGCCTGAAGGGGAAACTATAACAGGTACCATTTTAGTTGCATCATTACTTGCAACTGTATTATTCGATTCTGGGGCTACTTTGTCTTTCATATCCAGTAGTTTCGTAGCCATGCACAAGCTATCCACTTCCCCGCTACCCAAGTGTTGGAAAATACTTACTGGAGGAGGTATTGTTCCAGTTACCAACATTATCGAAACATGTCCGGTAGTTGTTTGTAGTAGAGGACTAAGAGCACAATTTTTGGTACTCCCAATGCCAAATTTCGACGTTGTCTTAGGCATGGACTGGCTAAGCCAGAATAATGCTATCCTAGACTGCCGAAAGGGTAGTGTTATCTTTAGACCCCCAGATCACCCAGAGTTCGAGTATGTCCGAGGAACCATCGAGCAAGGAGTAGGCCAGACTCCTAGAGCTTACATGGCGATGGAGACAGCACTTCCCTCAATTGTAGCAGAGTTCGAGGACGGATTTCCAGAAGAATTGCCAGGCCTACCGCCTGACAGAGAAGTAGAGTTCATTATTGAGCTGATACCCGGAGCTGCACCAGTATCCTCCAATGTATACCGACTGGCGAAGAAGGAGCTTGACGAGCTGAAGCTTCAACTGGAGGAATTACAGATCAAGGGATTTGTTCGTCCTAGTGCATCACCCTGGGGAGCACCAATGCTGTTTGTACCAAAGAAGGACGGGACATATCGCATGTGCATTGATTACAGAGCCCTCAACGCTCTGACAATAAAAAACAAGTACCCCTTGCCGAGAATTGACGACCTGTTCGATCAACTAACAGGAGCCGTGGTATTCTCGAAGATAGACTTGAGATCAGGCTATCATCAGGTCAAGGTACGGGGAGAAGACATTCCAAAGACAGCATTTAGGACTCGTTATGGTCACTACGAGTTCCTGGTGATGCCGTTTGGACTAACTAATGCACCTGCCGTATTCATGAATCTGATGAACCGAGTCTTCCACCAATATCTGGACCAGTTCGTGGTAGTCTTCATCGACGACATTCTGGTGTATTCGAAGAGCCACAAGGAGCATGAAGAACACTTGAGACTGGTGCTAGAGACGCTGAGACGGGAGAGCCTTTATGCTAAGATGAGCAAGTGTGAATTCTTCCTTGACCGTGTCGCATTTCTTGGACACGTTATCACAGGAGAAGGCATCTTGGTAGACCCAGCAAAGATCTCATCTATCGAGACGTGGCCAACCCCGACCAATGTCTCAGAGGTGAGAAGCTTTCTAGGACTTGCCGGATATTACCGGAGGTTCGTAGAAAACTTTGCAAGAATCGCGGAGCCGATTACCCGTCTTACCCGCAAGGAGCAGGAGTTCATATGGACTGAAGAATGCCAGACAGCTTTTGATGACTTGAAAAAGCGTCTGACTACAGTTCCCATCTTGACTATACCATCTGGATCCGGAGGTTTCGTCATATATAGCGATGCATCCGGAAAAGGATTTGGTTGTGTCTTAATGCAACATGGGAAGGTTGTAGCTTATGCCTCAAGACAGTTGAGGACTCATGAGAAGAATTACCCCACTCACGACCTGGAGCTTGCCGCAGTCATCTTCGCCCTGAAGCTATGGAGACACTATCTATATGGCGAACGAGTGGAGATATTCACCGATCACAAAAGCCTGAAGTACATCTATACCCAGAAGGACCTAAATCTGAGACAAAGACGATGGCTCGAAGTGATGACGGATTTCGAAATTGATCTACAGTACCATCCGGGGAAAGCTAATGTGGTGGCAGATGCTCTAAGCAGAAGACCCTCAGCATTCTTTATGATCACCCAACCAGGTCTTCTGAAAGATCTAGAAAAGTTGGGAATAGAGGTCATTATGCCAGGACTTGACGACCAGTTATCAAACTACCAGCTGCAATCAACCTTGGTTGAAAGAATCAAAGCTGCTCTACCAACAGATGCAAGATTCTAGAGGCTTCGCCAAAGAACAGAGGCTGGAATCCAGACAGGATGTCGCATACACGAAGATGGGACTCTAAGATGTGGTGATCTTCTTTATGTTCCAAATGGAGAACTTCGTGAAGAGCTGATGTCAGAAGCTCATAGCTCAACATACTCTATACATCCAGGAGGCACAAAGATGTACAGAGATCTGCGACAATATTATTGGTGGCATGGAATGAAGCGGGAGATAGCACACTTTGTGGCCAAATGCTTGGTGTGTCAGCAAGTCAAGGCTGAGCATCAGAGATCTGCCGGTCTACTTCAACCCCTCCCAATACCTGAGTGGAAATGGGAACACATTACGATGGACTTTGTTACGGGCTTTCCAAGAATTCCTAGTGGTCGTAATGCTGTATGGGTAATCGTAGATAGACTCACCAAGGCTGCTCATTTCCTACCTTTCAGAGTCGGGCAATCTACAGAAGTCTTGGCAGATATGTACATGAAGGAGATAGTGCGTCTGGATGGAGTACCAGTCAGTATAATATCTGAACGGGATACGAGGTTTACATCTTACTTTTGGCGAAGTATGCAAGAGAGTCTTGGTACTCGTCTCAAGTTCAGCACCTCGTATCATCCACAGACAGATGGCCAGTTAGAGCGCACTATCCAGACTCTAGAAGATATGCTGAGAGCCTGCATGCTTGATGATGAGAACATAAAATATCATATTTTTATTCCTTAATGTATACTCTTTTATGCTCATTTAATGTCTAAAGATACTCATTATTTTTATATTTTGATCTAGGATACAATTGGAGTCACTAAAAGCAAAATGGAGCTAATTATCAATTCTGGACAGTTCTGACACCTTGTAGAAAAATGGTCATAACTTGCTCATCCAAAGTCCAATTGAGCTGATCCAAATTGATTCGGAAAGCTAAGTGATAGAGGCACAATTTTGCTGTTTTGATTTTCCCGAGATTCTTGCTACATCATGGACCAAATCACGCTTGAAGTTGAGACAACTATGCTGTGCATAAAAAGTGGAGTTGATATAACCATTTTCCAACTTATTCAAAGATTTTATTTTATTGTTGGGTTGTTGTAACTCTTAGAGGATTTTTGGGAAGATATTGTGATCTTCAAACACTTATTTAGAGTGTATAAAAGGGGTAGAGATCAAGAGGAAAAAGAAGGAGAAGACACAACTCTTCTTCCTCTTCTCCAATATTCTTTTAAAGTTTTCTTGAACATGCGGAGCTAAAAGCCTTGTTGGTCGAAGGAAACAGAAGCCTTGGAATCAATAAACTTGTGAGATCTAAATTATTTTTATATGTTTGATTTATGTTTTGAGTATTGAATATTTTTCTATGCCTACTTTCATGATTGTTTTGTTTAATGACTAGGATGCATACTAGTTTATTATTCATGACAATCTAATGCTAAATTAGATATCGAATCCGTAATTGTTCGATCCCTCTAATTTGTGAAGCAACCAAGATTTAATGAACTGCTTTGTTTTATTATATCTTAGGAGGAAAACTTTTGACAAAATTAAATGCAACCGCGTGTGCTTGTGTTGTTTTGCTTCATCGATCTCATCAAGTTTAATACGCTACTAGATTAAACCTTTAGCGCTTGTCTGGGGTTATTTAGTAGTTAAGGTTAATTAGATCGCTTGTTTTTAATTAATTGTGGCTGAAGGAGATAGGAAAATAATTCCAACGATGAATATTCAAAGTATGAATTAATATATACTTGCATCGATGATCAGTTTTAAGATTCCAATGGTGGATGTTGACTGAGACCAACATTTATTTCTTTGATTATTTTAATACTTTAATTGTTTTTAGCTCTTCTTAATTTTCTTTTGATAAAAAACTCTCCCCCAATCTTATTTTACATAGCATAAAGATCAAACTAATTACTCTTCGTGGGAACGATCCTTACTCTCACTACTACATATTATTTCAAGAGTAAAGGTTTTATTTTTGGGTGCTTACGACAGCACGCCAAATTTTGGCGCCGTTGCCGGGGACTAATTTTAGTTGATTTTTGTGCTTTTTGTGATCTTTATTTCGTTCTTGTGATTAAATAATTTTTTGTCTATTAGCAAAAAAAAAAAAAAAAAAAAATCGGTAGCAGGAAATGGCGACCAATTCTCAAATATTTGGCACTTGGCTAGATCTTCCATCTGGACATGCTGATGAGGTAAATGTTTCTTCCTTAGAACAACAAATTTCTTGTTTAACTTCTCTTGTTCATCAGATGGTTGTAGGTAACATGAAAACAACAAAGGCTTGTAGGATTTGTCTAGTATCAGGGCATCCAACCGATATGTGTCCAACTCTCCAAGAGGAGTCCAATGAACAAGTGAATACGGAATGTGATTTTCCTGGACTACCAGAAATAAAGTATGATTCCTATTCAGACACGTACAACATAGGATGGAGAGATCATTCCAATCTCACCTATGGGAGTCCAGAATTAAATCAACCAGCAACTCAAAATTGCCCAAGTTACCAGCAATACAAGCAGCAATACCTACAACCAAGCCAAACTTCTAATTCTGGTATGTCTTTAGAAGATATTGTTAAGTCTATTGCCATTAATAATTTACAATTTCAACAGGAGACGAGGGCTAGTATCGAAAGTTTGAACAATCAAATGAGTCAAATGACAATTGCAATTAATAAGCTAGAGGCACAAAGCTTGGAGAACTTACCATCTGAAACGATAGTAAATCCAAAAGAAACTGTAAGTTCAATCATTTTGAGAAGTTGTAAAGAAGTTGAAATTCCAGAAAAAGAAGCATGTGCATCGTCAAAAGAAGAAGAAGAGAAAAATATCGTTGCAGACACGAACATTCCTAACGACGATGTAGTACCTAATGGAAAAGAAGTTTTTAAACTTGATGGAAAAGATGGAGTAAAAGTTGCCATCAGTGAGAATTTTGAGAAAGAATATGAGTTAACTTTGAGTACTCACTTACATAAAACTGTTGCAGTGTTGAACGATCTTCCAAAAAGACAACAGTCAGGTAACATTCCATATATTTTGTTACCAATTAATGACTGAGACCAACATTTATTTCTTTGATTATTTTAATACTTTAATTGTTTTTAGCTCTTCTTAATTTTTTTTTGATAAAAAACTCTCCCCCAATCTTATTTTACATAGCATAAAGATCAAATTAATTACTCTTCGTGGGAACGATCCTTACTCTCACTACTACATATTATTTCAAGAGTAAAGGTTTTATTTTTGGGTGCCTACGACAGCACGCCAAATTTTGGCGCCGTTGCCGGGGAGTAATTTTAGTTGATTTTTGTGCTTTTTGTGATCTTTATTTCGTTCTTGTGATTAAATAATTTTTTGCCTATTAGCAAAAAAAAAAAAAAAAAAAAAAAAAAAAATAATAATAATAATAATAATAATAATAATAATTGAGATTTTTTTTAAATAAAAGGATTTTGTTTTTGTGGTTTTTAATGATTTTTGGTTGTGTATGTCATGAGTAAGATTCAACTAGATTTGAAAAATTCATAACATGATTGAATAAATAATTTTTTTTTCAACTTAGAATTAATTAGTCTAGTTATTTTTTATTGAAAATGGTAGTATCTAAATTGGTAGACAAAAGCCAGTGAGGATTTGAGCCTTTAGACTGACACATCAGTCTCATTATTCTTTCATGAGAGATATTCTTCCACTAATTTGTTTCTCTAGAACTTGCTTTGATTCTCTTCGAGGTCACATTGACACATGCATGCATGAACATGATTAAGGCCATCTTTGTTATGCGTTACATAAGCCAAATAGCCCACCTTGTAATTAATTTTCTTTTTGTTGAACCCCTTTGAGCTTTATTGCCTTTTTCTTGGTATACCCACATTACAAGCTTTCAACCAATAATATTTATACTTTTACCCAAGTCGCAAAGCTAGTGGAGCATTGTTGATCATTATGATATGTATGGGTGTACGAAAAAATAATTGTGGGGGTATCTAAATTTGTGGTTTGGTTTTAACCAACAAAATGGAACATATTTTTATCCTCAAATTTCCTAAGTTCCATTATTGTTAAAAAAAAATAAAAAGTTAAAAAAAAAAAAAAAAGAAAGAAAAGAAATGGAGTGATTGATTTTGCATTGTTTAAATGCTTTAAAAGACAAATTGAAGACGCTGCAAAATGGAGTGATTGATTTTACATATTTTATATTGAGATTGAGTTAATTCAATTTTGCTCCACTAGTTTTGATGGCTTTTGAGCTACACTCCCAAATATATTCCACCTTAATCCTAAGCCACGTTACAACCCATAAAAAGTTCTTATGATTTATGTTATGCATGTGATCCCAGTGGTGGAGAATAAGAAAATATACAAGCTTATGGTAGAGCATTTCTTTTGGAATGAATTCGAGAGAAATATATACCTTCAAACACATGAGAGTTTAGTGTTTATTCCCGTGAGGGTCTACCTATTTAGTTTACTCCATTTTTCAAGTAAAAATACCTACTAAGTAATTAGAAGTTGTTTAAGAATATATGTTCATGATATGTTATGAGTTTTGAAGAACTTGGTTATTATTTATTTATGACATTGCAACCTTGATTTTTTTTTGGAAAAATAAATTAGAGTTTTGCCCGAGGACGAGCAAAGGTTAAGTGTGGGGGTATTTGATGAGAACATAAAATATCATATTTTTATTCCTTAATGTATACTCCTTTATGCTCATTTAATGTCTAAAGATACTCATTATTTTTATATTTTGATCTAGGATACAATTGGAGTCACTAAAAGCAAAATGGAGCTAACAAAATGGAGCTAATTATCAATTCTGGACAGTTCTGACACCTTGTAGAAAAATGGTCATAACTTGCTCATCCGAAGTCCAATTGAGCTGATCCAAATTGATTCGGAAAGCTAAGTGATAGAGGCAAAATTTTGCTGTTTTGATTTTTCCGAGATTCTGGCTACATCATGGACCAAATCACGCTTGAAGTTGAGACAACTATGTTGTGCACAAAAAGTGGAGTTGATATAACCATTTCCCAACTTATTCAAAGATTTTATTTTATTGTTGGGTTGTTGTAACTCTTAGAGGATTTTTGGGAAGATATTGTGATCTTCAAACACTTATTTAGAGTGTATAAAAGGGGTAGAGATCAAGAGGAAAAAGAAGGAGAAGACACAACTCTTCTTCCTCTTCTCCAATATTCTTTTGAAGTTTTCTTGAACATGCGGAGCTAAAAGCCTTGTTGGTCGAAGGAAACAGAAGCCTTGAAATCAATAAACTTGTGAGATCTAAATTATTTTTATATGTTTGATTTATGTTTTGAGTATTGAATGTTTTTCTATGCCTACTTTCATGATTGTTTTGTTTAATGACTAGGATGCATACTAGTTTATTATTTATGACAATCTAATGCTAAATTAGATATCGAATCCGTAATTGTTCGATCCCTCTAATTTGTGAAGCAACCAAGATTTAATGAACTGCTTTGTTTTATTATAGCTTAGGAGGAAAACTTTTGACAAAATTAAATGCAACCGCGTGTGCTTGTGTTGTTTTGCTTCATCGATCTCATCAAGTTTAATACGCTACTAGATTAAACCTTTAGCGCTTGTCTGGGGTTATTTAGTAGTTAAGGTTAATTAGATCGCTTGTTTTTAATTAATTATGGCTGAAGGAGATAGGAAAATAATTCCAACGATGAATATTCAAAGTATGAATTAATATATACTTGCATCGATGATCAGTTTTAAGATTCCAATGATGGATGTTGACTGAGACCAACATTTATTTCTTTGATTATTTTAATACTTTAATTGTTTTTAGCTCTTCTTAATTTTCTTTTGATAAAAAACTCTCCCCCAATCTTATTTTACATAGCATAAAGATCAAACTAATTACTCTTCGTGGGAACGATCCTTACTCTCACTACTACATATTATTTCAAGAGTAAAGGTTTTATTTTTGGGTGCCTACGACAGCACGCCACTTGATTTCAGCGGATCCTGGGAAGATCACTTACATCTGGTCGAATTTTCCTACAACGACAGCTATCAAGCGAGCATCCAAATGGCTCCCTTTGAAGCTTTGTATGGAAGTAAATGCCATTCCCCAGTATGCTGGAGCGATGTTGGCGAGAGACAGATTCTGGGGCCAGAACTGATTATTCGTACGGTGGAGAAGGTAAAGAAGAACCAGGGACACCTACGAGCTGCACAAGACAGGCAGAAGCACTGGGCCAACATTCATCGCCGACCTTTAGAGTTCCAAGTAGGGGAGCATGTGTTCTTGAAGATCTCACCTACTCGAGGAACTATCAGATTTGGAGGAAGAGGGAAACTGAGTCCAAGGTACATTGGACCCTTCGATGTGTTGGAACGCGTCGGAGAAGTTGCTTACAGACTAGCTCTACCTCAGACCTTGGAGGGAGTACATGACGTCTTCCACGTATCTCAACTGAGGAGGTACATTCCAGACCCGAGTCATGTGCTGGACTATTCAGAGATCACCATCGGGCCAAGCTTATCATACCAGGAGGAGCCTGTAGAGATCCTGGACCGTAGCGAGAAAGTGTTGCTAGGACAGACTATACCTCTCGTTCGTGTTGCATGGAGACATCATGCACCAGGTGAATCCACCTGGGAACGAGAAGAGGATATTCGACAGCGTTATCCCCATCTATTTCCAAACTAGGGTATGTCCAATATTTTAAACTCAATCTCTCTTAATCATCATATGTCCTTAATTAATTTTTTATTCTCATTATATGTGTGTTTTTATTTCGAGGACGAAATATTCTAAGGAGGGTAGATTGTAAACTCCCTCAACCAGATTTCAGTAATTTAGGATTAGTTTAGACTAATTAGAATTATAGCAACTTTTTAAATTTATTTATTATATAATCTATTGATTGTGCACCTGTTCATTACACAATTAATTAGGACATCCCACTAGCTGTTAAACCCTAAACAAATTTCACATACCTTCCCTAGACTTGTTAGACTACTTTTTCTGTATTTTGTGCAACTTCCAGAAACCTTGTTTGATGCTTCGTTTTAGTCGTACAAATATCGTTACAAACGTACGTATTTATTTCCTATTTAATTTTCTGCTCTTTACCCATCTCTGTACCCCTAGAGATTTGAGGACCAGTAGGCACCTGTTTTGCCCAAACAAAAATACGATAATATTCTAGACTGAATATACTACAATTAGTGTATTGACACCGTAGAAAAATTATGACCCTAATAGCCTCTAAATAATTAGTGAACACCGTGCGCAGTATTTATTAATTAATAAATACGAGGACCCGTATCACCTAAGAAATCAGACCCTGCCTCTGCCCAGACTCACCCCACACTGTCCAAAACATTTTCCCTAGCTTTTTCCCCCATTTTTGTACAATTTAGTAATTCGGGGAATCAGTAATTAAAATTTGGTAAATTGCAAAATTATGCAAAATATAAATTTTATGCTTTTATGCAATTTATGAAAAGTTAGGGTTTTTATGCAAAATTGCATGCAAGGTGGAAAAATTCTATTGGCTAGACCATTGGTGTATGGGACCCACCCAAAACACCCAAAAAAATCCAGGAGAAATATCCCCAAAAATCGAATTTACCAAAATATCCCCAAACTTTCCCTTAATTACGAAATTGCCATTGCCTACAACCCCTATAAAACCCGACCCCCCCTCTCTTCAAACACTCACAGCCCTCACCTCCGACCACCGCCTCAGGCCAAACTCTGCCCGACCCTCCGCCCTGACCCCCTCTCCCCTCCGGCCAAGTCCCACCCCCAGCCACCGCCTGCTCCGCCGCCCTGAACCCCCGCAAGCCACTCCTCTAACACCATCACCCACAGCCACCACCACCCGAACCACCTCCCCCGCCGCCTCCGGCCACCGTGCACCGCCACCACCACCCCCACTCGACTCGCCCCGACCTCCCCTACCTACCACCACCACCTTACCTCCCCACGACATCCCCTCCGGCTGCCCTAGTCCCCGCAGCAGCCTCCACCCCCTAACCCTAGCTACTGCCACCCTCACCCTCGACGCCTCTAGCCGCCACCACAGCCACCGTAGACCCCCGCCACCACCACCAACCTCACCGCCACTCCTCCCTCCGCCGTTCCCCCACCCTGCACCGCCGTCCCCTCCGCCGCAGCCGCCGTTACCACCTTCACAAACTGCTGCCGCTCAGTTGCTACTAGTAGTCACTGCTGCTGCTGCTGCTCCTCCGGCCACCTCCGGCCGCCTCCGCCGCCGTCCTCCCGCCGGCAACACCGCGTGGGACCCCCTGCCAGTAGGTATAAACCCTAACTCTATATATATATGTATATACGTATTTATGTATATGTATATGTATATGTATATATATGATATATATATGTATATTTATATATATATATATGTATTATATTATTATACTATATAAATACAGTATAATTACACTGTATACATATATATTGCTATAAATATATTATATATGTGTATATATAACTACTAATATATATGTATTTGTATATGTATACTATGTATTTATATATGTATATTTACATATATATATAAATATGTATATATATGTATATAATATATATAAACTATATATGTTATGTATATATAAACTATGTATATATATGTATATAATATATATATCTATATATATATGTTATGTACTATATATAATTATATTATTCACTGTGAATATACACAGTATATATATATGTATATATATGCTATGCATTTTCTTTTTATTTATATGCACTCATTCAATTTATGATATATGTATATATTATCCAGTGGTCACATATAGACCCTGATAAAAGTTATATTATATTGCTGGATAATACAGCTTATATATATATACCTATTTTTAATTCTTGCAATGTCATTTCAATTTATTATTTATTATATATTACTGTGCTGGATAATACAGCCTACATATATATGTATAATTTCAATTCTTGCACTGTCATTTAAATTCATTATATATATATATATATATATTATCTATATACATTATGTACTATTACATAGATATATATGTATTTATTTTCTGTCCTGTCATTTCAATTTATATATATATATACATCAGTGGATACACCCTGATATCATAATATTATTTATATATGGCAGAGGATATACCCTGCTACTATTATAAATTCTATATATACCTGCATTTTTCTGTTCTGTATATATTATATATACTGCTATATATATTATATCTATATATATATACATACTATATATATATAACTATATTATATATGTAAATATAAGTATATATACATATACTTTATATTACAACTTTGATATTCACGAACCCTATCTGTTTTAACAGAAACCAACTTCAGCACAGCCAGTGACCCCCAGTCACAAGCACCCTCAACCCTGACTGTGAGATCAGGTTTTCAGTACTATCAGGGAGTAGGCAAGTATACCTTGCCAAGTTAATGTTCAAATTCAATTATTGATATCTGCTTTGTTCCTGAATTTCATATACCATGATTACCTGAGACTGCCTTGGGTACAGTCAACTGATACGTTGACATTAGCATATTTAAACTTAGTCTTACAGACTCACCATTCGCTGTGAGAGTATTCTAATATTCTCCTAGACCCTATCACGGGAACACGCAACATGGTTGCAATGCATATTGGAATGCGAGCTACGTAGTTGATTAGCTACCAGTACGTGTGACCCGCATCACGGATTAGAATAATTCAGGAATAGTATGACTTGACATTTAGTTCATTGGGATGGGAAAGATAACTAGTAGACGTATGGGACACCCCCTCCATAAATGTTTTATACCTTCGTACCATGATGGTCGATTGCAGAGTTCCCTTGAGTCAGGGGGCATATAACACATATACTAGCCAGTCCCCACGATTGGTGAACTACGTCAGCATATGTCTAGCCGACACAATTCCATGCGTACTATAAGGTCTTTACTTGTATTTCACTTAGAATGATTAGCACCCTGTATTTATTTTCTTTATTCAGTATTTACATACTTGGCATGTCATTTTCTGTATCTTGTTATGTCCCACTGAGGACCTGGTTCCCTGCCAGATCTAGACGAGGCTTTCTACCCCACTGTGTACGGCCCTGATAAGGAGGCTAGATGTGTTACCGAGGAGGAGCTCGAGGAGACACCCTCAGAGTATACTTGACCCTAGAGGCCTGCCACCTGGAGATGTTTTGATCAGATAGACACTGCTTAGTCTATCTGATTTTTCTGCGCTATTATCAGTTTTTGTAGTAGGCTTGTAATCTCACCAGTTGTGTACTGTATCATACTGTATCAAACTCAGTTTTATATATATTCAGTACTTGCTTTTCTAACATTTTGTTGTGGATGAGATAGATTTGCCTGTGTTGTTCTTGTAGTATCTTAGGACAGCGTAGCACGTCCCTATGGGTCTATTCAAAAATGGATTAAGCCCTTAGTGACGTGTCAGCTGGCCAGTGACACGTGGCCTAGTTCCTGATATTTTGGGACTGGGGCGTGACAAAGTCTACACCATCTATAAGTCAAAGTCCATAGTATGTCGGACACCAATCTCCCGGATCCTCTGAAAAATATTTTCTAGTCAGGAATGGAGCGAAGTACATTTCTAACCGCAGTTCTAAATCAATGGTATAAACTATATAGCAGTAAATAGATGTGAATATACAAGATGCCATATACATATACAAGAGATACACAATAAAGAAAATACTGGAAAGAAATACAAGAATGAACAATATGACAATGGACAAGGATACTAATGACTAAGTGTCTGAGTACTAGCATTAACATGTGATCGGCTTGAAAACTTGCACAAGAGTAAATGGCCTGGTTAATCATATGTGCGGTGTATGATCAACACTCGCAAGGAACAAGACTTGCACAAGGAGGGTATGATCACATATCTACACTACATACTCCCCAACCCCGACTGGTATAGGGGATCCAACCATGGTATGCTATGGCACGGGATTCCCCAAGAAGGTAATGACTCTTCCCGAGAATCAGTGTCTGTACATGCACAAGATTATCAATGAAACAAGACTTGCACAAGATACACCATATACAAGGAATAATATCTCATGACGAGATTCGGATATACCAATCCGTGTAACCATCGTGTCAAGAAAACATGGATATCTACACTCGATACAATAAACATAGAGGATATCATAAATGAGAAACTATCAGAGAATGTACTCGCCTGAAGTCCAGTGAGTAGTCTCACAGATGTCTGATACGGTGCCTCGAAGACCTAGATATGGAATATAACATCAATATAAGGTTTTGGAAAAAAATAAGTTAAACTAGTCAACTTCTAGGTCATAAAGTCATTTCTAAGTCAAAATAGTCAAACTAGGTCAACTCTAAGTCAAATCGGTCAAACTTGGTCAAACTACCTATTTCTAGGTTACATGAGTCTATCTCAATGATATTGGGTTCATACACTATGAATCTAGGTCATACAAGGTACATCTTATGATACTAGGATACCGTATCTCAGGATACGCAAACAATAGATAAAGTATAACACATATACATATCAAACAATATTAAATTTATAAAATCCTAATTATAATGCTAAATGGATATCTTGGTTTCGAACCAACTTGGTATCGCAACACTAATCCTCAATCTTGATGCCCAAACCCAATACCTTGGGTATCCTCAATACCTTGGCATTTACCTTGGTATCTCAAGGTAATTGCTAAAACCTTATTTATACTAACTACCCAACTATAACTATAAATTACCATGCATTTAATATTTATACAATACTATATACCTTATTTTAGTCACCTTAGTACCAATCCATAATTAGTTTACATCTATCCTATTACTATGCCAATACCTACTACTCATACCTTGGTATATCTCAAGGTAATCTAAAAGGCTAACATATAACTAATACATATATATAAACCCAACTATAACTAATAATATACTTATGTATATCCATTCATAGGAACTAACTATAATATACTATTTCTAACTACTATATATATATATATATCACTACATATATCAAACTAATTACTAACCATAACATATCAAATACCTTAACTACTCAAACTAATGACTAATATATATATCAATCTAATACAACTACTAACTAATCACTAACTACTAATATATATATATATATATATATATATATATATATATATATATATATATATATATATATATATATATATATATAATACTTAACTAGAGATACTAGTGTATATATATATATATATATATATATATATATATATATATATATATATATATAAACAATTAACTAGATAATTATCAAGCTACTAATAAATATTAGCTAACTACTACTAACCAACTAACTAACTTACAACTACTAAAATATAGTATACTAATACATAAATACCAATTAGGAATATATATACATATATATATATATATATATATTAATACCATATATATATATATATATATATATATATATATATATATATATATATATATATATATATATATATATATATATAGATATATATCTATTATTTAATACATACTATATATATATAACTGTATATCTGTCACTAAAAGCCCCTGCTGCCCGTCGCTGAAACTGCTGCTACTGCTGCTGTTACTACTGCTATTGCGACGGTTTTCTGCTGCTGTTGCTAATGCTGCAGCAGCTGCTGTCATGGAAACTGCTGCCGCTGCTAATGCGTTGCTGCTGTTACTATTGCTGCTGCTGCCGTTGCTATTTGTTGCTGCTGTTGTCACTAATTCCGCTGCTGCTGCTGTTGTGCTGTTGCTACGCTGCTGTTGTTGCTAAATGTTATCGCTAATGCTGCTGTTGTCCTCTCTCACTCTCTTATATATTAATATATATACACAATAGTATATACCAAAATATATACTAGCTACATATATTTATATATATATACACATGCTCCTCTCTCTCTCTCTATATATATACATCTCCACAATAATACCTATAGTAGAACAACACATAATATAGTAACATATACATATGTCCATAATATCACTAATACGTACACACACACATATATATAATATCATACAATGTATATATATATATATATATATATATATATATATATATATATATATATATATATACACACATAACATATACATATATATGCACTACTATAATTATATACTACTATAATTAATAGATATTGCATGTGTAGGAGAATAACTACATATATTTATATATACACATAGGTAAAATAGATATATGACACACACACACACACACACACACACACACATATATATATATATATATATACATAATAATATATATACACACATAATTACATATCACAATGACTAAGAACAATTGAGAATTAGATCTAGAAATAAATTGCACAAACACATGGAGTGCATCGCTCCCGTATCCCACTAGATCTAGTATATGCTTGCGACACGAGTCCACCACACATCCAAACGTATCCCGAAGGACACGAGCAAGTCTAATATATTATTTATGAACCATACGAAGAGTCAAACATAAATCTACGTGTCCGTGTCAAAATATGACATGCATAAAGTCCCGTGTCGAAGGAAAAACCCCCAAATCAACATGTATCACCAAATTATTGGGATATGACCTACACGTACCTAATTGTAGATACGACACTAGCCCCAAACACACAAGCATATGCCAAATTGATCTATAGTACCAATTGACGCACACAACCTTATTTATACTAACTACCCAACTATAACTATAAACTACCATGCATTTAATATTTATACAATACTATATACCTTATTTTAGTCACCTTAGTACCAATCCATAATTAGTTTACATCTATCCTATTACTATGCCAATACCTACTACTCATACCTTGGTATATCTCAAGGTAATCCAAAAGGCTAACATATAACTAATACATATATATAAACCCAACTATAACTAATAATATACTGTATGTATATCCATTCATAGGAACTAACTATAATATAATGTTTCTAACTACTATATATATATATATCACTACATATATCAAACTAATTACTAACCATAACATATCAAATACCTTAACTACTCAAACTAATGACTAATATATATATATATATATATATCAATCTAATACAACTACTAACTAATCACTAACTACTAATACATATATACATGTACACATATCTATATATATAATACTTAACTAGAGATACTAGTATATATATATATATATATATATATATATATATATATATATATATATATATATATATATATATATATATATATATATATATATATATATAAACAATTAACTAGATAATTATCAAGCTAATAATAAATATTAGCTAACTGCTACTAACCAACTAACTTACAACTACTAAAATATAGTATACTAGTACATAAATACCAATTAGGAATATATATACATATATATATTAATACCATATATATATAGATATATATCTATTATTTAATACATACTATATATATAACCGTATATCTGTCACTAAAAGCCCCTGTTGCCCGTCACTGAAACTGCTGCTACTGCTGTTGTTACTGCTGCTATTGCGACATTTTTCTGCTGCTATTGCTAATGTTGCTGCTGTCACGGAAACTGCTGTCGTTGCTAATGCGCTGCTGTTGCTATTGCTGCTGCTGCCGTTGCTATTTGCTGCTGCTGCTGTCACTAATTTCGCTGCTGCTGCTACTATGCTGTTGCTATGCTTCTGTTGTTGCTAAATATTGTTGCTAATGCTGCTGCTATCCTCTCTCACTCTCTTATATATTAATATATATACACAATAGTATATACTAAAATATATACTAGCTACATTTATTTATATATATACACATGCCCCTCTAATACGTATACATCTCCACAATAATACCTATAGTAGAACAACACATAATATAGTAACATATACATATATCCATAATATCACTAATACGTACACACACACACACACACACACATATATATATATATATATATATATATATATATATATATATATATATAACATATAAGTATAAGTATATATATAACAACATATATATACACACATAACATATACATATATATGCACTACTATAATTATATACTATTATAATTAATAGATATTACATGTGTAGAAGAATAGCTACATGTATTTATATATACACATAGGTAAAATAGATATATGATACACACACACACACACACACACACACACACACACACACACACATATATATATATATATATATATATATATATATATATATATATATATATATATATATATATATATATATATATATATATACACATATCACAATGACTAAGAACAATTGGAAATTAGATCTAGAAATAAATTACACAAACACATGGAGTGCATCGCTCCCGTATCCCACTAGATCTAGGATACGCTTGCGACACGAGTCCACCACATATTCAAACGTACCCCGAAGGACACGATCAAGTATAATATATTATTTATGAACAATACGAAGAGTCAAACACAAATCTACGTGTCCGTGTCAAAATGTGACATGCACAAAGTCCCGTGTCGGAGGAAAAATTTCCAAATCAACACGTATCACCAAATTATTGGGATATGAACTACACATACCCAATTGTGGACATGACACTAGCCCCAAACATACAAGAATATGCCAAATTGATCTATAGGACTAATTGACAAATACAACAAATATTAATATCGGAATTCCCCTAAAATTGACAAAAAAAAAATACTATAACTTTCTCAATAGGCCTCCTATGGATTCAAAACTAAATCTTATGGGTAGCTTATGCATATGGGTTAATTTCTCATGGTTAAATATTAGATTTAGAACCTAAATTAAGAGAAAAAACTGAATTATACTTATTGGGAGATGGATTCCCAATAAAACCTCCATAATTGGTAAAATGAGTCTTCAACTTGTAAATCCTTGCTCCTCTTTGTAGATCCATGCTTTCTCCTTGTAGATACTTGCTCTAATAGTCTCCAATGATGATATGGGAAGAAATTTGGTGAAAATTTAGTAGAAATTTGGTGGAATTTGGTTGAGAGAAATTCGAGATCTAGATTTGGAATAAAAAATGAAGAGAGGGAAAGTTTTTATCCCCTTTATATAGGCCTCACTTGCCCCCTCCCTCAAGACACTATATAAAGTCTCAAATACCCCTTGGGGCCTCTCATGAAGAAATTAATTAAGGAGGGAAGGTTCTAGTCTAATGGATTTAACTTAATTAATCATCCTCCTAATGATTGGGCTTCTAATTATTGGCTCAATTCTAACTAGAATTAAATGTTGGTCCATGAGTCTAAACTAAACTAGTTAGGTCCACTAACACAAGTCCAAAAATAAATCTAACATGCTAACAATAAATAAATAATACAATAAATAAATATTTAACATGCACAATATTTAATTAATTACCAAAAGACTAAAATACCCTTTTCTAGAAAATGTGGTAGTGACAGATAGGTAAATAGATAAATAGTTAGATGGATGCACATAACCCTCAACTGTGCACCAAACACAATGGTGCAGCTACTGTCCCTACTCCAATATTAATGCCTGTAGTAGTTCACCCCTACTGCACCACTTGCAGTCTTCCACTCCATATTACAGTGGACAATAAGCTCAGCTTGCTACTGCAAATGCTGATGCTATACTTCTTAGTTGTTGCACTTGTGTAGCAGCTACTACTGCTCAGCTATAGCATCATTGATGCTGATACACTACTGTCCTTAACCCCCCTACTAACACAATGAACCCAAGCCCCCACACAACACACATATACACAACCTCTAATATTCATAATAATATACATATATAAATATCTAATTTTTACACAAGAATGCTTGGATGAACTAAATACATGCACTAATAATCATTTTACAAACACCTTGAGTGCATGATTAAGATACCCATGATATACACTCAAAGCACTCCCAACACAACCAAATCATTATGACACATCTAAAACACCAAAAGCAATATAAAAATTATGAGTAATGAGCCACCAAGCATTCCATCAAACACTTGGTATGCCACCTCGGAGTTTTCCCCAAATGGACACAAAACTCCATGTAACTTCCACCATTGGCCTCCTATGGACCTAGTTCTTCTTCCTATGGGTAGCCCTAAGCCAGTGAAAGGTTCCCATGGGTCTATTACATCATTCTAGTATTGAAATGACAAGGGGAATGCGAGTTTACCTATTGGGAGATGGATTTCCAATGTGGTTCCTTCCAATGAGCACAAGGATGAGAAATGGACTCCAACTCCTAGCAATGCTCCTCTTCTTCTAGCCTCTTGTTATCCTCAAGCTTCTAGCTCTCCATGGGAATGAAAGTAAGAGGGATGGGGCTTGGTTTTGAAGGAATTTGGTAGAGGGAATGGAGGAACTTGTAGATGAACTAATGAGGAGGAAATAAATGAAGTGGTGAGCATTCATGAGGCTCCCCTCCCTCTAAATAGTGTCGACCATATTAGGGTTAGGGTTGGCTAAGGCACAATATCCAAAATACCCCTCCATGTTGTCATAAAGAGTTATTTAATAAATGGGGGTTTAACTAAGAGGGTTTCTAATTTAATTATAAGAGTTTATAGATCATTCTCTCTAATTAAATTAATCAACTTTGACTAACTAATTGGTGCACTAATGGTCATGACAAGTCTAGTTGGGTTCAAGTCTAGTTGGGTTCATTAGCAACTAGTCTAACTAAGTACTAACACACAATCATCTATATTAAATATCAATATATGTACAACTACACCAATTATTATTAAATAAATATTATATATAATAAATATTACCAAAATAACAAAAATATTCCTATCTTAAAAAGTGATGGTTACAATCCTACCCTCCTCAGAATAATTTTGCCTTCAAAATTTAAGAAAGAACTAGCACTACACAGACAATCATAGTAAGAAAAGAAATACCTCACGGCTCAAAAAGATATGGGTACCGCTCGCGCATCTCGGCTTCCCTCTCCCAGGTAGACTCTCCTGGAGAGTGATGCCTCTATGCGACGCTTACCAAGGGAATCTTTTGGTTCTGCAAAACCTTCTCCCTGCGATCCAGGATCTCTACTGGCTGCTCTGGATAACTCAGAGTCGGACCCACCTCAATCTTTGAGTGATCCAATACGTGACTAGGATCTGCCACATATCGTTTTAGCTGCGACACATGGAACACATCATGTACTCCCTCTAGTATAGGTGACAAGTCTAGTCTATAGACCACTGCACCGACCTTCACAAGAACCCGAAGGGTCCGATATACCTGGACTAAGTTTTCCGCCTCCACTAAAGCAAATCGTGCCCTGTGTCAGAGAAATCCGCAAGAACACTAGATCACCAACCTAGAACAAACACCGTCTTAACATTCAACTACAATCAAAAGAATCAAAAGCAATACAAAACAAAACCTACCTCAAACATAAAAGGTCTCCGGTGGCTGTCGGCCCAGTGTCGTTGTCTGTCCTATGCCACCCGAAGTCTGTCTCTAATAAGCTTCACCTTCTCGGCTGCATCCACAACCATCTCTGGTCCCAACAAGACTTTCTCTCCAACATCATCCCAAGATAAAGGAGTGCGACATCTTCTTCCATAAAATTCCTTGAATTGTGACATCTCAATACTGGTCTGGTAACTATTATTGTAAGAAAATTCTACTAGGTGGAGATGATCCTCCCAAGAACCTCCAAAGTCTAGAACACAGGTGTGTAGCATATCATCAAGAGTCTGAATAGTCCTCTCCGACTGCCCGTCCATCTGGAGGTGATATGCGGTACTGAACTTGAGCTGGGTGCCTACGCTAGCCTACAAACTCCTACAGAAGTGGGACATGAAGCGACTATCCCGATCCGAAGAGTATGCTCACAAGGACCCCGTACAATCTGAAAATCTATCGCAGATACATTTCCGCTAGCTTCTCCGTAGACGTACCCACTTTAAATGGCAAAGAGTGGGACGATTTGGTCAACCTGTCTACGATGACCCAAATCGCATCATTTTCTCCTAGATATCGCAGAAGCCCCAAAACAAAATCCATGGTAACATGCTACCACTTATATTTTGGAATGGGTAAGGGTTGAAGTAACCCTTCTGGCCTCTGCCTCTCTGCTTTCACTGCTGGCACACTAAGTATCTGGATACGAAGTGCACCACCTCCCGCTTCTTGCCATACTACCATACATGTTCCCTCATATCCCTATACATCTTGTTGGCACGAGGATGCATATAGTACTTTGAGCGATGTACCTCATGTAGAACCTCATCGCACAACTCTCCACTTGGCACACACAGCCTCGCACCGTGCCGCAATGAACCGTCCTCAACAATGGTGAAGTCATCTAATAACCCGACTGAGAGAGGGAGGGGGTCACCGCGAAGGAGGGGGTGGTGGTGGAGGAAGAGGAGGGCTCGCCAGAGAGGGGGGTTGCTTGTTGCCGGAGAAGGGGAGCGGGTCGGTGGAAGAGGAGGAGGGGGAGAGGGCGAGTGAGGGGGAGGGGCTGCCAGAGAGGGGTCGGGAGTCGGGGGTCGGTGGAGGAGACGGTCACCGGAGAGGGGGAGTGGGTCGTTGGAGGAAGAGAGGGCGAGTAAGGGGGAGGGGCTGCCAGAGAGGGGTCGGTGGAGGAGGCGGTCGTCGGAGAGGGGGAGGGGGTCGGTGGAGGAGGAGGTCACCGAAGAGGGGTAGGGGTCGGGGGGGGGTCGAGAGTGAGTTAGAGATTAAGAATGAGAATGGGGGGAAATAAAACTGGCTGGAGAAATTTAAATTTTTGCAGCGACGAATTTTTTGTCGCTAATCCGTTGATGAAGTAACAGCGTCGGATTAACGACGAAATATTGACGAAATATAACATATTTGGTTTACATAAATAATTTAGTAGTTATTCCGTCATATTTTTGTCACTGAGTCAGCTACGGATTAGTTTTTGTCGCTGAGATCCGACGCTATTTAACAGTATTTTTGTAGTGATGGTTTTAATAGTTCAAAGTCTGAAAGAAGATCTGGGGTGCAGTCAACTCAAGACACGATATAAATACATCTCTATTTATGCAGTTCATGGAGAGATGTGAGCATTCTACACATGCATCTTGTATGGACTCGCTTTGCTCGAGGATTAAGATATACGAGGGAGCTTTCATATACTGGACATGATGGTTGACATATTTGGATGCATGAACTGCTAAATAATTACACCGTTCTATTGGCCGGTCCACCAAAGAGGAAGAAAGCTATTCGGAACAGTAGAATATTCTGGTGGAAAATAAAAGTCTGAGACACACATCTAAGAATCACGGTAAGGCTAGTGGTCAGGGACTTTGGTCTTTATCGAGTAATTGATCTCAAAGAAATCCAAGTGATTCATGAGATACTACGCATGACAATGTGTCGACATAGTAGTCGTGAAATTGGACACTACCAGAATAAGTCAAATTAACGACGTCTAAAAATGTCACTAAATGGCAAAAAAATGTCGCTACATAATTTTAGCGACGTTTGTAGCGACGTTTCGATGAAGTCGCCTATAAGCTATTCGCTGACCAAAAAAATATCATAAAACGTAGCTATTCCGACATTTTCTAGCGACGTATATGCGTCGCTATATTAGCGACGTTTAGCAACGTAACGTTGCTAAATTAGCGACGTATTATTTGTCGCTATATGTTGCTAATTTTTTTAGCGACGTTGTGCGACACATTTAGCGACGTTATATTGACCTGACAATACTTCCATATCAGCAGTTTAGCGACATTCAGCACGTACTCAACGACGTTTTTAGCGACGTTCAGCGACATTTTAAGCGACATATGTAAACGTCGCTAAAGATTCAGTAAAAAAAGAATATTGAATTAATTCCAAACCAATCTTCTTGTAGTTTATGAATTCATAATTTATACAAATAGACCCGGAGTAACCCTCCGTTGAATTTGCTGGGTTCGCCGACCCCCTTTGGTTGAACACTTAACACCGGTAAATTAACATACATTTAATATGGATAATATAGTAAAATTTAAAGAAAATGAAACAATGAGATTACAAACCGAGTTAGGATAAAATCTCGTCGTAAAGAATACAATAAGTATCCACACAAATGAGTGCAAAAAATAAATTCTGAAAGCCTTAAAAATAAAGAATATTCATAAATGACCAAATATCATAGGTCAAAACACAAACAATCAATAAACTATCCTAACTAGGACTACTGCGGATCTGTAGGAGGATCACCACTGGCGCGCATTAGGGAGAAGAACAGATCATACTGCTCCCGTAAAATCGACACCGATGCCGATGGAGAAGGCAGTGACGTTGGTGGAGTCTGTGTCGATGAAGGCGCACCAGGAGGACGTATCTGCTCCAACTCTGCTAGTCGACGATTGTATGAATCCATAGTAGATAATAGCCTCATACTGTTATGAACCATTGAATCATGCATCATCGACAGCCTCTCGTCCATGGACAACTGTGATACCTGCAGCTCCATTACGCTGCGCTCTATCGACGCTCTAAGATCAGTTGTCATATCCCTGAGCTCCATGATGCTGCGCTCGAGCATATCAAATCTTGCGATGAGCGTCGCATCATCCGCCTGCGGCTGGGACAGGGGCTGCTCCTCCATCCTTCGCAGCAACTCGTCACGGAGAAAAATAATCTGACGGTCAACGGTCTCCTGAACTCGGGCCAACGACTGCGAGGACTGTGGAGAATGTGCACTTGCCGTGGAGGCCCTAGATCACTACTAGAAAAAGCGGTCTTAGCGACGTATTTTAGCGACGTCAAAAGAAACGTCAAATTAGCGACTCCTTATTAAAACGTCGCTAGACGTCGCTAAATGGCGACATTTAGCGACGTTTAGCGACTTTTATTAAGATTTTAAAAGATAAGTCGCTATAAGTTCAGTTTAGGTCGCTAAACGTCGCTAATATGTCTAATTTAGCGACGTTTAGCGACGTATATAGCGACCTTAATATTGAAAATATTTAGCAACGTGTTTAGCGACGCATTAACGTCGCTAAAATTTAAATTAGCGACGTTTTTCTTGGACGTCGCTAAACGTCGCTAAAATTTGGTTAATTAGGGATCGGTTTCATTTTTCCCCATCTGCTGAAATTTCGAAAAGAAAAAAAATTCCCCCCCCCCCCGCGCTCCGTCGACCCGCTCTCCACCGCGACTACTCCGGTAAACCCTACTCTCTCTCTCTCTCTCTCACAGGACACATATGACATTGACACAAACACGACACACACACAGACACTGACACAGACACGGCACACACACACACACTGACACAGACACTGATCAGGACCTAGGGTTAGGGTTAGGGTTAGGTTTGTTGACATGGGGTTAGGGTTAGGATTAGGGTTAGGGCCGACTGGCCCAAGTCGACGAGAGAGGTAACAGCAGCAGTGAGCACTGCTTACTAGCAGTGAGCAGGGGGAGACTTGAGGCACATCAGCCCAATGTGCAACAGGCAACTTGGGGAGGCACTACACAGCTGAACATAGTGTGCATTAAGGTTTAGGTGCATTGTAGTTGGTTGTTAGCTTCTGCAGGCAGGTGTAAGGGGGTCCTAATACAGTGTAAACACTGCATCCTTGTGCAGCAACTTACTGAGCCAGTCAGCAACTAGTGCAAGGCAGGATTTGGATGTGTTTGAGATGGGGTTTGAACTCGTATGATTTGAAGGACATGAGGGCAAGTGTCAGATATAACACCAACATCTGAGAGAAGATTGGGTATTCATAGTGATACTATAGTGCACACATGAGTGTGTGGCTCGGGATAAGGGGTAATCAAATATTGAGGAAGAAGGTAAGCAGTAGCAGTGGGTGACTGATTTAAAGAGGTGTATTAGTCAGGTGTTTGAGTGAATATATGTGTTGAAGAGAATAAGTAATAGGTGTGAAGGTTGAGCATTCATATAGGTGTATCCCAGATCTGGGAGTATAGATGGAGTGTTTATATGAGTATAGATGGAGTGTTTATATGAAGTATAGAATTTAGAGTACTTAATAGGTGTTGTTGGTACCAGGTGAGTTTTGATTACAGAATTCTTAAGAGTGTATGTGTGTATCAGTGTGCCAGTTTGGGGGGTTAGGTTTTTTTACTAAAGGGAGTGCAGTAATCTGCCGGTAAATGTGAGTGAGTACAGCCATAATGCATGGGGTTATCCATTTCATAGAGCAATAGCCCGTGTACTTGGGAAACTTTTGATGCAAAAATTGTTCAAGCACCAGGTGCCTTAGTGCAATGCCATGACTGCTTTTCCCATAACGGACACTGACCTAGGAGTGTGGTTGGGGGCAGCTGCAGTTCTATAGTATGACACACTATTTGTAGTGTTGACTGCACACTTATAGTGCAGTTCATAGTACTATGAGGTTGGGGGCAGCTGCAGTTTTGATAAATAAAAATATGTATTATATCAGTTATGATTTTTATAGTACGGTTAATTTTGCATGTAATGATTTATATGATACATACTGTCAATTTTACAGAAGTTTCTAGAAATGGATATGAATTACTATCTGCGTCATCGTTCGTGGATGTACAACCGTCATCCTGATGACATGTGCGGTGTGCGGGATGAATTCATGGAGGGTGTACAGCAGTTCCTACAGTTCGCAAAGGCGTTTCCTCAATACATGGACGGTACCAAAATTAAGTGTCCGTGTGTGAGATGTCGCAACAGGAAATATCATCCTGAAGTGGAAGTTACATATCATTTATACTCGAAGGGCTTTACGCCGAATTACTATCAGTGGACCGCGCACGGAGAACTTGTATCTCTAGCATCAGAGTCGGAGCCCTATGTGGAGCCGTATATGGATGTCCAAGACCACGATGCTTATGACGACGGGTTGGTGAACATGGTTTATGATGCGGCGGGGCCTAGTTTCAATCCTGACAATTATGATACGACGGGACCTAGTTTCAATCCGGACAATTATGATGCAGCTGAGGAGGCACCGAATGCCGATGCTGCAAAGTTTATGGAGTTGCTTGAGAATGCAAGGACTCCACTATATCCTGGTTGTGAGGATCATTCACCGTTGGAGGTGGTTACAAGATTATTGAGTATCAAGTCTGATTTTAACATGTCGCAAGAATGCTATAATCGACTGCTCGATTTGATTATAGAGATCTTGCCCGAGGGTACAAAGTTGCCTAAAGACTTCTATCGATCTAAGAGGATGGTGAGATCGCTTTGGATGAGATACGAGAAAATCGATGCATGTCGCAACGGGTGCATGTTGTACTACAAAGACCACAAGGATGAAGATGCGTGCAGATTCTGTGGTGCTGATCGCTACAAGGCCACTGTTAGAGGAAAGTCTGTCGGTGCAAGGAAGCCTACCGATTCGATGCACTACTTGCCTTTGACACCGCGGTTGCAGCGGTTGTTTATGGTTAAGGAGACTGCAGAAAACATGAGTTGTCACAGGCGAAAACAAATCGAAGGAGTATTGGATCATCCTTCCGATGGAGAAGCATGGAAGCACTTTGATCGAGAGTATCTATATTTTGCCGAGGAAGCGCGTAATGTCAGATTGGGGCTCTGCTCTGACGGTTTTACCCCATTCGGACTTTCGGGCTCCCAGTATTCGTGTTGGCATGTGATCGTCACTCCGTATAATCTACCGCCTTGGATGTGCATGAAGACTCCGTATATGTTCCTAACCGTTATTATCCCGGGTCCGAACAATCCGAAGAGGAACATCGATGTGTATTTACAGCCTTTGATAGATGAGTTGAATCAGCTGTGGGAAGTCGGTGCCAACACGTACGATATTTCTAGAAAGCAGAATTTTCAGATGAGGGCAGCACTTATGTGGACCATCAACGACTTTTCGGCCTATGGAATATTATCGGGATGGAGCACCCATGGTCGTCTCTCATGTCCGTATTGCATGGACCGTTCTCAGGCTTTCCGTTTGAAACACGGAGGCAAACTGTGCTTCTTCGATTGTCATCGACAATTTTTGCCGAAGGATCATCCGTACCGGAGGAATCAGAATGCTTTTCGTGCGGGAGTTGTGGAGAAGGCCAATCCACCGCCAAGGTGGCCCGGATGCACGATATGGGAAGAGGTAAAAGATTTACCAAGTGCTATCCAAGAGCCTGCTAAGGGGTACAAGTGTGACGGATTTGGTCGCACCCATAACTGGACGAAGAGGAGTATATTCTGGGATCTGCCATATTGGAGCACCAATCTGATCAGACATAACCTTGATGTCATGCATATCGAGAAGAATGTATTTGATAACATAATTAATACTGTAATGGATGTAAAGGGGAAGACGAAAGATAATCCGAAGGCGAGGTTGGACTTAGAAGACATATGTAGACGTCCTGCATTGCATTTGATAGAGGAGGGGAATGAAAAGTTAAAGCAACCTAAGTCAGTTTTCTCACTGGATAAAGAGGATAAAGGTAGACTTTGTAGGTGGATTCAGGGTCTAAAGTTTCCAGATGGGTACGTGTCGAACTTGAAAAGATGCGTCGACCTCAAGGAGAACAAACTAGTAGGTATGAAGAGCCACGATTGTCACGTATTCATGGAGAGGTTAATTCCGATTGCATTTCGCTACTTTGGTATTTAGGTCGATCGTCTAATATCACCCGAGACTGAATCTATTAGGACTCTAGCCAAGGGACCAATTACTGCCGTAAAAATATGGCCAAGTTTCTGTGTGAATGGGTTCAGGTTCAAGTCAACAAATGCTCCTATCAGAGACAGCTTTCTGGATCTTGATTCCACGAAAAATAGTGGTTTGTGTATCAAATCTACAAACTACAAAGACGTCAATCCGGGCAATGATTTTTTTGGCATCTTACGAGAGATTGTGGAGTTGACATATAATTATGGCCCAGAACCTGCTAATATCGTGCTATTCAGGTGTGAATGGTTCGATCCGATTCAAGATCAAGGTTGGAAAATTGACAAGCATGGCCTTGTGGATATAAACTACAAGCGTAGATATCAAGGCTATGAACCATTTGTCCTATCAAGTCAGGCTCAGCTCGTGTACTTCACAACTTATCCTAGACGGGGGACAGCGAGGTCGGATTGGTGGGCAGTATGCAAGACTAAAGCTAGAAATACCTTTGACATTGACGAAATAGCTTATCAGGAGGACGATCTACCTCTTGTAACAAATATTATAGATGTGGACTCAACGGAAGTTACTCATTACACGAGTAATAATGTAGAAGATGTAGAATTATCCGAAGAGGACGACGAAGTAGATGAAAGTGAAGACGAGGAAGAGGAAGAGCAGGACGAGGAAGGCGAACAAGATGAATTTTCTGAAGATGATTGAAAATATAAAATATTCTATGTAGAATGTAACTGTATTTGGACTGTAAATATTGCATGTAGAAGTAGATGTTGACATTAACGAATATATGTATTATATTTTGACTGTATAATACTTTGAGATATGTATCACATTTCGACTGTAGAATGTAGTATATATTTATGTTTCTCTATATTCATCATATGTTGTTATCAGATATGACAGGACGATGCGGAGGATTCGGCAGGTCCCGAGGTAGACAGAGTGCCACTCCGGTACTGCCTACTGTTGGTTCCGGATCATCGTCGCCCAGTACTCCAGTATATCGATCAGTCACATCTCCGACTGCGACGACATTGCTGGCATCACTCCTGGGACGAGTAGTTCCAGGCGTGATAGTACTCCCTCGTCCAGCGTTCCTCCTGCTGACAGAACCATGGAGACAGATGAGCATGTAGAGGAGGTCGTGCCGACGTTGTCCCAGCATCAGCAAGATCCTCCATGCGCACCACCGGAGGAGACGAGGACAGAGATTTGGGCCGACGGTACAAAGTAAGTCAATTAGATGGTTTAGTATATATTTGTGTTTCTCTTTATTCATCGTATATTGACTTTTTCAGTAATCTAAATTATTATTTCTGTATAGATATCGTCCATCGTCGGTTCAGAGACGCCTGGACCAATTTCTGAGGAACAACTACGGTGGCCCTTGGATCAACTACTCTGAGGCTCCGGAGGAGAGGAAGGCGTTCTGGTTTGCGTACTTCCAGGTAAAAGTATATTAAATAAATCCTCTAATTTATGCATATTCGTGATGCTAACTTAATGAATTATTTATTGTAGCAAACGTATTTTATCCTCCGTACCGGGCCGAGTTGATCGAGCGGCTCTTTCCTACCGTTGCCGCCAAGCTTATCCGAGATGCTCTGGATGACCAGAAGGCTCGTGATCGTGCTGGAAAACCGATCCAAGGTTGGATCACGCCTGAGCAGTGGACTGCGATGAGGGCTAGATTCGACGATCCGAGCTACAAGGAAAGGTCTAAGAAGGCCAAGGCGGCTAGGCAGAATGCTGCCAAGTGGTGTGGTGGCTCGATTTCGATGACGGAATATTTCCGTCGTTTGGTATGTTTTTTCTTTTAAAATATATTATTTTAATATAAGTACCATAAAATGGTACTTGGAAAAAATATTTAAGTTTAGTAATAAAAAATATATTTTTAACAGGTACAGAGGGGTGAGGATGCAAACATGGTGACCGTCTTCTTGGCCACCCATCGCAAGGACGAAAATCTCATTGATGAGAGGGCCTCACAGACCTATGTAAGTATTACTTTACTTTGTGTTTATTTTAATATAACTTAGGCAATTATTGAGTTTTCAAACCTTTTCTAGGCCGAGTATCTTAGGCTTCGTGAGCGGGCGACTGCTAGTGCACCTACACCTGGAGAGGCTGGTGCTTCGTCGCAGCCCGGTCCATCTTCGTCGGCGGACGACCTGTGGGTGACCGCAGCTGGTGGTCTCCAGAGGGGTACGTACTACGGTACGGGCTCCTATGGCGCCCTGGTTGCGACGCAGTCATCTAGGGCCTCCCCGACAGCTGTGCATTCCACACACCCCTCGCAGTCGTCGGCCAGAGTCCAGGAGGCCGTCCAGGAGGCCGTTGACCGTCAGATTGTGTCTCTCCGTGATGACTTGCTGCGAAGTATGGAGGACCAGTCCCGGTCTAAGCCGCAGGCGGACGATCCGATGCTCATCGCACGATTGGATATGCTCGACCGCAGCATGACAGAGCTACGAGAATTGACAAATGTTATTAGAGCCTCCAATGATCGCAACATCATGGAGCTGCAGGCGTCACAGCTATCGATGGGCGAGAAGTTGACGAGGATGCAGGCGTCACAGCTATCGATGGGCGAGAACCTGACGAGGATGCAGGATTCAATGGGTGATAGCAGTACGAGGCTGTTATCTACCCTGGATTCTTACAACCAGCGACTCGCAGACTTGGAGCGGGCACGGCCTCCACCGACGTCATTGCCTTCTCCAACGACATCGGTGTCGATTCCACGGGACGAGTATGAGGAGTTGTTTTCCTTCAAGCGCGCCGCTGGTCAGCCTCCTGCAGATCCGTAGTAGTATAGTTATTTTTATTATTATTTATGAATTATTGATACTTCAACAATAGACATGATGTATGATGCTTCTTGTGGTCTTTAATTTTTTAGTTAATTTAATTGGATTATATAGTTATCCACATTTAATTGGATTGATACTTCTTGTGGTCTTTAATTTAATTGGATTATATAGTTAACTAGATTGAATCATGTTGGTGTGTATGATGAAGATGATGTAAAACTGCAGGGAATCACCAATGTTTGCTTCTGCACATTATTTTTTTTTATTTTTTTTTAAAAATTAGCGACGTTATTAGCGACGTTATTAGCGACGTTTAGCGACGTTTAGCGACGTTAATTTACGTCGCTAATTATGTCGCTACTTAGCGATGCTGTAAAATGTCGCTAAGGACGTCGCTAATGACGTCGCTAATTACGTCGCTAAACGTCGCCAATTGCTGACATGGCAGTATAGCCAGGTCATTAAAGACGTCGGTGTAACGTCGCGATAGATGTCGCTAATCAGCGATGTTTAGCGACTTTTCTAAACGTCGCTTTTTAGTGACTTGGCGTCGCAAAACGTCTCTAAATTTAGCGACACATTAAAGTCGCTAAAAAACGTCGGCATAGCGACGTTTAGCGACGTTTTTTGTTTTAGCGACTTGGTGTTTTCCGACTGCTTTGAAACGTCGCTAATTACGTCGCTAAACCTAATTAGCGACGATTTTTGGTTATTTAGCGACGTTTTTAGACGTCGCTAATTTGACTTTTTCTGGTAGTGGATGACTGCATCATAACAAGGGCGCCATAGGATCCCGTACCGTAGTATGTACCCCTCTGGAGACCACTAGCGGCGGTCACACACACCTCATCCGCCGACGGAGCTGGAGAGGGGTGCGAGAAAGTACCAGCGTCTCCCGCTGTAGGTGGACTAGCAGTCGCCCGTTCACGCAGCCTAAGATACTCGGCCTAGAAAAGTTTGGATACTCGCTAATTTCCTAAGTTATATTAAAATTAACACAAAGTAAAGTAATACTTACATAGGTCTGCGAGGCCCTCTCATCAATGAGATTTCCGCCCTTTCGATAGGTGGCCAGGAAGACGGTTACCATGTATGCATTCTCACCCCTCTGTACCTGTTAAAAAAAAATTATTTAGTACTAAAATTAAATATTTTATCCTACTACCATATTATCGTATTTGTATTAAAATAATATATCTGAAATAAAAAACATACCAAACGACGAAAATGTTCCGTCATCGGAATCGATCCACTACACCACTTTGCTGCCTTCTACCTAGCCGTCTTGGCTTTCTCAGACATTTTCTTGTACCTCGGATCATCGAATCTAGCCCTCATCGCAGTCCACTTCTCAGACGTGATCCAACCTTGGATCGATTTTCCTTCGCGATCACGAGCCTTCTGGTCATCCAAAGCATCACAGATCAGCTTGGCGGCAACGGCAGGTAATATTTGCTCGATCAACTCGGCCCGGTGCGGTAGATATAAATACGTTTGCTATAATAAGTAATTTAATAAGTTATATAATATGCATAAATTATATGATTGATATAATATACTTTTACCTTGAAGTGCGCAAACAAGAACACATTCTCTCATCCGGAGCATCAGAGTAGTTGATCCAAGGGCTACCATAGTTGTACCTCAGAAAGTGGCCCAGGCGTCTCTGTACCGACGAGGGACGATATCCATAGAGATAATTATTTTTATCAAAAAAGTCAATATAGTAAATTCTATAGACAAAATATTTTATTTTAAATCATCTTCAAAAAATTTATCTTGTTCGCCTTCCTCGTCCTCCTCTTCCTCTTTCTCCTCATATTCACTTTCATCTACTTCGTCTTCATCTTCGGATAATTCTACCTTTTCTACATTATTAGTCATGTAATGAGTAACTTCCGTTGAGTCCACATCTACAATATTTGTTACAAGAGGTAGCTCATCCTCCTAATAAGCTATTTTGTCAACGTCAAAGATATTTCTAGCTTTTGTCTTGCATACTGCCCACCAATCTGACCTCGCTATCTCCCTTCTAGGATAAGTTGTAAAGTACAAGAGCTGAGCCTGACTTGATAGGATAAATGGTTTATAGCCTTGATATCTATGCTTGTAGTTTATATCCACAAGACCATGCTTGTCAATTTTTCAACCTTGATCTTGAATCGGATCGAACCATTCACACTTGAATAGCACGATCTTAGTAGGTTTTGTGCCATAATTATATGTCAACTCCATAATCTCTCGTAAGATGCCAAAGAAATCATTGCCTGGATCGACGTCTTTGTAGTTAGAAGATTTGATACACAAACAACTATTTTTCGTGGAATCAAGATCCAGAAAGCTGTCTCTGATCGAAGCATTTGTTGAGTTGAACCTAAACCCATATACACAGTAACTTGGCCATATTTTGACTGTAATAATTGGTTCCTTGGCTAGAGTTCTAATAGATTCAATCTCAGGTGTTATTAGACGATCGACCTAAATACCAAAGTAGCGATAGTAAGTTATTTATTGATCAAGTGCATACAAAAAAAGTAATTACCGAACTCCTTACATATGCGCTCAACCAAGAAAGAAAATAATGACGCATTTCTTGTTCTACTTTTTCGTCTCTTATGTAGGGTCTAACCGACCTCAGCTCATCATTATATGTGCTGAAAAATAACGAAGCAACTGTTGATTAGTAGCATAATAGTAGCTTATACTATTACATTGAAATAATGTAAATGTGGACGTATTAATTACTTA
Organism: Iris macrosiphon; assembly: GCA_036927795.1. NCBI lineage: Eukaryota > Viridiplantae > Streptophyta > Magnoliopsida > Asparagales > Iridaceae > Iris > Iris macrosiphon. The sequence goes on along the minus strand of JAYESA010000006.1, from coordinate 190,684,977 downwards.
CCCCTCTAGCTTCTCTACTTCATCCTCATCGCAATTGAGTAATATATTCAACTGAGCAGCCCTTAGCTCATCGTCATTCAAATATCTCTTCTTCATTTTCCCTGAAGGCTTTCCGGATGCATTGAATACTTTCAGTATTGCATCATTAGATTCTTGATATCCGTTGTCGTTTCTCGGAGCTCTCATTCTATTAGTAGCAACATGAGTTTTGAAATACGTCGATCAAAAGTTTGTAATCTCCTCGAGAACATAAGATTCATAAATAGAGCCCTCAACCCGTGCCTTATTTTTTACCTTTCTCTTTAGGTGATTCAGATGTCCCTCGAATGGGTACATCCACCGATAACTGACATGACCACCAACATGTGTCTCGTAGGAAAGATGAATTGGCAAATGCTCCATAGAGTCGAAGAATCCAGGAGGAAACACCTTCTCGAGCTTGCATAGTATTACCACAATGTCCTTCTCTTTCTTTTCTAGACGATCGACGAGTAACTTAGTAAAACAAAGTTCTCTGAAGAATATGCTGAGCTCTGTCAATGAATCCCAAACGACCTATGGTAAAAATTTCTGAAATACAATCGGAATTAACCTCTCCATGAATATGTGACAATCATGGCTCTTCATACCCGCCAGTTTGTTCTTCTTGAGGTTGGCGTATCTTCTCAAGTTTGACACGTACCCGTCTGGAAATTTTAGACCCTGAATCCACCTACAAAGTCTCCCTTTATCCTCCTTCTCCAGTGAAAAATTGACTTAGGCTGCTTTAACTTTTCATTCCCCTCCTCTATCAAATGCAACGCAGGATGTCTAAATATTTCTTCTAAGTCCAAAATGGCCTTCGGATTGTCTTTAGTCTTCCCCTTTACCTCCATTACAGTATTAATTATGTTATCAAACACATTCTTCTCGATATGCATGACATCAAGGTTATGTTTAATCAAATTGGTGCTCCAATATGGAAGATCCCAGAATATACTCCTCTTCTTTCAGTTATGGGTGCGACCAAATCCGTCACACTTGTACCCCTTAGCAGGCTCTTCGATAGCACTTGATAAATCTTTTACTTCTTTCCATATCGTGTATCCGGGCCACCTTGGCAGAGATTGGCCTTCTCTACAACGCCCGCACAAAAATTATTCCTGTTCCTCCGATACGGATGATCCTTCGGCATAAATTGTCGATAACAATCGAAGAAGCACGGATTGCCTCCGTGTTTCAAACGAAAAGCCTTAGTGCGGTCCATGCAATACGGACATAAGAGACGACCATGCGTGCTCCATCCCGATAATATTCCATAGGCCGAAAAGTCGTTAATGGTCCACATAAGTGTTGCCCTTATATGAAAATTCTGCTTTCTAGAAACTTTGTACGTGTTGGCACCTACTTTCCACAGATGATTCAACTCATCTATCAAAGGCTGTAAATATACATCGATGTTCCTCTTCGAATTATTCGGACCCGAGATAATAACGGTTAGGAACATATACAGAGTCTTCATGCACATCCAAGGTGGTAGATTGTACGGAGTGACGATCACAGGCCAACACAAATACTGGGAGCCCGAAAGTCCGAATGGGGTAAAACCGTCGGAGGAGAGCCCCAATCTGACATTACGCAGATCCGAAGCAAGATTTGGATACTCTCGATCAAAGTGCTTCCATGCTTCTCCATCGGATGGATGATCCAATACTCCTTCGATCTGTTTTCGCCTGTGCCAACTCATGTTTTCTGTAGTCTTCTTCACCATAAACAACCTCTGCAACCGCGACATCAAAGGCAAATAGTGCATCGTATCGGTAAGCTTCTTTGCACCGACAGACTTTTCTCTTCCAATGGCCTTGTAGCGATCAGCACCACAGAATCTGCACGTATCTTCATCCTTGCTGTCTTTGTAGTACAACATGCACCTGTTGTGACATGTATCAATTTTCTCGTATCCCATCCAGAGCGATCTCACCATCCTCTTAGATCGGTAGAAGTCCTTAGGCAACTTTGCACCCTCTGGTAAGATCTCTATAATTAAATCCATCAGTCGTTTATAGCATTCTTGCAATATGTTAAAATCGGTCTTGATGCTCAGCAATCTTGTAAATACCTCTAACGGTGAATGATCCTCACAACCATGATATAATGGAGTCCTTGCATTCTCCAGCAACTCCATGAACTTTGCATCATCGGCATTCGGTGCCTCCTCAGCTGCATCATGATTGTCCGGATCGAAATTAGGCTCCACCGCATCAAAAACCATGTTCACCCATACGTCATCGTAAGTAGCGTGGTCCTGGAAATCCATATACGGCTCCACATAAGGCTTCGACTCTGATGCTAAAGACACAAGTTCTTCATGCACGGTCCACTGATAGTAATTCGACGTGAAACCCTTTGAATAAAAATGATATGTGACTTTCACTTATGGATGATATTTCAAGTTGTGACATCTCACACACGGACACTTAATTTTGGTACCATCCATGTACTGAGGGAACGCCTTGGCGAACTGCAGGAACTGATGTACACCCTCAATGAATTCATCCCACACACCACACATATCATCAGGATAACGGTTGTACATCCACGAACGATGACGCAGATAGTAATTCATATCCATTTCTGGATACATCTGCGCGATCCACTGATAGTAATTCGGCGTAAAACCCTTTGAATACAAATGATATGTGACTTTCACTTCTGGATGATATTTCAAGTTATGACATCTCACACACGGACACTTAATTTTGGTACCGTCCATGTACTGAGGGAACGCCTTGGCGAACTACAGGAACTGATATACACCCTCAATGAATTCATCCCACACACCGCACATATCATCAGGATGACGGTTGTACATCCACGAACGATGACGCAGATAGTAATTCATATCCATTTCTGGATACTTCTGCAAAGATGAATAGATATCATTCAAGTATATACTCATGTGAATATTTGGTAGTGTATATTATCCAAATGATACTCACTCCAGATATGCAAAGATGAATATACGTCATTCAAGAAAATTATTTAAATTACAGTACATGTAACAAGTCTAAATGGATTTCATATTGATAATTTTAATCCTCTTCTGAAAATTCATCTTCTTCGTTTAAATACAGTACATGTACTGATACTCCTAGTGCTAGCATATATACTCAGGAATACCCAATTATGTTATACACCTATTTGTCTACACACACATAAGAATATTCAGGAATACAGTACATGCACTGATACACCTAGTCCTAGCACTGATACTTCTTCGTTCAACTCTGTATCCTGGATACTCATATTACAGTGTATCAGTGAGTGTCAACTGAGCAGATTTGGATTAGGTTTAGGGTTAGGGTTAGGGTTAAGGTTAAGGTTAGGGTTTGTGCACTGCTTTAAGTATTAGTCATCTGGTTATAGGGGAGTGCCTGTTCATAGGAGCATATGTCATGTTGACAGCAAATTTGGGGAGCAACACAGTGAGCAGTGAGATAGGGAGAGCTGTTGCATACACCATATGTACAGACCTGATAATGCACATTTGATGTGCACATGAGTATTGCGGCAGACTTCACAGGGTCTGTGCACACCATCGTACAAAGCAGAGTGCGACATTAGGCAGCAACAATTTAAAGTTGTATTTTAAACGTGAGTATCACAACAGGCATTAGAAGATTGGGAGAATCTCTGTGTATCTTATGTGTATCAACTGTGGTTGTGTGTAGGTGAGGAATGGATATAGGTATCAGTTGTGAGTAAGATTCATATCAGTTAGTATCAGATTTGGATGGGGGTTATATCAGGTGTGGAAATTAAGGATGGTCTTAGTATACTAAGCTCGAGTTGATCACACTACAACTAAGGGCTTGATGTCAGTATAGTTTGGTATCAGTAGTACACTGATGGGGCTTCGGTTAGTGCCTTCAGTAGGAGGGTATTGATGTATATATTATAGGAAATATCAGTAGTGGTAGCATTAATTTTTAGTCCACTGTGTTTATGTACTACTATGTGTGTATCACTGACTGATGAATGTATCAGTTAGATGCATTGTTAGTGAATGCTAGTTAGTAATTATCAGCTAGGATGAAGTTTAGATTTTAGTTATTTGAGTTAGATATCAAGTTAGAATGTCATACATTAGTTAGAGTAAGCTAAGTTTGTATAGTTAGTCTAGTGTCATCTAGCATTAATATTGATATTAAGTTGGTATCAGTTATATTAAGTTAGTAGCAGTTATTGTAAGTTAGTAAGTCATGATAGTATAAGTTATATACTAATTGTATACTATTAAATGTCAGAGAGAGAGAGAGAGAGAGAGAGAGAGAGAGGATTAGGGTTAGGGTTTACACCCTCTGTGACAGTGTCTGTGTCGTATTTGTGTCAGTGTGTGTGTCGTGTCAGTGTCAGTGTCATGTCGTGTGCATCTGTGTGTGTGTGTGTGTGTGAGAGAGAGAGAGAGAGAGAGAGAGAGAGAGAGAGAGAGAGAGAGAGAGAGGGTTAGGGTTTACCTAGAGGAGGAGGAGGAGGAGGAGGAGGAGGAGAAGTCCGAGGTCGTCGGAGGGGAGGAGCCACGGCGGAAGGGAGGAGCCGTGCGGGAGGGGGGCACTCGAGTGGTTCGCCTGAGTAGGGGGCTGTGGAGGACGCTGGAGGGGGCACTTCGCCAGAGAGGGGGGAGTTTTTTAAAATTTTGGGAAAGATTTCGACAGAAGGGGGGAAATTGAAACCTATATTAAAAAATTTAGGCTAATAAAAATAACGACGTCATAACTTGACGTCGCTAAACGTCGCTAATTCAAAAGTATGCGACATTATAGACGTCGCTAAAAACGTCGCTAAAAATTAAAAAAATCAACGTCGCTAAATCAAAAAATCAGCGACGTTTAGCGACCTTAAAGAAGCTTATATCGACTATTCTTTTAAAAAACTGAATTACCGTCGTTATATGTCGCCAACAATGACGTATATCGACGTTTATTTTTGGAGACGCTCAAATCTTTAATATTAGCGACTTTTTAATATGACGTCGCTAAAAACGTCGCTATTTCATTATATTTTGGTAGTGGGAGATGGCAAGAAATGTCTAGCATTGGGTATTCGAGGTCAATGACGGCGGAGAGTAGAAACTCTGTCGATGGACGACATACATGGAGTCCGATTGAGGAACCATAGGACTAATCCTCTCTCATCAGAGTGGAGGAAGAGTTTGTGGGATATTCAACCTAGATTCGAGAAGGCGGAGAGTTTTGGAGCATCGTAAAATCGGTCAATGGAAGTTGTGCGAAGAATCGCTGGAGCAGTCGCAAAGATCGGGGATTGTTTTCATTGCATAACCAGTATAGTGGTTTTAGGGCAATTAATTAATCAGTGTACGGTTCTTGGCTAGTCGTTTTTTTAGATGCCCGGCGTAATGCTCAGGACTTTGTGCACGCTGCGTTGCATACATTTTGGGCCCACTGTACCAACTCCCACAATTTATAAATGGAAGAAGTAATACACCCCCGTAGCTCGAACCACCGATCTTTCGCCATCCAGCTAGGGTCTTATGCCTCTCACCGGTAACAACAAGAGTCACTCGGGTTCGACATTTTTGGCTAATCGTTGTATTGATTATTTTTTCGAGATGAGCCTTTAGTGAACTGGTATATCCGTTGGGCGGACCGATTTACTGATACAGATATTTTTAGCCTAATTTGGATGAGTTTTTTTTTATTGAAATCAACGGACAATATTTTTTGGTTAGCTTAAGGTTTAAGATAGAGTTTTCTTAGCCCCTAATATTTATTGGAGGCTGAGGGGATTGTTTGTCAATGCTTTTCTAGGATTCAAGGAGAACCATTATTTCTACGATAAATTTGTGTGATCTTGCGAGTCTTGCACTTCAAGAGAGAATAAGGTTTCTTATCGAAGTGTTGTTTACTTCGTCAAGAAAAACGTCGTTGTCAGACAATAGACACCCATTACTTAGTTAGAACTTTGAAAGGGTTAGTTTACGATCTCATATCTTGTATTTTCCTTCTTAAGAAGTTATTGAGGGTTGGAATTTGTCTACGGAAGTGACATATGCTTCTATTGTATTTACATATGCTTCTATTGTATTTATTATTTAAGGGTTGGAATTTGTCAGGATGGCCCAAGCTACCATATGTTACGTTGATACTATCAAACCACAATTAGAATTATCATACATGTTACACATTTCAAACTTATTGTACATTAGAACAGTAGGTATGGTTATCCATCCTATCAATGTAGGTATCCTCATCAATGCTGGAGGATTTTAATTCCAAGTAACAGTAAGAATCAGTCATGGATTGATATATACAACACTGTGCATGGACATGGAAGGGCTACGTACTTAGATCGCTCGCACCAAATAAATTCTGATATTGTCATTTTTTTATTATCAGAAACCAGAGAGATTAAAGAGTTCTTATTCCAAAGTTGCGCATATCAATATTCTAGAGGAGATATGCTTCTTAGAGATTTTGGCACAACTAGTCCGTTCGAGAATTCTCGAGACCTAGAGCAGAATTTGAAAGTTAGACTTTGAATGATAAATGAAAAACATCAGGGTTTTTAAATAAATTTTATCGATATTATTTGTCGGTTAATGAATTTATCAATCAGAAATAATCTAAAAAAAAAAAATAGTTGAGTAACATTAGTTTCGTTTTTCTTTTCTAACAGTGAAACAAGACAATTAGAAACAAGATCCTCTGGAGACAAAAGAAAAATAAATTACCGTTATGATAAAATATATTTAAAAATAACAAGTAAATTAGTTGGTATCGTGGTAATAGTTCTCTCAATGCATTTCTTGATCTATGATTCAAACTCTGGTATTGCCATTTTGATTCCTAAAACTTACTATGTATAAGTGGATGTAGGTCCTCTTTGAGCAGCCTTCCTACTAAATTTGTCACTACATCATACTACTTAAATGTGCCTAGAGTTTGTTTGGACCTTCCAAATATAAGGGTGACAGGACCAGTAAATAACAATGGTTCCCGTTTAAGGGTCTTGTTTATTGAGGGGTCTAGGACGATCGTCCACCCCGTTTACCATCTAGGCCGGCCCTGCTTAGGAGAGTGGCCCATCCATAGCTAGGCATTCATATCTGCAAGTGGAGTCTTCTACAACCGACACAAGAAAATCAGTGAGGACCATATATCACAACATAATATATAGGGGCCCTACTCTGAAACTCCATTCATGTGGTTGGTTAGGAAAAAGGAATTGATGTACCCCCATCTTTCTGCAACATATATACTCGAGATGGTTTTGTAGTGCTGGGGGGTATATTATGTATATATGTGGGTGAGATTGAAATATCACACAATTCTTCACTACTAGTCAGACTTCCATGCGACAAACTCTGAACTCTTTATTAAGGACAGTTCATACCAAGAAGATCCATGCAGAAGATGTTTTTCACCATGGCTGCTTCGGATTAAACTTAAAACGTCATGAATTTTTTTTAGCAAATGAATGTTGTGTCAGTATCGTCATGTCCATATCTTATTGTGTCCAAAGCGTACTGTATCTGGGTAATATAGAACCGCGTGTCCAAAGTACTAAAAAAAAAAGGACCCTGACAAAAATAAATTAATTTACTCGGTTGACTCTTCTAGGCATAAATTCGAACACTAAGAGGTTTTTGTATCCTCTTTCACTGTCACGAGAGAATCCGAAATGTGGCAGAAGTCGAGGGTGCGGGGATCGGACGGCGAGAAAAGTGCCGACGGTGGGGCTTAATTGTAACTTTTTCTTCTGCTGCCATTGTAGTCCGACGACGATGACGTGGTCTAGGTTATGATGTTGATTTTCAGTTGAAGATGAAGTAGAGGAGAGGAGACGAGAGGAGAAGAGAGAAGGTGAGTTATAGAGATAGATGTTGTGTGAGAGAGGAGTCTTTGCAAGGGAGAGAGGATTGAGGGGTGGAGGGAGAGTCCGATAGCGGTGTTGTGAGGAAGGAACAATTTGTAGTGTACATTGTTTTGCACTATAAAGTATACAGAGGATATGAGAGAGATGAGACATATCAAAATCAGTTAACGGATATATGATAAGAACATATTTAATATACTAGTGGCTCTGTTATTGTAAAAAAAATTGGATAAAAAGTAAAAAATAAAAAATTTGATAAAAAATATACAAATTTAGATTTTGGATAGACTGGCTTTGAAGTCAATTGCAGCCACATGCGATCGAGTTAAGTGCGTGTTCCTGCTGATTGAGAGGGTCTTGCTTCTTCTTCTTTTTTTCAGTGTTGAAATTACTGCCGGTACATCAAAACTCTAAAATAGTAAAGTTCAAGGTTAGTATTTATATAATCACAATCTCGTAGAACTGGATTCACTCAGCAGTCTTACTTTGTATAAATTAATTGCCTAGGAGACTTGTCAACATGGGTGACTGACAACATGTTACAATCCATACTACTGCATCAGAATATCAAGATATTTGGCCATGTCCATCAATGATTTTAAAGTCCAGGCAAAATGAACAGTCCTTCCTAATATATATTTCAGCCAAATCAGTGGCATGGAGGGATCCACATCCCTGAAATTCTGTCACAAAATGTCCTTGGATGTAGTTATCAGTTAATGGTTATTCGGAATTTGGATATCTGTGTTGAGTTCCAAGTTTGTTTGTTTTTACCATCAGATGCACGTACTGGCAGAACCACACATATATGGGCTGGGCTAGGTTGGACTCCACTCCTTCCCAAAAAAAAAAAAAAAAACTTCTTTTTTTTATACGAGCGCTCCTAGTTCATCTCACCTCAGCTTGAATTTATAGTTCTGTCCTTGGATGCACGAGAAATACTTCATACTCGTAACTAGATCATAAAAAGAGCCCCCGAGATGTCGAAAAAAAGTTCCAACCTGAGTCGATCACGGTCCCTTACCGTCTCGGATGGCTCTTCCATACCAATATCTGCCACACTTTTCTTTGACGTTTCGATCAGTGTTGATCTCGATCATTAAGGAGAATCAATAATATACTAATATTCGCCAGCACTGAATTAGTTTCTATTGAATTCTGCAGCAGGCATCGTCCCCACTTCCTTTAATGGTTTGGGTAAAAAAAAAGGTTCTTGGCAAATCAAGTACGTTTGGTTTTATTTTGCTGCTGAGAGGCAAGTAGTCTCACATGCCAAGCATCTCTCTTTTTGCCATGCAACATGATCTGACCCAAGAATTGGTTTGGAATAATGTCAATATCAATATTCAGTGAGCATCATACGGAGGAATACATGGTTGTAGTACTATTTTTGAATCCTATATATAGTAAGGCATGCAAGCTGAGCACATGATATACACTATCAGCTGATACTTCACTGCACAACCATTTCAACAATAGAAGGACATTCTAAAACAGACATCAACACTATCGACAATCGATCGGATAAATGTTCGACTAGATGACAGGTATGATGATCTTATGCTACCATCATATGTATAGATGGAGAAAAAGTACATTATGCATCTGATTTGATTCTCGAACTGTGACGAAGTTTTTGTTTTTTGTTTTTTTTTTTTTTTGGGGCACTCCAATCTCCAAAAATGAGCTAATTTACCGAATAGAACATGAGATCGATTAAAAGTATTAAAAGAGAGAAAAAAATTGTTGTGGTAAATTTCGATGAATTAATCCATATTTATTGAATTTTTCGGATGTCAAATGGCCACAAATATCTTTGGAACTATTATAGGAATATTTTTGTTATTTTCAGTCAAATAATCAAAACACCTCCGATTAACATTCACAAACGGTTAAATTTATGGGGGTACGTTTGGTAAAACATACCCTCTGAAAAGACCAAAATACTATCATCAAATGAATGTTGGGTAGTTTGGTGAAACACACCCTCTGAAAATACTCCCAAAATTCAAAATAACCTTAGTGGGGGGAGGGGGTGGTAAAGTGATAAAAAATCTATACTGGACCCGGTGGATGGACCACGCTTCAGACCTGGTCGGGTTGGTAAAGCGATAAAAAAATTCCAACGTTCTATACTGGACCCGGGGGATGGACCAGACTTCAGACCTTGTCAATCCGGTCCAACTGAAATTTTTAGCAAAATTCGGTATGACCTTTTGGCCAACCGGGTTGAGGAGGGAGGGTTGTAAAAGTGATAAAAAAATTCCATCATTCTATAGTGGACTCGAGGGATGGACCAGGCTTCAGACCTGGTCAATCCGGTCCAACTGAATTATTTAGCAAAATTCAGTATGACCTTTGGCCAATCGGGTTGAGGAGGGAGGGCTGGTAAAGTAATAAAAAAATTCCAATGTTCTATACTGGACCTGAGGGTTGGACCAGGCTTCGGACTTGGTCAATCCGGTCCAACTGATTTTTTTAGCAAAATTCGGTATAACCTTTTGGCCAATCGGGTTGGACCGGAAGGCGTGCAGCTTTTTGTTGGCCGGCCGGTCTTGGACGTTGACCGTTCCTAGGCCAACCTAAACCGGTTTTGACAGGACTTGTGGCTACCCAAAGAACTACAAGATTGACTAGAGAGACCGGGTTCAAACTTGTTCTTCTCTCCGTTTTGACTTTTCATAAGTAGGTTCAAACTCATCGAGAATCTCCTAATCCGTAGTACATGATTCAAACCCCATCGAAAAATATATAATTAATACGTGGTTAAACAAAATACCTACCCATGAGCTTCTTAAAATCAAGAACACAAACAAGTGGATGAAACCCTCATTTTATTACTAAGAGGGGTGTTTGTGTTTGGATCAACTTGGAATGTTAGCTGCAGTAGAAAAATACTTTAAAAGGCTATTTCTGGAGCAGATCAAGAATGACATACTTTTATGGCCCAGAAGAATCTACGGAGTGTTTCATTCTCCCAAATGTTCCTTTGTAGGTATGTTTAACTCAAATTTTGAGTATACTATAACATAATAACAACATTACATACGTAAAAATATATAATTATTAATCTACTTACTATAATTATTCCATGCATGTGAGTGCCATATTTGTCTCACGTGATCCCGGGATTCTTTCCTCTCTTTGTCATCGTTCCTTTCTTCCAAATCACTACACCAACCTCTTCCTATGTTTTTTTATTCCATCCTAAATCCTCAAATCCCAACAAAAAAGTTTGTCTATCGTTCCTAGATTATTGTGAAAGTACTTGAAATCATTATTTCATTATGGGGCTTTAGAGTTCCAACAAAGAGTATATGTCCTACTAATCATAGAATTAAAGTAACCTCTTCTTAATCGCCCGAGGTCTCCTCCATTTCTATATACGACAGGTAGCAATGACAAATTCTCAAATGCGTGTGCGTGCATTGTCCCTTGTCCTTATTGACCCAGGACGAAGCACTCGCTGATTTAAAAGTATTGCTTTCAATTTATTTAATTTGTGAATAAAATGACTCTCTACGGTTAGTGTTTTTCATTTTGCTTTGGAAGTTTTAGTACCACATTGAAAAATCATCAATGTGTATATCTCAATATATAGCTTTGCTTAGTATCGATATATAGACATGAGATGGTGATCCATGTTGGTTTATTTTTCTAGAGGGATTAAGTGTGAACCCCATTATGACAATCTTTATTTTGTCACCATCTTTGGAAAGTTTCTCTTATGAGCTAAGCTAGCGACTCGGACTCAAACTCATGCTCGGGCTCGGGCTCGGGCTCCGGCTCAAAAGCGCATAGTGGCATTTTGTTAGCACACTTAGCACGTCAGCATCGTCGCATGGCGCTCGTGCGCTCATTTTATACGCGAATTACATGCACGGTTGCTTGCTCGGACGCATGCTTCGTGACGCTATGCGGCCTGGAGCTATGCGGCCAACGAGCTATGCGGCCAGCGAGCTTGTATGAGCGAGTCGCATGTGGAGATGACATGGTCAGCTGTTGGCGGCGCATGCGGCGCATGGTTATCCGTGCTATCCGATTTATGCGACGTATGCGATACGAGGGTGTATGTGCACATTGGCTGATGCTTTCGGCGCTTGGCGGCGTTTGACGGCGCTGTCCTGTGCAGCGTGACCGGTGGTGGCGGTGACGCATGCTGCTACAGCTACACATGCGGCCTGGTGTCGGATAGCTCATATGCGGCCTTGAACTTTCTCAGGACGCATAGGTTATGTTTTCCTCTATATATAGAGGAGCTTATCTTTCTTTTATGAAAAACCGAGAGCACCAGAGGAATATGCGGCCGCAGTGAGCACCCTTCCATAAAGTATTTTTTTAGTGATTCGAATGTGACCAAGAGCGTTCCAGAAGTTCTCGTGTAAACTTATTGGATCCTAGGGGCAGTTCGTCGAATAGCGCGAATCCTGCCTTGAACTTTGGTGGTTTTGATCACTCCAACAAGAAATTTTCTTCTTTGTATTTCATTTCTTGTTCTCGTTCATTCTCGTTGTAGCGTATGCGAACGTAAAGAGAAGAACGATTTTCTGATTCTTGTTGTATTTGCATTTTTTGGGTCGTCAGTTTGTAACATGTTCTTGGTTTAGTGCTTCTGTGGAGTTGTGTGTCACTATAGAGAAACTCTTTGGTGGATCTCAGTGTACCAACTTTTGTCGAGACGAACTCTTGTGTGACTCTCTAATTTGTGGACCTCCTCTACTTTATTTTGTTGGAGATTAACAATCTCAAGGCAAAACCAGAGTTAGAATGGACAACCGCTCAAACCTTCTCGATACTAGCTTTCACAAGCTTGAGAAGTTTGATGGCGAACACTACAACATTTGGAAGAGGAAGATCTCATTGGATCTTCAACTTGTCAATATTTCTTATGTGTTGGTTGGTCCTGAACCTACCATTCCCGAAGATGGAGAAGAGATTGTCATTGGCATGGCGCATAAAGCGTACTCCAAGTTAAAGAAAGACAATGACATATGCAGGTTGTTGATTCTCAATGCTATGGACGACTCGATGGCGGAGTCCTACAACAAGAAGGAGAAGGTAAGAGATGTCCGGGAATCTCTTGAGAAGCACTAAAAAACTGACGAGAAAATATCTAAAATCCATCTAATCAAAAAAAAATTCACTCTACAATTTGATGACGAGAAGGTAATGTTACCACAAGTCAAGAAACTTCTGAAGATGTAGCAAAAACTAGAGGAAGAGGGCATGAAGCAGGAAGACAAGTTCATGGTGGGGGCTGTCGTCACCAAGCTTCCTCCAGGATGGATTAAGTTCAAGACTAACATGTACCGTAAGAAGATGGAGATCCATCTCGAAGATCTTCTTTACTAGATTCACATTGAAGATGAAGCCAGGGGGCAACTGAAGTTGGATTCCTTGTCCAAATAGTTGGCTAAGGAAAACTTGGTACATGCTAGTGACTCTAAAGGAAAGTAGAAATTTTCCTACAAGAAGAAAAAGAAGGACTTCAACCAGATAAAGGTAAAGTCGGCTTACACTGGAAGGAGCTGTTCGCTAAGTACGATCCTACCTCTGAGAAAGTCTCGATGGCGGATAAGTCTCAAGTTGCAGTACTGGGGATCGGGATGGCAGTGCTGAAGCTTACCTCTAGATGGTCACTTATACTGGAGAATGTGAAATACTTACCAATGATCGCCAAGAATCTGGTTTTTGGAAGTCAGTTGTGCAAGGCGGGCCTAAGGATGGATATCAATTCCAGTCAGATGGTAAAATCCTACAAGGAAACATACTTCGAAAATATTTTTTTTACCAAAAGGATGTTTAACTGCAGCTTGTAACTCCATCTATTTGTATCAATGCAGTCTCTACTTCTGATTATTCTCTGAAGTTGTGGCATAATAGACTAGGACATGTGCATTATAAACGCATTTACAAAATGTCTAGTCTAGGTCTTATCTCCAAATATGGGGCTAAGAAGGTGGAGAAATGTAAAGTCTGTATGCAGATGAAGATTGTCAGGAAGCCATTCAAAAGGGTGAACCGAAGCACAGATCTTCTGGAGTTGGTACACTATGATATCTGTGACTTCAAAAAATTCTCCACAAAGACCGTAATGAAGTATTTCATCACTTTCATTAACGCTTTCTCGAACTACGCATTCATATATCTTCTCAAGTCAAAATATGAAGTGTTCGAGAAGTTTAACGACTTCAAGGCTGAAGCAAAATATCAAACTGGTCAACAACTCAAACGACTCAAAAGTGATCGAGGCGGAGAGTATCGTTCCTTGTAATTCGCATCATACTGCAAAGAACATGGAATTATCAATGAAATAACATCTTCGTATTCTCCCCAATCTAATGGTATAGCAGAAAGGAAGAACAAGACGCTGACAGAGATGAAGAACTCCATGTTGCGGATAGCAGGACTTTCAAAGTGCTTTTAGGGAGAAGCAGCACTTACGGCTACGTTTATTCTAAATAGAGTATCGTTTGCGACATCTAACATTACTCCTCATGAACTCTGGTTCAAGGTCAGATCCAACTTGAATGTTATTCGAGTGTAAGGGTGTCTGGCATATATGAAGCTTTCATACCTCAAGATACAGAAGATGGGAACGAGGACTACGAAGACTATATTTTTGGGTTATGCTGATAAGAGTGATGCTCGAAGGATTTTTTATATTGAATCTAATCATATCATAGAATCTCGCAACGCAGAATCCTTTGAAGACAAGTTAGCTAGGCACAAGAATATTGTTCTCACGGATGTCCCAGAGAATCCTGCTAGCAAAGACGAGGCAAGTACCTCTCAGAGAGAAGTAGTCCAAGAAGAAGTTGTCATTGATGAGATAATATTTGAACCAGAACCTACTGAGTCGAGGAAAAAGCGAGTGAGGAGGCCGAAGGACTTCGGAGAAGACTTTATTATCTATCATATGAAAGCTGATCCGCTTACCTATGATGAGGCAGTGAAGATCAGAGATGCTGTTTTCTTGGAGGAGGCGTTTGACTCGATAACTTCTAATAATACATGGAAGTTAGTCGATCTACCTGAAGGAGATAAACCCAACGGATGGAAGTGGATCTTCAAAAAGAAGATGAAAGAAGACGGAATGGTTGACAAGTTCAAGGCCAGGCTAGTTGCCAAGGGGTTTTCTCAGATGCAGAGGATTGATTACTTTGACACATATGCTCCCGTTGCACGGATGACTACTATCAGGATGTTGATTGCTCTAGGTATTATTCACAAAATGGTGATTCATCATATGGATGTTAAGACATCATTTCTGAATGGCAAACTGACTGAGGAGATTTACATACAACAGCTAGAAGGGTTTGTCGTCAAAGGTCTTATAGACAAAGTATGCAAACAGATAAAATCTTTGTATAGTCTGAAGAAAGCTCCCAAACTGTTATCAGATCAAATGGCTATAAGGTCAGCAAAACTGATAAGCGTGTGTACACAAAGTTTGCTGATGATAGAGGTGTCATTGTTTGTCTCTATGTGGACGATATGCTAATCCTAGGTTCGGATGAAGAATGTGTCACTAGAACAAAGATGTTCCTCTCGTCTAAATTTAGTACGAAGGACATGGAAAATACAGATGTCATCCTTGGGATTAAGATAATCTGGACAGAAGCTGGCTTGCTCTATCACAAGCTCAATAAGTGGAGAAGATGCTCACACGCTATGGATATGAGGATCTTCCAGAAATTGATACTCCATATAGGTATGATAAGAAAATGAAGCCTAACCCAGGAAAAAGCGTCAGGCAGTTGGAGTACTCTAGCGTCATCGGGAGTTTGATATATGCCACAAATGCCACTAGGCCTGATATTACTTTTGCTGTGGAGATGCTGAGTAGATTCACGAGTAACTTAGATTTTGAACACTAGAAAGCTGTGAAGAGGGTGATGAGATACCTCAAGAAGACTCAGAAGTTTGCACTTTACTACAGCGGAGATCCAACAGTAGTAGAAGACTTCAGTGATGCTAGTTGGTGCTCAGAATAAGAGAGCGAGAGATCCACACGAGGATATATTTTCTCAATGGGTGGAGCTGCTATATCATGGAAGTCGAAGAAGCAGACTATGCACTCACACTCGTCAATGGAGTCTGAGTTCTATGCACTTGAGGCTGTACTAGATGAAGCAGAGTGGATCCGGGAGCTCATGTACAATCTACCTATGGTTGGTGCACAGATTTTGGTTATACCGATATACTGCGACAACCAGGTAGCTGCAGTAGTGGCATCTAATAATATTTTTAATAGAAAGAAGAGAACTGTGCGGCTTCGACATAGAGAACTGAATAATCTTATCAAGACTGGTGTCATTGCATTGGTGGATGTTCAGAGTCAGAAGAACCTGGCGGATCCGTTCACTAAAGGTCTCATGCGCCAGCTAGTCGAAGACACAGCAGATAAAATGGGCTTGGAGGACCTCTGATATTGTGTCTTTGTAATCCTACCATTAAGTTTTATGCTATTAGTTCAAAGAAAAATCTATTAGGCATCTACCTTTTGGTTCAAGGGAGGACCACAAATTGAAAAAATATCAGGCACAGTGGGTAGTCCTTATGGACAATGTAGAATGCGTACCCAAAACCACTATAGTATAGGCACAAGAATGTTGTTCTCGTGGATGTCCCAGAGAATACTGCTAGCACAGACGAGGCAAGTACCTCTCAGAAAGAAGTAATCTAAGAAGAAGTTGTCGTTGATGAGATAACCTTTGAACCAGAACCCGCTGAGCCGAGAGCAAAATGAGTGAGGAGGCCGAAGCACTTCGGAGGAGACTTTATTACATATCATATGGAAGCTGATCCGCTTACCTATGATGAGGCAATGAAGACTAGAGACACTATTTTTTGGAAGAAGGCTGTCAATGACGAGTTTGACTCGATAACTTCTAATAATACATGGAAAGTAGTCGATCTGGCTGAAGGAGCTAAACCCATCGGATGCAAGTGGATCTTTAAGAAGAAAATAAAAGAAGACGGAACTGTTGCCAAGTTCAAGGCCAGGCTAGTTGCCAAAGGATTTTCTCAGATGCAGGAAATTGATTACTTTAACACCTATGCTCCTGTTGCATGGATGGCTACTATCAGGATGTTGATTTCTCTATGTGCTATTCATAAAATGGTGATTCATCAGTTGGACGTTAAGACAGCATTTTTGCATGTTTAACTGACTGAGAAGATTTACATGCAACAGCCAGAAAGGTTTGTCATCAAAGGTCTTGAAGATAAAGTATGCAAACAGATAAAATCTCTGTATGGTCTGAAGCAAGCTCCCAAATAATGGCATGAGAAATTTGACAAAGTTATCATATCAAATAGCTACAAGGTCAGTGAAACTGATAAGTGTGTATACGAAGTTCGCTGGTGATAGAGGTATCATTATTTGTCTCTATGTGGACGACATGTTAATCCTAGGCACGGATGAATAATGTGTCACTAGAAAAAAGATATTCCTCTTGTCTAATTCAGTATGAAGGACATGGAAGATGCAGTTGTTATCCATGGTATTAAGATAATCTGGACGAAAGGTGGGCTTGCTCTATCACATGCTCACTATATGGAGAAGATGCTCACACGCTATGGATATCAGGATCTTCTAGGAATTGATACTCCATATAGGTGTGACAAGAAACTGAAGCCTAATCCAGGAAAAAGCGTCAGACAGTTGGAGTATTCTAGCGACATTGGGAGCTTAATGTATGCTACAAATGCTACCAGGCCTGACATTGCTTTTGCTATGGGGATGCTAAGTAGATTCACGAGTAACCCAGTTGTTAAACACTGGAAAGCTGTGAAGAGAGTGATGAGATACCTCAAGAAGACTCAGAAGTTTGTGCTTTACTACAACATAGATCTAGCAGTGGTAGAAGGCTTCGGTGATGCTAGTTGGTGCTCAAAAGAAGAGAGCGAACGATCCGCAGGAGGATATATTTTCTTAATGGATGGAGCTAATATATCGTGGAAGTCGAAGAAGCAGACTATGCTCTCATACTCATCAATGAAGTCCAAGTTCTATGCACTTGTCGCTGCAGTAGATGAATCAGAGTGGCTTCGAAAGCTCATGTACGATCTTTCAATGGTTGGTGTACAGATTTTGGCCATACCTATATACTGCAACAATTGAGCAGCTACAGCAGTGGCATCTTATAATCTCTTCAATGGTAAGAAGATGACTGTGCATCTACGCATAGAGCACTGAACAATCTTATCAAGACTGGTGTCATTGCAGCGGTGGATGTTCGAAGTCAAGAGAACCTGACGGATCCGTTCACTAAAGGCCTCAAGCGCCAGCTAGTCTAAGATACAACAAGTAAAATGGGCTTGATGAACCTCTGATATTGTGTCTTTGTAATCCTACCATTAAGTATTATTCTATTAGTTCAAAGATCTCATGCCCCCGTCCCATAGGGGCCGATCGTCCTCGATTGGTCCTTAAGGAACCGATCGTCCTCGCTTGGACGCGATATCGTTCAAGCCAAAGTTGCGCTTTCATCACGCATAGTACCTGCACAAGACACAAGTTAAACAAAAATATACATATATAAAGGAACATAATTCAAAATACAGAGAACGAAAGTTGAACACATTTGATAGAAACCCAAAATACTTTCTTTATTGAATACTTGAAGATTGGATTATAAAGTACTTGCTTGGCTGATTACAAAATATGCCATAGATGGCTACATCCCTTTTTACAAACCAAAACTAGCCACAACACCCACACATCATATCCTTTTACTTGGACCAAAATAAAATACCAAGTGTAATGCCCTGCTCCGCGTCGGCATTATGTATCAAGACGAGTGGGAAGAACTTCGTTCTCTGATTCTTGTATGCCTTAATAATAATCTGAGTTTTTGCTTACAATATTTTCGTAAGAGAATGATAGAACATGCCTTGCATGTTAATGAAGGAACTCACCTAGCATGTCTTTGAAACGAACAAGTCTGCTTAACGAGAATCCTGATAGCTTGTCTAAGAGTGCATGAACATGTTCACTATCCCCTATGCTCCGAGAGAACCATATCGTGTGCATGAATGTGTTCAAGTGATAAGACGGCTTACCCAACAACATGATTGTATTCTGATGGTTCGTCTCGTCTGCAACCTAAAGTTTATTTGAAAGTATTTTCATGCATTCGCATTAGTCGGACAATGGCTATTGGTGGAGAGCTGAACTGCATGTGTCACGGCTGCTACCGTGATAGTAAAAAGAAACCATGAGTCATAGCTTCCCTTAGCATCAGATAAAGAGTCATTGGTATGCTGGTCCAACAGCTGCCAATCCAGAGATACTCGGGGACCGCCCTGCATATAGCTAGTTCATCGTGTTGGCTTGGATAGATGGACTGCCCCTAAGATGTGCATGTATGTCTAGCTATGCATTTGTCCCTGGAGTCTCACGAGACACGCTACTTACACCCTGAAACAGATCGAATGGCTTGCTTGCTTATTCAATATGAAACTCTGTTTTCTAAAGATATTTCCAAAACAATGTAATATGACTCCGTTCTTCTGCTGCATGAAACGAACCTAGGTAAAACTAGAAAGATCACGAGTAAATGTTTTATAACATGATTACTTAGTGTTGGTTTTAGTGAATGCTTGCTTCTGTTCAGTTATTTTATCTCACCCGTACTTATAAAAGTGCTGACCCACCAACAGTTAACTTGCTTGCAGGTACTGGATCGTCCGAAGGAGCGATAGACGTGCCTCAGTCCCTAAGATCCGAAATCCTGGTTTCGATTGTTGCCTCTTGAATGCTATCGTATAAAGGGGCACAATGTATGGAACGAATGCCTTTGCTAAAGGAACCCAAGTCCCTTCGATTTGTCCTGAATACTCAGTTGGCTAAAGGCATTGCATTACAACAATGTCCCTTTCCGCTGCTTACTCTATTGATGCGATGATAGCCAAACAAATTCTAACGATATGGCCTTGTGCGGGCGCAACCCTAGGCTCGCAGGCATTTCGTCCCGGTATTCAAACGGGCCCTCCCTTCCTTGCACCCGTGGGACAGGCACGGAGGTGCGGTGATGCGCGTCCGGTGCGCCGAGGTGCGGTGGTTCGCGTCCGGGTCCTCCTGCTATGGGGGCGAGGCGGTGGTCCGGCCGAGCGGCCCCTCGGTTCGTAGGGTCGGGGCGTGACATAATGGTATCAGAGCGGAATTGATTCCTTGGCCCAATCCGTTGCTATGACTCTAAGATATTATCGATATGTATTGCAATAGAGCGTTCCATACAATAAGTCCATAAATATTCTCAAAGTGCAAATATTTTTCGGACTTGAATTGCTTGATTGTTTCGATTGAGTATGGCGAGGGATGAGGACTATCGCTGCTCGGAATATCGAGAAGTTTATCCTTGAAGTTTCAAGGACGAAACTTTTTATTGGTTGGTAAGTATGTAATGCCCCGCTCCGCGTCGACATTATGTATCAAGGTGAGTGGGCAAAATTTTGTTCTCTGATTCTTGCACGCCTTAATAATAATCTGAGTTTCTGCTTGCAATGTTTTCATAAAAGAATGATAGAACCTGCCTTGCATGTTAATGAACAAACTCACCTAGCATGTCTTTGAAACGAACAAGTCTGCTTAACGAGAATCCTGATAGCTTGTCTAAGAGTGCATGAACATGTTCACTATCCCCTATGCTCTGAGAGAACCATATCGTGTGCCTGAATGTGTTTAAGTGATAAGGCGGCTTGCCCCGCAACAAGATTGTATTCTGATGGTTCATCTTGTCTGCATCCTAATGTTTATTTGATAGTGTTTCCATGCATTCACATCGGTCGGACAATGGCTATTGGTGGAAAGCTGAACTGCATGTGTTACGGCTACTACCATGATAGTGAAAAGCAACCATGAGTTACAGCTGTCCTTAGCATCAGATAAAGAGTCATTGGTATGCTGGTCCAACAGCTGCCGATCCTGAGATACTCGGGGATCGCCCTGCATATAGCTAGTTCATCGTGTTGGCTTGGATAGATGGACTGCCCCTAAGATGTGCATATGTGTCTAGCTATGCATTTGTCCCTGGAGTCTCACGAGACACGCTGTGCACAACCTGAAACAGATCAAACGGCTTGCTTGCTTATTCAATATGGAACTCTGTTTTCTAAAGATGTTTCCAAAACAATGTAATATGACTCCGTTCTTCTGCTGCATGAAACGAACCTAGGTAAAACTAGAAAGATCACTAGTAATGTAATATTTTACAACATGATTACTAGTGTTGGTTTTAGTGAATGCTTGCTTCTGTTCAGTTGTTTTATCTCACTCGTACTTATAAAAGTACTGACCCACCAACAGTTTACTTACTTGCAGGTACTGGATCGTCCAAGGGAGCGATAGGCGTGCCTCGGTCCCTAAGACCTAGAATCCTGGTTTCGATTGTTGCCTCTTGAATGCTATCGTATAAAGGGGCATAATGTATGGAACGAATGTCTTTGCTAAAGGAACCCAAGTCCCTTCGATTTGTCTCGAATAATCAGTTGGCTAAATGCATTGCATTACAACAATGTCCCTTTTTACTGCTTACTCGATTGATGCGATGATAGCCAAACAAACTTAACGATATGGCCTTGTGCGGGCGCAACCCCAGTCTCGTACGGCATCACGTCCCGGTATTCAAATGGTCCCTCCCTTCCTCGCACCCACGGGACAGGCGCCAAGGCACGGTGATGCGCGTCTGGTGCGCCGAGGCACGGTGATTCACGTCCTGGTCCTCCGGCTACGGGGGCGAGGCGGTGGTTCGGCCGAGCGGCCCCTCGGTTCACTGGGCCGGGGCGTGACACTAAGCAGATAAAGATCTTACACACTAGAGAGGGAAGCCTTGGGAAGCAGCACGAGCATGGTTTCGCTTGATGGGATGCACTCCTAAAGCTTCAGAATGCTTGCCAAACTTTGACTACCAGAACCTGAAGATTTTTTCCATAAACGTGGGTTAGTACTACAACATGTACTGGTGAGTGACCGTGGCCAAACTCACCTAGAAATCTACACTAAGTAAACATGTGAAGCTAGCATTATTAGGCGATCTTTCTAGTTGTCTAGTTTTTTTAACAATTTATGTAAAGAAATATAAACGATATATTGAATCATGCATATGATAATTCTTACCCACGGCCGAAAGATTATCCTACAGCAGACAAACAAGTTAGCAACAATTTGCATATATGTATGTATGTATCACTTGAATCAAACTTTTGCATCAAACGATTAGGCATAGCAAGAAGAAACAATTCTAGCATACGACCTAACTACATGATGGTCTATGGGAAATCCATGATTAGCAGTTGGGACATTCAAGCCCATCTCATTAATAGACTGACACCCTTCCTTCTCCACGAGGTCTTCAAGCCTCAAGGTGTCCTGTCCTCTCCTAGGCCGAACGATTTTTCAGTACCCTAGGAACCGATCGAGAGGTTACGTCCTTGTGCACAAGTTTATGTCGGAGAACAACGAGCATGCAATACATCATTCTTCTTATTAGATGTAGGGCACGTAACCATCTATCTTTCTTTTATTGGTATAATAAGCGATTAAGGGACAGGTTTATATTCATTTGAATGAGCAATACAATAGTTCCATGTATCAAGCATTAGTTACTACCTTTTAAACTTATCTTGTTTATACGAAAATATTACCATAGTGATAGGCATCATAAGTAAACTAGAGATTCTTGTTATTAAGGCGTGCGGACTAACTAATTCATCGAAGGGCTGCTGCTTTCGGCGCTTGGTGGCGTTTGACGGCGTTGTCTTGTGCAACGTGACCGGTGGTGGCGGTGATGCATGCTGCTACGGCTACACATGAGGTCCGGTGTCGGATAGCGCATATGCGGTCTTGAGCTTTCTCAGGGCGCATAGGTGATGTTTTCCTCTATATATAGAGGAGCTTATCTTTCTTTTATGAAAAACTGAGTGCACCAGAGGAATATGCGGCCGCATTAAGCACCCTTCCATAAAGTGTTTTTCGAGTGATCCGAATGTGACCAAGAGCTTTACAGAAGTTCTCGTGTGAACTTACTGGATCCTAGGGGCAGTTCGTCGAATAGCAAGAATCTTGCCTTGAGCTTTAGTGGTTTTGATCTCTCCAACAAGAAGTTTTCTTCTTTGTATTTTTTTTCTTGTTCTCATTCATTCTCGTTGTAGCATATGCGAACGTAAAGAGAAGAACGATTTTCTGATTCTTGTTGTATTTGTATTTTTTGGGGTCGTCAGTTTGTAACATGTTTCTGGTTTAGTGCTTCTCTGGAGTTGTGTGTCACTGTAGAGAAACTCTTGTCTGGATCTCAGTGCACCAACTTTTATATAGACGAACCCTTGTGTTAGTCTCTACTTTGTGGACCTCCTCTACTTTGATTTCGTTCGGGACTAATATATACAAATTCAGGTGTGGATCCAGAAATTTATGTTGGTGTAGACTAGGAACCATATAACGCAGCGTGCGCAAAATTTTATATGTATCGTCGGGCATGAAAAAAAAAAAGTCTACTTTACAAAGATACAAGGTGGTCCAAGGTGGAGAGGTAACAAATTGTGGGGCTCCGTTGGATGTGTCCACATAACCAGCAAGCTAATATTTAAGGCAACTAAGCTTTCTGGCATGGAATTACCCTTCCAAGTACTATACTATATTCCCCTCCCATTGGGAAGTCCACTGCCAGCAAAACGAGATCAAGCTACCTAAACTAAGCTAGTTTGGGAGCCTAACCATATAATAAGGCATTAGTCCTACTCTCATTTGGAATGTCAAGGAAATTAATAGCTAACTGATGGTGTGGCTGAAATTTCATGCAGATATACAAGGTACTGAGATCATCCTAACCAATCATTTTTAGATGACTAATAAAACTAATCATTCGCCATCATCATCATCACTAGTTATAATAGATTAGGATATGAAGCAGTACCATATAAATGCCCAAAAGTGATTTGACAACTTGATGTCAACACTTTTCATTGTACTAAATTTCTATAATTTTTTCAGCTATTACAGCATCTAATACAATTTGAGGTCTAAAATTTCAAAAAAAAAAAAATATATATATATATATAGAATGTGTTGAATTTGCATAAAATTAGTAGAAAATAATAAAATGAGCTTCGGTTTTAAAAAAAATTGTGGTCAAAAATTGGTGTAAAAAAATAATATAAAATATAGAATCTCGAAACTTAGGCTCCAAATTGGGACTTACTATTTTACAAAATGGATTGCTACAATCTAGAATCTAGAATCTAGAAATTAGAAGGCCCAATCTATAGCTCACATTGGTGGGAAGGGACCTAAAATCTAGAAATTAGAACTAGGAATATGACATACTATTCTACAAAATGAGCACCTACATTTAAATCTAGAATATAGAATGTGGGATGGGCCTTACTAATGATGCTCTTAGAGCATCACTAGTAGTTGGGACACTCCAATACAATTTGGGGCCCAAAAATTATAAAAAAAGATAAATGTAAAATATGTTGGGTTTGTATGAGAATAGTAGAAAATGATAAAGTAAGCTCCGGTCCCAAAAATTGTGTAATCAAAAATTGATGTACAAAAATAATAATATAAATCTAGAATCTAGAAAGTTGGACTTCATTGGGACTTACTATTCTACAAAAGTAGTTCCTACAATCAAGAATCTAGAAATTGGGAGGTCCAACCCTTAGCACCTATGGGTGGGATGAGACCGAAAATCTAGAAATTGAAACTAGGGATATAACTTACTATTCTACAAAATGAGCTCCTACATTTTAAATCTAGAATCTAGAATGTGTGATGGGTCTTACTAATGATGCTCTTAAAATGAGAATTTTGGACTCCAAATTGCATTGGAGAGTCTCAACTACTAATGATGCTCTTATAAACAAGTCTAGGTATAAAACTGAGGTGGACACTTATAGTTGAGTTATATACATTAGTTGTTATATCTTTGTTGATTGTTCAATTATCATAATAATAATAATAGTAATAATAATAATAATAATAATAATAATAATAATATTATTATTATTATTATTATTATTATTATAGATTAGTGTCTTAAAATTCAAACCAAAGATCGGCTTGGATAAGATATTGGGTCGGATCAAAGTGTTACAATCACTGTGTTAATCTAAATGTTCCAAGTTCAATCTCTTATAAACACTGATTTTTACAAAAATATTTATTTAAAATTGATTTTTTTTTAAATAGTAGATCAACACTATACCGACCTAGAAAGCTACCGGTTCACCGGTAGACCGGTTAAACCAGTCGATCCATTCCGGTTATTAAAACACTGTTTTAGACCACCAAATATTATAGTGATGATAAAGAAAGAAGAATTGCCATAATGAGGCTTTTGATTGGGAATTTTGGAATGGACTCTGTAAATGATGCATGGTAGCCAATCCAATGATTAAACCACTCATGATCTATTGATTGGCAATTAACCCTTCAAAGAAGGAAAAGGTTTTTGTGTGTGACAATGATCCACTTTTCTTGAGATGGGGAAGTCAGTGACAAGCTAGCCAGGCTTTAAACAGAAGCATCTTTTATCATCATTTCATGTAAAAGGTTCTTTCTTTGCTGCTTAAGACCACATGCTTCCTTGCTCTATTTTAAGATTCTCTTTCTTTTTCTTCTTCTTTCTTTTTTCTTTTGGTACCAACAACAGGCTTCATTTAAATAGGATGTGACACTTGAGAGAGAGAGAGAGAGAGAGAGAGAGAGAGAGTAAAGACTTGCTGTTGCATGCACTCATTACTTTGGCATTCCCCCTTGCTTTGAGGGCAGTATCTCACAACACATCAACTTAACTTGAGAATTTAAGGGAAAGGAGGGGCATGCATGCATTTGAGGAGGAAAGGGCTGTCAAGAAAATACCACCCCCCCATGGATATGTGTGCTCCTTGTAACTTTACAATTTATGTGATTTTGGAATGGCATATCATAACATGCATGACTGTTAGACCAGTATGACCACGAAGAGTAGTCATTGCTACTGCTTTGCTATTATGAATCCTTAGCTGCATTACTATTTGGGGGAGAAACTACTGCGTGCCTACCAGCCTAACTAGGTCTATTAGCATTTAAGTTCTTGAGAAAACTAGGTTTCATTAGTTATATTTTGGTCAAATATGTGTGAATTGAGTAAGAATATTTTTAATTGCAAGTAGTGTTTACTGTTTCAAGTACAATATTCGGTATTTGATTTGCATGTAAATGGTTCTTCATGATTTACACATAAAAGGCCGGAAGGATTCAATTTGTGTTGTAACATAGGAAGTTTACTTTGACTTTGAGACATTGCAAGAATAGATCATAATGATAGGACATGATGAAACAATCACGAACTAAAAAAGTATAACATAAAAACAAACAATATTTAGAAGGAAAAAAAAAAAAATCACAGGAGTCCAATCCGAAATAGCATCACTAACTCCTCTCTATTTTCTCCCACCGATTCAAATAAATCACCACAACTCCTCAAACAATAGGAATTGATTACAATGATGAGTAATAAGATTATCGACATCGAGAACAAGAAGGCGAGCCGATGCGGACCCTTCGAACGAACTCATTCGAATCAAACAAAGATCTCTCCTTCTGAATCTCTCTCCTTCATTTTTTTTGAAAGTTGAAATCTCTTGAGAATTCCTTCTCCCTCCTAATTTTTCTAGAATTATGTTAGAAAATTCTTATTTAAGTCACCTTAGTCCCAAGACATCTTGACCATCGAACACAATCCAATAGTCAAGATAAAACACCAAAATCAACTCAGTTCATCGCCGACAATACACTGACAATGTACTGCGACCACAACTTTTGACAACTAAAAAGGTTTTGGAAATTTTGGTCCAATTACAATATACTGGCCTTGTAATTGCTTCTTAAAATTATCTTAGGAAATTCTTATTTAAGTCACCTTAATCCCAAGACAATCTTGGCCATCCAACACAATCCAATGGTACATATAAAACACCAAAATCAACTCAGCCCGACGTCGACAATATACTGCGACCACAACTTTTGACATAAAAAGCTTTTGAAAATTTTGGTCCAATTCCAGTACACTGACAGTATGTTGCTAGTACACTGACAATGTACTGTTGTGAGTAAATTCCGTCAACGAATAGCTTTTCAAGCAAAACCACTCTAGGGGTACATTGGGGGCATAGTAGGAGTATAATCTCATTATACTCCTAGCCCATATACGACTCAGAAACGCCTCTGACATGCCTCAAAATTGGGTCCTTTTGTCGCCCCCGAGGTTCTCCGACACAAATGACACTCGTCGCAGTCTAGAGTCTTTTCAACATTCGTAGGAAACCCGACCCATCACAAACAATTCTCCTATTGGTAAAACCTTTGTGAGCATATCCTCTCCATTGTTATCTGTATGAACTTACTCAAGCAATGCATTCTTTGCTTCTAGCACATCTCGTGTCCAATGATATCGAATTGGAATATTCATTGACGGACAATGAAAAGTAGGGTTCTTCCAAAGGTGAATTGCATTCTGGCTATCATAAATTAAAGTATACTGCTCTTTTTTTAGTCTCATCTCCTGTATAAATATTTTATCCATGGTAACTCCTTGCAATCCATCGTTGTTGCAATAAATTTTGCCTCTACTGTTGACAAGGTGACACATTTTTGCATTTATGACTGCTATGATAATGCCCCTCTTGTAAACGTTATCACGTTGTCCAAAGTCGATCTCATGGTATCCACATCCCCAACCATATCATAATCAGTATATCAAACAAGCATCGACTCGTTACTCCCAAATGAAACTCTTTAACTAGAAATAGCCTGGAGATATCGTAGAATTCCCTTGACCACTCTCCACCATCCTTCCTGTATCCAACATCATACATATTATTTCGTACATGAGATTCCCAACAGTTGAAACATAATAAACTCTCTCCATATCTTAGTAATAAACTTGAAGTGAGCTATAAATGAGATGCTCACTTTCTTTTATTCATCCATCTCAAAATGCGTAAGTACAATGTGAATGTACTTCTCCTGTGACAACAAAAGCAACTTGGACTTCTCTTTTGGTTGATCTACACCCGAAGAACAGATATCGTTGTGCCAAAATTCTTTATAGTGAATGTCATCCCGAGTTGGTGCGTCAACTCCAATATCTCGGTGGCATTGTTTTCCACCATATCATTTATTCCACATAAAGCAACAATATTGTATCACTATCGCGAAATATTTCACAAACACATAGTGATTCATAGTCATACGGGCATAACCATTTTCCCCTACAAACCACTCAAATTTACTGTATCTCTATCGCAAAGACTGCTTCAGACCATAAACAAACTTTTCTTCAACGACAGACCAAATGTAACTTTCCATTCTCAGCGAAATCCTCAGACTACTCGATGCATAACTCCTCCAAATTACCATGGAGAAATATCGTTTTGACATACATTTACTCGACCACAAAGTCAAAACTACCTGCTAAGCCTAACACCATAATGATCGATGACACTACCAAAATATGATAAAATAGCGGCGTTTTTAGCCACGTCGTAATAAAACGTCGCTAATGTTAAAGACTTTAGCTACTCCAAAAATAAACGTCGCTATATGTCGCTATTGGCGATGCATAGCGACATTTAGCGACTGTACTTAGGTTTTTTTAAAAGAATAGTCTCTATAAGCTTCGTTAACGTTGCTAAACCTTGCTGATATTTTTTATTTAGTGACTTTTATACCGACGTTGGTTATTTTTTAATTAGCGACGTTTTTAGCGACGTCAATAACGTCGCAAAATTTTTAAATTAGCGACGTTTAGCGATATTCAATTTTGACGTCGCTAACACTACCAAAATGATTCAAATCAGTGACGAATTTAGCGACTCTGGACAACCATGTCTCTAATACTATTGAAATTAGTGACGTTCTTTAGAAACATCATAATACGTCGCTATCAACGACTATATGCGACGATTAGCGACAATTTTTAGTATAATGAAAGATTACGTTGCCTACAAGTCGCTAAACGTTGCTATATTTTTAAAAACAGCGACGTTTAGCGACTTCAATAATTATATATCGCGGGATATTTAAAATGTAGCGACGTTTAGCGACGTCTCGAGCGGACGTCGCTAAATTACTGAATATAGGATTCCCTCATCTATTCGACTTTTTATTTTTTTTCCAACTTTTCGTTTCCCACGCGCCCCCACCATCGATCCACCCTCCCCCGGTGACCCTCTGCGGATCCGGCGACCGACCCACCCCCTCGACCGCCTCCCTCGCCCCCACCCCGACGCGGCCGTGTTCGTCCCCCAACCCCGACACAGGTGACCCCAGACACGGCTCCTCCCCCTCCGGCGCGGCTCCTCCCCTCCGGCGTAGTCATCCTCCGTCGACCCCTCTCTCAGGCGCTCCTCCTCCCATCCTTCTAGCTCGGTAAACCCTAACCCAGACCCGGACACAACTAGGGCACACACATACTGGACACAATCAGGACACATGGACACACACAGGACACAACCCTAATCCTGACACATGGATCCGAACACATGGACACACACACAGGACAAAACCCTACATGACACGATTTGTACTAACACGGACACATGTAGACACGCATGGACACGTACACATACGGGCACATATGGACACACGTGGGCATGGACATACATGGAGACACACCCGGACATACATGGAGACACACCTTAGTTAGTATGGAAGTTTGGTTGCATAATTAGAAATTTTGGTTGCACTAGTGTATCACACGCATGGACACACATAATACAAACCCTCAAATATGCTATATAGTTGTTTGATAGGATTTTATTATGAATTTAGTATCATATGTTGTTGAGTATCATATAATTGGCTTGTGGATATAGAATTTTGTGATCATGTGTATGCGTGTGTTAATGTGTATGTGTGCGTTTGTGTGTATGTGCGTGTCAAGTCACTACTAAATTTTGTCCAATTAGCGACGGGATGTTGGATTATATGAGAAGTACAGTGCACACGGGATATTGGATTAGTGACGGGATATTGGATTATACCTTTATACTTCATAGCCGTTGATTTTGGTGGTTTCTTTGATATTATATATATAGGATGTGGTAGGGATGTTGGATTATATGAGAAGTGCTGCAGGTAGTATGGGAGAGTGGCAATTTTGTTATGACACGACACAGGATATGACACAGACCCTAAACCAAAGCCGAGACACGACACAGACCCTAACCCTATTTGAGTTAATTAGACGCCGTCTTGGGTATCAAGTGAGGTGTTGTGTAGTGCACACTTGTGCACAGTACAGTGAGGGGGGGGTGTAGATATCTCGGTGCTGTATACACTAACCATATCCTATTCCAAACACGGACACACACACACACACACGTGGACACTAACACTAACATCAGGAGTATGAGCTACCTATTATAACAAATATTGTAGATGTGAACTCAACAAAAGTTTCTTATTACACGTCTAATAGTATGAAAGATGTAGAATTATCCGAAGAGGAAGACAGTATAGATGAAAGTGCAGATAAGGAGGAAGAGGAAGAGGAAGAGGAAGAGGAGGACGAGAAAAATGAAGAAGATGAATTTTCAGAAGAGAATTGAAAATAAAATAAAATTTATTTGGAACTTTAGCCATGTACTGTATTTTTAATGTGGAATATAACATCTATTTTAACTATATGGATACATATATTTAAATCTGTTATCAATCATATTCTTTGTTTCCATCTATCTTACCATATGGCACCTATGACCCGAGCACGTGCACGTCGCTTGAGAGTGGTATCTCCTACTGTTAAGGAGGAAGTGACTATTAAGGAGAAAGTGACACCTCCTACTGTTAAATTGAAAGCGTTTGTTAAGGAGGAAGTGGCAACTCCTACTGTTAATGAGGAAGTGGTACCTCCTGCTGTTAGATAGGCACCAGCTCAGAGGGGTAGTTCTAGTCACCCAGCACCTATAGTGGAGATTGATCACCTAGACGATGCTTATGCGAAGTATCTGAGGGACTGTGTCCTGCCCCAGCGTATTTGATTTTCTTGAGAGATTGAAAAATTAGATAAGACTTATGGTGTGACTGTGATACTTTTATTGTGCTTATTGTGTGACTGTGATACTTTTATATTGTGCTTTTTGTGTGACTGTGATACTTTTATTTTGTGTTTATTGTGTGGCTGTGATATTTTATATACTCTTTTGATATTTCGTACCCAGAAAATTCAACGGAGGGTTGTTCCGGGTTTGTCTATTTTTATGAACTATTATAAATCTGTATATTTGTTTTATCATCATATGTTATTATAGGGTATGGCCGGATGACGCGGATCATTCAGAGGTCTATCCTCTAGACGGAGTGCTCCTCCGGTACAGGCTACTGGTTCCAGATTCTTGTCGTAGAGTACTCCAGTGTACCACTCTTTAGCATCTCTGACTCGGTCGATGATACGACATGGCAGTACTCCTGGGACGAGTATAAGCTGTTGGATGACCAGAAGACTCGTGGTCACGAAGGAAAATCGATCCATGGTTGGATCACGTCTGAGTAGTGGACTGCGATGAGGGCTAGATTCGATGATCTGAAGTACAAGAAAAGGTGAGAAGGCCAAGGCGGATAGGAAGAAGGTAGCAAAGTAGTGTGGTGGCACAATTTTGATGACGAAACATTTTTGTCGTTTGGTATGTTTTTATTTTAGATATATTATTTTAATAGAAGTACGATAAAATGGTAGTAGGATAAATTTTTTAACTTTAGTACTAAATAATATATTTTTAACAGGTACAGAGGGGTGAGGATGCCAACATGGTGACCGTCTTCCTGGCTACCCATTGAAAGGGCGAGAATCTCATTGATGAGAGGGCCTCGCAGACCTATGTAAGTATTATTTTACTTTGTGTTAATTTTAATATATCTTAGGAAATATGCAAATAAATATTTATGTAGTTAGCAATAAGTACCTTAGACACACAATTATCGAGTATTAAAACTTTTCTAGGTCGAGTATCTTAGGCTGCGTGAGCGGGCGAATGATAGTGCATCTACAGCGGGAGAGGCTGCTACTTCCTCACAGCCCTCTCCAACTACGTCGGCGGATGAGATGTGGGTGACCGCCGCTGGTTGTCTCTAGAGGGGTACGTACTATGGTACGGGATCCTATGGCCCTTTTTGTGACGCAGCCCTCTTGGGCCTCCACTACAAGTGTGTATTTTCCACAGCCCTCGCAGGCATCTGCCCGGGTCCAGGAGACCGTTGACCGTCAGATTGCGTCTCTCCATGACGAGTTGCTGCGAAGGATGGAGGATCAGCCCCTGTCCCAGCCGTAG
The DNA here is from genome assembly GCA_036927795.1 of Iris macrosiphon. Lineage (NCBI taxonomy): Eukaryota > Viridiplantae > Streptophyta > Magnoliopsida > Asparagales > Iridaceae > Iris > Iris macrosiphon. The sequence goes on along the minus strand of JAYESA010000006.1, from coordinate 190,652,778 downwards.
GCGGACGATGCGACGCTCATCGCACGATTTGATACGCTCGAGCGCAGCATCATGGAGCTCAGGGATATAACAGTTGATCTTAGAGCATCGACAGAGCGCAACATGACGGAACTGTAGACATCACAGCTGTCCATGGATGAGAGGTTGACGATGATCAGTATGAGGCTGTTATCTACCATGGATTCATACAACCATCGACTAGCAGCGTTGGAGAAGATACGTCCTCCTGGTAGGCCTTCATCGACGCAAACTCCACCGACGTTACTGCCTTCTCCATCGACATCGGTATCAATTTCACGGGAGCAGTATGATTTGTTCTTATCCCTGATGCGCGACGGTGGTCAGTCTCCTGTAGATCCGTAGTAGTCCTAGTTAGGATAGTTTACTGATTGTTTGTATTTTGACCTATAATATTTGGTCCCTTATGAATATTCTTTATTTTTGAGGCTTTCAGACTTTATTTTTTGCACTAAGTTGTGTGGATATTTATTGTATTCTTTACGATAAAATTTTCTCCTGACTCGGTTTATAATCCCAATATTTCATTTTCTTCAAATTTTACTATATTTTTTTATATTAAATATATGTTAATTTATCGGTGTTGAGTGTTCCACCGAAGGGGTCGACGAACACAACGAATTCAACGGAGGGTTGCTCCGGGTTTATTTATATAAATTGTGAATTCATAAACTACAGGAAGGTTGGTTTGGAAACCATTTTATATTCTTTTTTATTTTTCACTAAATATTTAGCGACGTTTAGCGACATTTATATACGTCGCTAATTATGTCGCTAAATCATCGCTAAATTCATCGATGAATATATTGCTAATTATGTCGCTAAATAAGTCGCTAAATACATCTCTGAATGTCGCTAAATTGCTGACATAAAAATATTTGCCAGGTTAATAAAATGTCGCTAAATATGTTATAAATTATCGCTAAACATAAAAAATTTAGCGACGTATAGCGACACAAAATACGTCACTAATTTAGCGACATTGCGTCACTAAACGTTGCTAATATAAAAATATTAGGGACGCAAACACGTCGCTAGAAAACGTCGTTATAGCGACATTTTGCACATTTTTTCTGTCAGCGACTAGCTTAAACGCGACTTCATTGAAACGTTGCTAATTACGTCGCTAAATTTTTTTAGCGACATTTTTAGGCCATTTAGCAACATTTTCAGACGTCGCTAATTTGACTTATTCTGGTAGTGTGACAACTTAATGATTGATGAAAAGATCTCATCAAAATCCATGATATTCTGCTTACTATATCCCTTGAATACCGTCTAGCCCTGTATCAATGGCAAGTAGCATCTTTAATATGCTTCACTATAAACACCTCCCAATTCTTCAAGGTCCTTTTACCCATAGGAAGCCACACCAGCATATTATGCATTATTGGTCTACAGAGAACTTATCCCATCCTGCATGACATGTATTCACTCCTACCTATTGTCACGATCTACCCCTGAATAATCGAGGATTAATCGGTCACGTCCTGCCTACGATGTTGTTAATAGCGATAGTCAACTGTTTAAACCTTAGCAATTGCTCAAAATGAATATCAATTCCTCATCCCAACAACTAAGTACGATCTTGTGTATGCAATCATAATACACCGCCATATTTTACTATTTATTATACCTTTTACATCAATATGTTCGAAAACAAATTCGGTAAAAATAAAGGCAATATCCAACCGACTATACGTACACATCCACAATTATCATCACAATACAACACCGAGTACAGAAAGGAAACTCCTACACTACATCCTCAAGCAACAGTACGAAACTCCTGAGCGGGGGTGTCCTCCAGACTAGGCTCCACTACCGTGTCATCACAAGGGTCGTAAAAGGTTGGATACAAATCCTCCTAAGACTCACCTGCAACAGATCTAATCAGAAAAGGATCAAAGTACAACCCTACGAATAAACTCCATACTAAGAAAACTGTGAATGTAAAGTAATGACATGCACTAACATGTGAACTAGCAATGGTACAATAACTGAAACAGTAAAAAAGTACAATTATGCAAAAATAAATGAAGTATTAGTCTAATACGTTACCGGCTGGTGAGTACAATAGCATAATAAAAGGGTACGACTTAACCACACGTGCATGAGGTATGATTAAGCTCGACACAATATTACACTAAGGGTTTGGTCACGCATAAACTAAGTACTTTCCCGTCCCCAATGGTGCAATGCAATCAATGCACAATGACCCATGTCGGCAAATGTCCAATATGTAAGTCATGCAAAACAAAATTACAAAGTAAGAACCACTCGTAGTGTACTTGCCTTGGTCCAAGGATGAGTGTTGCGCTAGTCCACCTAGAATCAATATGGTAATGTTGGAATCTACCTCCAAAATAGTTACTAAACTAATTCTACTTATTTCCTTCTAACCAACTGGTAACAAACATAGGGATAACTAATCTAGTTAACAGCTACTGCCTCTATCAATTCCTTACTAACATTGTTCTTAGTATTAATTGTTTAACTTAACAAATCCCTACACTAGCAACCCTTACCGTAATCAATGAGTATACTAGGCTTCGGCCCTACCCACCCATGATTAGCCTAATCGACTTAGGCCTAAGGTGTGGTCCAATCCAAGACACAGTACAAAAATACAGAGTTTTAGCGACAAAAATTTTCGTCGCTAAAATGCCTATTCCCAACGCTATTTTAATATAGCGAGGGATTAACGACAAAAATATGGCGTCACTAATTAAAGTGTCGCTGCCATATTTCCGTCGCTAATTCGTCGACATGGCGATGGATTCGTGACGAACTTAGAGACAGAATTACAGTAACGGATTGGTGACAGAATATTTACGTCGCTTTATTTGGTGACGGATTAGCGACGGATTGGCGATAAAAAGTGTGAGCCCATTTTTACTAAATTTTTTACAATCTCACCGACAAAATTTTTGTCGCTAATCCGCTACTAAAGACGACGGACATAGCGACGAATATAGCGACTATGTCTGATACCAAAAATTTCACATATTTTGGTACCAAACATATTTAGTGACAGATTTTTTTCGCTAATCCGTCGCTAAAGAATCATAGATCTATCGCAGACCTAGAATTTTCCAGTTTTCTATCGCTAATCCGTAGTTATTTCGTTGCTAAACATAAATATTTTTTTAGAATAGCATCAATTACTTTTTGCTTCTATAATATTATACAAAATAAAATCACTTATACACAAATCCATCCAAACACATCAAATACAATAAAATACATCAAATACAATAGAACTTCAATATAAGTGCATATCCATAAGTTATCATACACTACCATAATCCAAACATATATAGTTATACACAAATACGTCCAACAAACTGTCAAATTATCAAGAAAACAAAAATACACATCAAGTTGACGGTGGTGGCGGAGGCGTCGGCGGTTGTCGAGTAGCCATGTACTACGCCATCACCGCAACGATGATCTGCTGTAGATCCTCATGAACGACAGGCGGAGCAGCAGTAGGAGCCGAAGGAGCCATTGGAAGAGCTGGAGTAGTAGGAGGAGCAGGAGCTGCAGGAGGAGCAGGAGCTACAAGATCACGAGACTCTATCAGTTGTCTAACCTGCCTCTGTACCTCTAACAGAGTCGTCGTGATCTGCTCCAAACTTATAGCACCAGGTGGAACGGGCACTGATGGAGCTGGAGGATCCGTCGGAGGAGCTTTGGAAAGAACCGTCGGCTGGGATGCCAATGATCCAGTCTCGTACTTGCTGCCGTATTTCCCTCTCCTGACAGCTTGTATCCACTTATCGTTTCTCTCCGTCGGCGTACTGCTCTCAGTCTAACCCTCCAACATCTCATACGACTCCTATATTTGTTTATGTAAATAGGTTTAGATATCGTAGGTTAGGATTAATCTTTTTATTGACTACAACTAAGGTTAGGTTTAGAGTTAAGTTTAGATATTGTAGGTTAGGTTTAGAGTTAAGGTTTTTGGATATCATAGGTAACAATATTAAAGTTAAGGATAGATTTTTAGGGTAAACAAATATAGTTAAATTATAAAAATAATGTAATTAAATTTTGTTGACAAAACTTTATAAACATAACTTACTTATGCTTTTGCTGCCCGTTCATCTACGAGCTTCCCATCCTTTTTTCTTTTGTGCGTCCGTTGAAAGATTGCAGGAAAGTCGATGGTCTTCGGGTCTCTTTCGGCTCTAATGGCCTCTTCGCACTGTAAAAATTAAGTAATTAATTAATAAGAAAAATAAAAATTATTAAAAATTAATCTAGCAAAAATTTATAATACTGACCATCCGTCGAAAATGCTCGAAGGTCAAAATAGATCCACCCCTGTGGAGACCACCCTTAGCACGGGACGCTCTCGCCTTCTCGCACTTGGCAATATATGCTAGGGCCTCCATCTTCTCCCAGAACTCCTCCTTGAGGCACTCCTTGCGAAGATCTCCTGAATGTGACGTTAGCGCCTTCTGATCATTGATCATATCCCTGAACTTTTTGCTGGCTACGGTCTTGTAGCACTTTCGAATCGCAGACTCCCTATGATCCTGCCACCAGTACTTCTTCTGCAAATTCAAAAAATATTTTTTAGCATTTTAATCATAAAATTATATATTATTCTAAATAAAAATTTTATACATACTCGCAGCATATCCAGCCAAATGAAGCATCGATCCAGCGGGATGTTACTGAAGTTGATATAAGGGCCATGAAAGTTCTCCCGCATGACGTCCCCCAGATCATTGCCAGCCTTGGTCGGGTTGAACTTGGAATAATAAAATAATATATAATTAGAATAAAAATGAATAAATAAAAAAATGTGTGAATTAATAATAAGTACTTAGGTCGCTCTATCGGCCCACAGCTTGGGACGATCGATATTGGCTGGCCGCTCTAGTAGAGTAGGGGGGTCTGCAAATCCTGGACCACGGACAAATACTCCGTGATCCACCAGGAGGCCTGGATATGTTTTTGCTCCGGTAGGAGCAACTAGTGGAGTAGCCGGTGTACTAGTAGTCGCAGAAGTCGCAGGAGTAGTGGCAGGGGTAGAAGCTGAGGGAAGCCCAGTGCTAATGCATATGTATATACGTCTAATTTTCTTTATCTTCCGAATCGTCTTCTAAATTATTTTTTGAATCGTCTTCATCTTCATCTTCATCTTCTTCATTTTTATTTTCACTATCACCTTTATCTTTCAATTCTTGTTCCTCGTTTGATACCTCTATATCAGAGTCTTCCTATATATGAGGTAAATCTTCTAGGTCAATCTCTACATTAACTCTATCATCCTCTACGGTAACATCAACCTCCATACCATCAGCACCGACCAAACTCATATATGTAAGTTGAGGCATGACCACATCCTCCTCCTGGTATGTTAGATCTCCAACATTATATGTGTTTCTAGATTTAGTTTTGCATACAACCCACCAATCCTTATTATTGTGTCATCGAGTAGGAAAGCTCGTATAATACACTTGAACCGTTTAATTAGCCAATACAAATGGTACGAAACCTATAAATTGTTTTACATAAATTATATCAACAAACCGAAACTGGTTGTCAATTTTTTATCCTTTCTTGGCTTTTATGTCGAATAAATCATATTTAAACAACACAATTTTTATCTCATAAGAGTATTCCAACTCCACGATATCTCTTAGTACACTGTAATAGTCAAATTATGTATCCTCATCGTAGACTGAACCCTCACACATACTCCAATAATTCTTTGTATAATTAGCCTCCTCAACGACAAGTGATTGATTAATAGGCTTATCAGTGGTTCTAAATTTGAAGTCATTGATGGTGTATCCATCCCAATACTTTGCCCTCTTGCTTAGTCCGATAGCTAATGCTCGAAATCGTTCGTTCTGTAACTCTATACCAGGACGAAAAACCTGAAATATCACGTATTATATAGATATTAGACAAAGATAGGTCGGAATGCTAAATTTAGAATGCTTAATGTTTAGGATCCGTATATAATTGTGGAACCACGATAAAAATTTTGTATCAACCTCTCTAGCAAGTTCTCATCATTAATAGTAGGTCTCTCCATTTTTACCTCAGCTATAAAATTACTATGATAGTAATGAGAATAATTAGAGATTTTTTTTCTAAGCATATACATAATTGAAATATGTAGCAAAGATGTGTCGCTTACTTCTCAATATCTAGCATCTACTCAAGACCACTATTTAAAAAAATATACCGATGAGCGGCTTCAAAGTCATTGTCTTCCCACCACCGTACTTTATTAGCACTTGTAGACTTGCCTCCCACATTGAAGATAGTGCGGATTATACTATTTGGTTCATCAACCCCACCGCCATCATTTCTTGGGATACTATTACAATTTGTTCTAACATGAGTATCAAAGTAGATGGAGCAGAAGTTTGAAATCTCCTCAATGATATATGATTCACATACTGAAGCTTCTACATGAGCCTTATTGCCCACTTTCTTCTTTAGGCGATGTAGATACCTATTGGTAATATTGAATATTAGAATTATTTGAGTAAATAAATTAATAGCATAAACTAATCAATGTATACCTCTCAAATGGATACATCCATCGATAATGGACGGGAGCACCGACACGTGCTTCGTATGCAAGATGAATCAGTAAATGCTCCATACTATCAAAAAAATTGGGGGGTAGCACCCTTTCTAACTTGCACAATGTCAATACAATAATCTCCTCAAGTTCTATTAAATGTTGCACCGTCAACTTACTTGAAGACAAATCTCTAAAGAATATAGATAATTCGGCCAACATAGTCCATACTTGATGAGGCAACATCTCTCTCAGAGAAATTGGTAGTAACCTCTCCAAAAACATATGACAACCATTACTCTTCATCCCTGTCAGCTTGCGTTCGTTGAAATTGACACATCTTGCCAGATTTGACCAGTAGCTGTCAGAAAATCTCAACTTTGAAATCCAGTTGTATATTATCAATTTTTTCTCCCTACTCAATATAAATGGTGCTGGAGGATTGACCCAATTACCGTTTGCACTTCGTTTTAGGTGCAAATTTGGACGCCTGCAAACAATTACCAAGTCCTTTCTTGCTTTGAAATTGTCTTTCATTTTTTCCTTATATCCATCACAGTATTGAAGATATTGTCGAATATATTTTTTTTATATGCATAACGTCAAGATTTTGACTTATGAGATTGTCATTCCAATAAGGTAAGTCTGAAAAGATACTCTTCGTCCAATTATGTTTATGTCAGAACCTTTCAAAGTGAAGGACCGATATCAGATCTTTCATCAAAGTCGGCAATCCATCTACCTCTTTCCAAACTTGGTCTCCTGTCAGTCTCAATGAGGACGGAGATGGTTCATGTTTACCTGCTCTAAAGCCATTTATGTTCCTTCTCCACGGATGCGATGCAGGAAGGAACTGGCAGTGATAATCAAAAAAGTATGCTTTTCCACCATTCTGGAGACGGAATGCCTTACTCTTTCCCATACATATCGGAAAAGACAAAGTACTATGAGTCCTCCACCCCGATAACATCCCATATGCTGGAAAATTATTGATGGTCCACATGAGTGACGCTCTCATCTGAAAGTTCTGCTCCTTCAATATATCATATGTCTGAACACCGAACTGCCATGATTCTTTCAACTCATCCCCCAGCGGCTGCAAGTATATCGATGTTCTTCTTTGAATTTTTTGGACTGGGTATGATAAGTGTCAAGAACATATAAGGAGTCTTCATGCACATCCACGGTGGTAGATTGTAAAGAGTCAAAATCATCGGCCAATAATAGTACTGATATTTCGACTGTCCGAAAGGAGTAAATCCATCACAACATAAACCCAATAGGACATTCATGGGCTCCGTCGAAATTTCAGGATGACATGCCTCTCTATCGGAAGGATAAGATAATTCTCCACCATCCATCTTTCCTTTCTTGCTATGCCATGTCTTGTGTTCTGCTGCATTTGTGGACATATACATCCTCTGCAGCCTCTTTGTAATCGCCAAAAACTGCATGTAGTTGTAGGAACACAACCTTGCTCGGACAGTTGACTTTTCTTTGCCCCAAATTGGCTTGTATCGGTCCGCATGACAGAAAATACATCTATCTTTATCATTATTCTCCTTGTAGTACAACATGCAACTGTTTCGACAATAATATATCTTTTCGTAGCCTAATCTGAGTTTCTGTATCATCATCTTCGACTTGTAGAAGTTTTCAGGCAACTCCTTTGATCCTTTTGGAAATAACTCTCTAACAAACTGAATTATCCGGTCGTATCATTCTTGCGGCAAGTTAAAATTAAATTTGAAGTTCAACATCCACATCACCACATGACAGAATAAGAATCACAATCCAGGTATAACAAAGTATCGGCATTCTTGAACATATCATATAATTTCTTCGCATTAGGATTCGGATCCTACAGATCAAAATTTGGATCAAGTGCATCAAATACCAACTCACGTGCCAGGTTTCGCCATTGATATTCAAAGTTATCTCCGAGAGTGGACTCTTCTACCTCTGTATTGAAGGAGGAATGATATTGAGGAGTAAAGGTTCTCCTTAAGCCTTCCACTCTTTGTAGTTCGGTAGGAAACCCTTCTTGTAGAGATGCTCCCACACGAGATCCATCTCTTTGAATGGTATATTATGATATTTGATACAAGGGAACTTGATGAGACTCTCATCCATAAAATAAGGTTGACTACTGGCATATTTGAGAAATTTCTCAACGCTCGCCCTGAAATCATCAGTCAAACCAATCCTTCTATCATGTCGCTAATTGTACATTGATGATCGGTCAACTAAGTATCGACTCATTGCTTTCTTATAGACTTGATTGATTATGCACGTACCATGTCAAAAAAAAAAAGAACTATGAGTATCTAATTAGGATACTTGCTAAAAGCAAATGCAAGAGGAAAACTTATCTATCGCATATAATAGTTTTTTGTTTCCGATACCAAAAAATTTTATACTCCGGTCCGATACCGCCGATATTACCAATATCGTTGATCCCGATACTCATAGTAATGGTCTGATAAAAAAAAAACTAAGAAGCAAAACTAAAAATACTTAAAATTATGCATAAAGTATAAAATATATATATTCTAAAATGTTAATAATTTACTAATAGTTATTTGTTTTTGATACCAAAAAATCTGATACTTCGGTCCAATACAGTCGATATTATCGATACTAATAGTAATGGTCTAATTTTTTTTCAAAGAAAACCCGTAACTAGTATCCATATGAAAAATTAGTAGCTTTGCAACATGATCCAAAGCAAACATGTGTTTATCTACCTAATGTTTATATGTGTCTTCTAGCGTCTTGTGTCATGTGTCTTCCCACAAAATTTAAATATATTCGACAATGTGTATTTTTCTATTACTTACTGGATACTTTTTCTTAGTTAGACTCGGATCGTCCCGTAATTTTTTATGTAAATATCGTTTGTGTTTGCATTGTATTTTTTGTTCGTAGATATTAGTATTGTGTGCAGGTTGTACATTTTACTTCGATCCTCGATAGTTTCTTCCGTGTTGGAATATATATATATATGTTTATTCTACTGGTTTCTGTGTCTTCCCGACATTAATAGTAAGTATTATGGACGTTATAAGTGTTCTAGTGGTCAAAAGCAAAAAATTTACTGTACCGATAATAATTTTATATTAATTAAATATAACGATAGAAATTTTAAAAAATTTAAAATTTTGATACATATCGCCAATCCTGATGGAAATTTTTTGGAGAACTTGATTTTCGCCAACTGGGTGGCGAAAATCCAACATGAATCCAACGTATAAATTTTTTTGGCGAGAGAGGGGTGTATTTTTGCCAACTCAGTTGGCGAAAATTGGGTCTCTCCGGTTCAGTGTGGTTCAGTGGTTGGTTATGGTGGTTCAGTGGTTGGTTGTGATGGTCTAAATGTGTTGGCTCTCTGGCTAAATATGGTTGGTATTGGTTTGTGTATTCGGTTTAGTCAATGGTGGTTTAAATATGGGTTTAAATGTGGGTAGTTGGTTTAATAAGTTAGTTGGTTTAATAAGGTTGGTGGGTGTTGGTTTGTTCGTATTATAAGGAGAGGGAGGGAGGAAAAAATTATGTAGTAAGTGAAGAAGAAGCAGAGAAGAAGAATAAGCAGAGAAGAGAAGACAAGGAGAAAGTAAGCAGAGAAGAGAAGAGAAGGAGAACACCAGGTTTGTAATATTTTTAATTATAATTATAATCACATAATTCTAGTTGCTATTTTAACTATTATAATTGTAATCCTCGTGATAGTAGCTATGCTAATACTAAATATTTGATTACATATTTTAACACTAAGTATTAAATACTGCGGATGGGTACCCAAAATGATGGACGTATTCCGGAAGGACCTACCACAGATATGATTATCCTGCTACGTGAGTCACACATTTCTAGTCTAGTAATTTCTGGACAGGTATATTAAATTGAATTATTTTAGTAAATATAATTTATATTTTTTTACATGTCTAATAATAATATCGTTTATATATTTTATATATAGCAATACGATTATCCTGATACGTTTCGAGCACGAGAGCATATCGCCTGGCGTTATGAGGACGACGTTGGGTACTGGATGTTGACTGAAGAACAACATGGTATGGTGAACGTATTTTGTTTTGATCATATTGATCAGATACATTTTTTACGTCACGACCGAGACTTGATCTTCAGTTTAGTTGAGTGGTGGTGGCCCAAAAGAAATACCATTCAGTTACCGTTCGAAGAAATGACCATTTTGCTAGTAGATGTGGCAAATATCTTAGGATTACCTATTACGGATGAACCTATAATATTTAAAAATGATGAATTATTTTGTGCCAAAACTGTGATTAGAAAGTATTTAGGCGTGGAGCCGCCTACCATATGTGGTAAAAGTTTTATGACGCTTTCGTGGCTCCGCCACAACTTTATGCACCTAGATCGTATTTGTGAGGAAGAAATCTTAGTGGATGCGGAACGAGTAAGTATAACATTTAATGTTATTATTTATGTAATATATATTTTTATTTAGTTTAATTGATATTCTTTTTTATTATATGTTCAAGTTACTAGGTCTAATCAACAGAATTTTGTTTTCAAACTCCGGATTTAGGATAAATTTACGTTTTTTACCTTTTCTGGAAAATCTAACAGAACCTACCCGTCATGCATGGTGAGCTTCTGTGTTGGCATATATGTACAACTCTATGTCAAATTTTATGCATTTTACTTCAGTGGATAAAAGAGAGAAAAATTTGAATGGATGTATGACATTATTATAGGTATACAATTTGTATATAATTTTATTTACTAAAGAAATATGTACACTTACATGATATATTTTTTCTAGGTTTGGTCCTATGAGCACTTCAGTATAAGTAGGCCAGTCTCCCGTATTGATACCGAAGATGGTGTCTTCCCATCAACTTTACGCTGGATGACGGCTGCAGCTGATCCAACTCGATGTGCTCACAAGGATATCGCAATATATCGGGGCCAATTCGATTCACTAAGGTTTAACGAGGTAAATTTTTTATAGTCTCTTATATATTTTTTTGTATTTCATATAGTCAATATGTTTATTATCTTATAATTTTGTTGACATGAAATAGGTAAATTTTTTACCGTACCGACTTAGGAAAAATCCTCTTGAGTTACAAACAACAGCCTTTGGATTGAGTCTACATAGATTTTTTATAATATTCCACGATAACATCATGTATTATCCAGCTGATCGTGTTATGCGACAGTTCTGGATGATATAACACATTCCTGATGAGCCACCATATTTCAATCGTGGTAAAGGCAATGCAACCACCAGAGCACACAGATTGATTTCTGGGTGAAATTCTAGATTTGAGACACATCAGGTGGGATATTTGTGTCAAATGATGTTCTCTATTCAGAGATGGTAAGTTATTCCAAAAGTTTAACAAAGTTTACTTCAAAAATTATAAGAAATCATATGCTCATAATTTATAATGGTGCAGCCTACGGTGATGATACATATAGATCTTGGTGGGGAGCTCCTCTTATCAGCAACAGAGCCTACCAATTCCAAGAGTTTCGATTTCAACATCGAGCCATAGATGATTATAGTCTCCGTGGCTATTATGATTATGTAGAAGGGATAGTACGTTATTTTTATATAAAAATATCTATCTCCGTAGTACTTATTTATGTCCTCTATTGAATTCTATTTAATATTTCATCTTCCAAATTTAAATACCGCATAACAAAATTATCTACTGGGTAACCCGTTGCGCACAGCGGTTAGCAATTTTTTGGCTGCTATGCAACGAGGACCGACTCCTCCAAACCCTCCCTTACTTATTCCAGGAGATTATCCTAAGGGTCTTGTTGTACAACGACAAGCACAATCCCCTAGGAAGTATACCTCTGTTTGGTATCAGGATGATAGTTTGCCACTCCAAGATGACGATGTCCCTTAGTGGGCTGGTGAGGGCACTTCTCAACCGATGGCTGGTGCGAGCACTACTCATTAGCCTGACTGGGGCACTTCTCAGGCGACGACCGGTGCGAGCACTACTCAGTGGTCTGGTGCGGGCATTTCTCAGTGGGTTGGTGCGGGCACTTCTCATTGGCATGACTGGGCACTTCTCAGGCGACGGCCGGTGCGGGCACTACTGAGTGGCCCCCGAGGGAGGTTCTCAGTGGGATAGCCTATTCGCCCCCGGAGTTACCAGCTATAGGCATATCTTGACAACTCCATCAGCACCAATGTCATCTCAAGTGGAGGATAGTCAAGGAGGTGGTGATGATGTGGCCCCGGAGAATATATGAGAAAAGAGGGACCGACTCAATCTAAGAGATATTGATCATCCGAACTATCAAGAATTAGCCAAGAGAGGTCGATAAAATTGTTATATCACTATCAACTTTATTTGAATGTAACTTTCTTCTATTTCAATAAAATTACATATTGTTCTCATAAAATAAAACTATTTAAAAATCTACGACAATGCCTTCATTCTCTTGGTTGGTTTGTACATCTTCTTCTATTGTGTCCTAAACCATTGCAGTTACTAAATCGAAGATCTCTTGAAACTTGATCATTCGCTTTGATCTGGTTCTTCTTTGGTCTTTCTGCCTTGCATCGTACATCTGGTACTCCAATGTGTCCTCTAACCAATATATTTTGGAGGTTGTAGGAAACTGGAATTGGCTCCAGGTGCGGCTCATATACGCTTCTTAATGCTTGCTTAGAGAAAATACCTGGATAAAAACTCTCGATGCTAATATTTTTAGACTTACACACATAGCATGCATGTACACATGGAAGCAAAGTATGATACCACTTTAAACATGAACAAGATTTTTCATTTAAGTCTACAACATATGTTCTATTTGTTTTACAATATAATATTTCAAACAAATATCTAATAATATTCAACGTTTGCAGCCGGTATTTTTCTTTTATGATAAGAGCCATACTTTGTAACATCTTAGGACAATAAGCAGTTTGAAGATTTTTAGCTTTTTGCCTGTTTTTGTCCTGAAATGTTATAATTTTGGCTCGAATTCCATCAAGTAGTATCATTATTGGTTTATCAAGTAAATTTTTTACCCAGTTATTGAAGCATTCAGCAAGATTCGACGTGTGAATACCTAATCTAGGACAAGGAGAATATGCTGTTATCCAGTGTGAAAAAATATGACTTTCATTATTTACTCCAGCGAGCCAGTTGTAAACATCTATGTTTTCATCTTTAATTTTTTTTCAAACAATAGTTCGCATCTGTTTTATTATAGCATCTAGCCAGATAATCTAAACTATCTTGAAAATATGGAAATCTGAATAGTTTTTTCAAATTTTGTTTAAAATATTGAATACCAAAAAAAATGAGGCAATTCTAGAAAGATATCTTGCATAGCCCTTATCAATCTTTTTTGTTTATCTGATATAAAAGAAATTGTATTCCATGCATCAAAATATTTTTTAAAAGATGTTCTCAAACAGTTTAAAAACCAAGTCCAAGAATCAGTATTTTCACTCTCAGCAACAACATAAGCAATAGGATATAATTGATAATTTGGATCATGAGCACAAGCAATAAATAAAATACCTTGATATATAGAAGAAAAAAAAGTAGCATCAGTACTAATCACATGTAAACATCCCCTTAAAAATCCATCAATGCATGCCTTAAAATAAATATAAATTCTTTTAAATCTATTATCTTCTGTAGTCTGTATAAAATATTGGCTACCTGCATTTGTCTCAATAATTCTAAAACCATACTCTTCAAGACTACTATATGCATCAATACAACTACCATTTATTTCGAATAGAGCAAGTTTTCTAGCTTTCCAAGCTTTACAATATTTAATATATATTCCGTGTTCTCTATATATATCATTTACAACATGCGATGGACTATACGTCTGATTATCTAGAATTTTATCAATAATCTTATTTTTAACCCATACAGTAGTAGCTAATGGATGAGAACCTGTTGTAAGCCCCCCTAAACAAGAATGTACGTTTTCTAGCGTAGTAATAACAAAAATTTAACCTATACCACTTGCTTTAGCGTATACTCTCCAATTACAACTTGAATCGTTATATTTATATACAATCCCACTAGCATTGGTTAAAGTAGCATGACAAGTAAAATTATGTGCAATTGCTATATCACTAATAAAACATCTAAATTCAGAGCGATTATCAAATTTTCTTACAATGATTAATCCTGAAATGCTAACACTATCAACATTGCCATCAAATTCATCGTCTAAATTTTTAACTAAATTATCACTGTTTTCATCATCGTTATTACCATCATCTACTATATGTTCTTGTTCAGTAAATAAAATAACTTGATGAGAAGAAGTAGGAGAAGTATTAACTTGATTAGAAGCACGTATACTACTTACTATATTATTTCTAGGTGGTGGTGAAGTTACATAAATATTAATGTACGTTGCTTGTACATTAACTTCTAGAATTAATTTCCATGCTTGTTCACTAACTAACTTTATACAATTAGTTAAATAAAAATGAACCAATATAAATTCATAATCAATAGAACATTGCTCAACAATTTGATTACGTAAACTATTAAACGAATTTTGATCAATTGAAAAAATTCAGTTAAACCTCCTTCATAAACTAACCCATTAAGCACACCTCCAACCGAACATAATATTGTTAAACTTTGATCCATCACATAAGAATGAGCTTCTAAATACAGAGTGATTGAGCTGAAGTAGCTTCTGTTTGAAAGTATAAGTGGGTTGAGTGAGAAATGAATAAAAAAAGAAATTTATTGATATGAGAAAAAAAAATAGCCGTTGTAAAAATATGAACGTTATTATGAACATACCCAGAGTTACTATGAACATACCCAAAAAATAAATCGACAAAACAAAAACAAAAAAATCCAACAAAATACCAACACAAAAAACCAAACCAAATCAAACCCTAAACATAAAACCAAATAAAAAACAATAAAAAACCCACCCACCAAATTTTTGCCAACTGAGTTGGCGAAAATACACCCTCTCCCGCCAAAAAAAAGTACACGTCGGATTCTTTTCGGATCAAGTTCTACAAAATTTTGCCATCTGAGTTGGCGATATGTATCAAAATTTTAAATTCTTTAAAATTTATATCGTTATATTTAATTAATATAAAATTATTATCGGTACAATAAATTTTCGGGGTCAAAAGAATTGTAATGGCTAGAGTAGGTCTTACAATTTGTAATGCAATAATCAAAACATATCTATAGTAAATAAAGGGCTAATATTTGTAATTTTGTAAGAAATGTGTACTTTTATGCAACCGAAAAAAATGTATAAATCTCTAATGAATTATGCAATATATTGAGTTGATTCCTTGTTTCAGTACATTGTGGTACATGTCTTGAGATATAAGTTCACAGCCTATGACAGTGTATGGGAAGCACACCCAAACACAAACAACAGAGTATCCAATGTATTTGATTAATTTGGCTGGCCTTTTCATGTCTCATAAATGCTCCTGCTCAATTGCTGGGTGACAAAGGGTTATATAAGTTTAGAGAGAGAAAATAATAATAATAATAAATTAGAGAGAGAATAATAAAACGGTCATCACATACGCAAATTCTAGGAACTCGAGCTTGTCTTATATGCATGCCTCCCTAAAAATACATTACATCGTTCCTCACAAAGTTTGTCAATTATATTGCATGTCTGAGCTTGATCATGTCCAAAGTCTTCCAAACATGCTCTCTTTACCATTCATTGTTCATGCTTTATTTGCTCAAGCTCAAAGCGCGCCATTAAGTCTTGAGTGTATTTTCCAATAGAAGAATAAGAAGTCCTTGATGGAACCTAGGGGTTTGGAGTCTTCATGTGTGACTCAAGAGAGACAATCACGTGAGGATGACAAAATAAGATTAGATTGGAATATTTGGGAGCAAGGAGTGTATGGGGAATTAGAACTTTAGAAGGTTTGTGGAAGTATAGGTCTTATACTAATTGATTATTATTTGTATGGGAATGCATGCATGAAAACTATTGGATAGTCAATGAACTAATTTATTTATTAAACTATGTCACCAGATAAAACCATGATTATAAATAGATGTTGAATTAGCAAGGACAAGTTCAAAGATCCTCTCATTATTTAAGTCTTAATTATTGGGATTAATTTGGATGTCTTAACTTCATTGCATGATGCCTACACGTCTTCCAATGTCCGATCAAATTATCAGCTATAGAGGCATAGTTATTATCCCTATAATTGTTACCAGAAACATACTATATGGAATATGATTAATATAGAATATAGGAATTTGCAATTGAGAACCTGACTTTTATAAAGTTTTCGAATTTTAAAGAAAATTATCAAAACTATTTTTAATTTATTAATGATATTTATGACTATTTTAATTTCTAAGCTTCTCTTATAAATTAAAGTTTTTTTTTTTCGAAGTCCGAAGTAAATTATCAAACTATTTTTGATTTATTAGTGATATTTATGCGATGTCCAGTGATACGTACAAGACATTATGTACACCGTATTGTATGCTATATGGATCCACAGTTTTTAATTTTTACACGCCTATATCTCATCCGCGGTTTGATCCCGAAATCATTCGTCTAGCCAGAAAAGTTATAACTTTTCTCGCAGACTCCAAGAACCAGCTGAGTTCGATAATTAAAAATAATTTTGCTAAATTCAAATAAAAAAAATACGGACATTGTAAATTTTTTGTGGCAAATACTGTTCCCTTAATACGTGTGGTGTGCATGGGTCCAAATGTGTACTATATATATCACAGTTAACTCGTACCTTAATCACTTATACTATATATATCTTTAAAGACCCACATGGCATCTGATTTCATAGAATCTCCTGTGAGTCACAAACATGCTGAGAAAAAAAAAATATAAAAATTAATTCCATCACTTTTAACATTCTAAACACAAATTTATTTGCAAATCAAAATCATAACTTGTTTTATTAGGAATCATTTTAGGGGTACAATTTGGATTGTAAAGCAGGTAAGGGTAACACCATTCGTATTACCATTTTATATTAGAGAGATGGTTGGACGATCAGAAAGTATTCTCATATTTTTCCCTTCTTTGTTTCAGAAGGTATATAACATATTAAGTTATGAAAAACTTATTTAGTTTCACATCGGATAGAAAATAAGGAGGAAGTCTCCTCCTAAATATATGTACCCCCTCTCTTGGAAGTAAATTATTTTTCTCTCTACATGGTATAAGAGCCAAAGCTATGAATTCTTTTTCCAAAAAAAAAAGAAGAAGGAGAAATTCCTTTCCCCCTGTCTCTCACCCGACCCCCCCCCCCCCCCCTTCCTCTACCCGGTATGAAGCCCGCCCCCCTCCCAGCCTTCCTCTGTGCGTGGAAGCCCCCCCCCACCCCCACCCTCGGGTGTCGTCGACGTTCCCTGCAGGTTTGCCTGCGGGTGTCGTCAAACCCGTCGTTGGGTCGTGGATAATCAGAGAGGAACTCTTGTGTGATCCTCTAATTTCGATCTCAACGTGGGTTCTGAGATTAGAGAGCATACTTCATGGAAAGTTTTGCACAAATCTCTATTTCTCGCCCTTGTTCCGGCAAGTTATATCCATAGTGCATTTCTCATGCCGCATGAGTTTAGGGGTGTACAGATAGATTGAGAAAGTGGTAATCCCATGTAGGCGTACGACATGTGTTTCAGTTACGTTTGACCTCGTCTCTATATACAACTGTGGAGATGGGAACACATGTGACTAGTCAGGAGTTGAAAGATATACTGGAGGGGGTGACCAGGGTGTTTCAGACCAAATTAGAGGAGACCTCATCCAGTAGGAAAGTCGTGCCCGTACCAGAACCGTTGCAGGTGATAAAGAAGATAGAGTTGCTGCTTAATGACATCGAACTTGAGGGGACGAAAAACTACCTAAGTTGGTCTAGAAGGGCGCTGCTGAACTTCGGACCAAGGGGCTTAAAAAAATATGTGAAGGGAGAGTGCATTTAGCCAAAGGATAAGACGAGTGCTGAGTGGAGGACATGGAGTCACCTTAATTCTTTGGTGGTTTCTTGGCTGCTGACTTCTGTGCCTCCATCCATAGCTGGGACGGTAGAGTAAATCTGCAGTGCAGGCGATGTCTGGACGACATTAGCTGGGATGTACTCTAGAGCTGGGTGTGTCATGATGATGATAGAAGTTGAGGAGAAGATTGATGCTACCACACAGGGGGAGAAGACAGTACTCCAGTATGCAGCAGAGCTATGTCGCTTATGGGCGGACTTGGACTACTATGATCCGCTATCATTACAAAATTTGGCAGATGTTCTCCTTGGAAAGCAGTACCTTGAGCGTAGGCATGTGGATCATTTTCTCAAGGGCCTGAACCCGCAGTTTGAGGCTTAGGAGGACAACAATGTGTTATATGCCATATTTTTCGTCCCTGGATGAGACTGTTGCATCGATGGAGCAAGAGGAGATCCGATAGAAGGTGATGAAAGGAGAGACCTCACTAACTGTCTGTTCTGTATTGGTGGTTCCTAGTGCTCCTAGTAGCAATGACAAAGAGTACTATAATTGCAAAAAAAATTGGCACCTCAGCTACAACTGCCATCAACCCCGCAATTCTGGTCTAGGCCGAAGAGGCAGAGGACAGAGAGGTGGACGTGCAAGTCAATGAGACAGGGGACGCGGAGGCCGGGGAGTTGCTCACTTAGTTGTGATGGAGGAGACCACTAACGAAATAACTAGAGCTGAGATGATAGAGATGGAGGAACTATGTCAGTTCAAGCTTCAGGTTAAGTTTTCTAAGGGCAAGGGACTGGCCACTCAGGATCTGGATAACACTACCTACTTTGGTAACTTTACTGGTTACGCTGCTTATATGGACAAAGGTATTCCGGTTCAGGCACTTGCATCTACTAAATATTATACTGGTTGGATCATAGACTCAGGTGCATCTAGGCATATCACAGGTGCATCTAATGAGTTTGCATTATATTATCCGAGCAAGCATATGCATCCCAAGAAGGTTCATACTGCTGATGGGACATCCCAAACCATCAAGGGTGCTGGCTCGGTCCATTGTACTTCATCTATTACCCTGTCATCTGTATTGCATGTTCCTTTATTTTTGGTTAACTTACTTTCTGGTTGAAACCCATTTTTTGTTCACATGAATATTCTCCAAGAATTTTGGAATGTGCAACACCCAAACATCGCCATCATTTAAACCTAACCTTGCATTTTAAACAATGCAAATTATAGCCTCCAAACATCCCCATATAAGGCCAAGCCCATTCCAAGAGGTATTGACCAAGCCTAAACTTCCTAGGTCAACAAAACCCAAATTCGACATATATATATATATATATATATATATATATATATATATATATATACTTTTCCTTTACTTTTATTTTAACCACATCACAAAACCTAAACCCCAACCCTAGCCGACCCTTTCCTCCCCTTCCCTGCGCAGACCCGACCAGCCGCCTGACCTCGCCGGAGCACTCGTCGGAGGCAGTCAACCGAGCCTCTCCACCGTGCATCCTGTCATCATCTCCTCCTCGCCTGGACGACTGAACCGCCATCTCCCTCTCCGCCACACGCCACCAGCCTCCACCACAGCCATATCATCATCTCCTCCTCGCCGGCCTCTTCCGCCGAGCCCGACCACAGTCATCCGGCCTGAGTTCTCCTCCTCCCCGACTTTTTCTACTCCCCGTCTCTTCCCCGGCCATCATCCCCGACTGCTTCCTCGATGACTTCCCCCCTGATCACCTCGAACCGACCGAGTCCCTACCTAAACGACCACCGTCCTTCACATCGAGCAACCAACCTCCCTCGCCTGAGACCTCCGCCATCACCACCAGACCTCCACGACACAACCCCGTCGACCCACACCCACAACACATCCACAACCACCACCACGACCACCACCATTCCCTGTGTCCTCCTTCGACTGAACGCAGCACCCTCCCTGACCCGCAGTCTGCCGGACCCTGCTGCTCACTGCCGGCAACACCAACACCACCACCGTTCATCTCCACCTCCTCCTCGACCACTGTCCTCCGTCCTCCTCCTTGGCCGGACCTCCCCCTGGCCGGAGCAGCATCACCACCCCATCATCACCATAATCATCATCACTCCATCATCACCATCATCATCATCTCCAATCATTATCATCATCATCACCCCATCATCATCATCATCATCTCATTCTCATCATCACCCCAGTTACCATCCACATCACCCCATCATCCCAGTCACCATACATATCACTCCATCACCCTAGTCACCATCTACATCATCCTCATCACCTAATTACCATAGTCATTATCACCCTTAATCATCACCCTTAACAACCTTATTATCATCACCTCATCATCTCATCATTATTATCTCATCATCACCCTCGTCGTCAATCTCATCGTCATCACCGTCACCCCCGTACGCGTACCCCGAGGTTCGAACCTGTCCCTCTTTTCCTTTTTATGTGTGTTTGTGTATATATTATTAGGACATGAGTATTGCTTTACGACAGATAGTTGACTCCAGATCCCGTATCGGTAAACCCAACTCGTATACGTATACATACGCATATGCGTATATTATTCAATTTTGGTATAGATATATATGTATTGTATAATTAATTATATGCTAATTAATAGTTATGACTGTATGTATTGTACGACCCTAGGATACTATGGATTATCCCATAATTACCTTGACCATGTGACCCAGAGACTTGTGAGTTGACTGTCTTGTGTACACTGACGTATTGGCAAGATCGTATTAGTTGACTGTCTGATTATGCACAGTATTTGAAGACGTGACACCCACATAATTAGACGCGCATTTGACCCGTGTCGCCCCTAGTGTACCCTCTGAGTCCAGTGTAGATATGGTTGTGTATGTGCTAGTGTAATGACTAATGTTGTATTGTATTATATTATATGTATATAGGACTATTGGATTGATCTGCGCGACTTCGGGAGCAGGTTATTGGTACTACGCAACTTTCTTGCCAGGCAAGTATACCTTGCCATTGTACTATTATTCATATTCCATATATTGCATGTATCTTTATTTTCTGTCATTAGTTCATATATTTTAACTGCTATATAAAATGCGCGTCTAAGGAAACTTGGGTGCAACGACGGTGTCGTCGTGATCTATTTTTATTATGTATATGCATTGACCTTGTTTATGAGACTGTCCCATTATCATGAAGCATCATTAGGTTTCATTGGCCGTGACACAGTTGTTACACGATTTGTGAGTCTTATATAGATCACGGACATGCGTACTGGGTTGGCCTCCTGTACGTATGGGCCGTACGTTAGGAATAACTGTTGTTAGAAACTTTGCATGCTAGTAGACTTGGCATTTATTAGAGGTATTATCGTGTCATGGATGTGACATGCTTAGAGCATGGGGTGGGGAGAACAACAAGTAAGGCGTGTGGGCTCCGTTGTACTTTTCTTTTGTAACCCGGACGCTCCACCGGAGATACGGGCGGTGATGACCCACTACCAGTAAAAGTCAAATTAGCGACGTCTAAAAACGTCGCTAAATAACAAAATATCGTCGCTAATTTGGTTTAGCGACGTAATTAGCGACATTATAAAGTTGTCAGAAAAACCCAAGTCGCCAAAAAAAACGTCGCTAAACGTCGCTATACCGACGTTTTTAGCGACTTTAATGTGTCACAAATTTTGGCGACGTTTAGCGACGCCAAGTCACTAAATAGCGACGTTTATTAAAGTCGCTAAACGTCGCTAAATGTCGCTGATTAGCGACGTCTATAGCGACGTTACACCGACGTCTTTAATGACCTGGCTATACTGCCATGTCAGCAATTGGCGACGTATAGCGACGTCATTAGTGACGTCATTAGCGACGTATTTAGCGACTTGTTACAACATCGCTAATTAGCGACGTATTTAGCGACGTAACTTAACGTCGCTAAACGTCGCTAATTTAAAAAAAAAAAATAGTGTCCAGAAGCAAACACCTTACCACAAACACCACATTGGTGATTCCCTGCAGTTTTAGCCTTTCCACTGTGGACAACTGTCGGATCGACGACATCCAATGGGCTAGTAGTACTCTCGCCTCCTCTGCTGCAGCATCCCCCTTTGAGCCTCTTGTGGCTCGCACGGTGCCCGCCTAGAGCCTGGTAGGAGTGGAAGCCCTTCTTTCGAGAGGCACACTCGTATCGGCTCTTCCCCAATCTAGCACCGTAACCATCTTCATCACACACACCAACATGATCCAATCTAGTCCTCCTCCTCCTCCATCTCCTCTTCTTGACACCACAAGAACCACCCTTCTTCGACTCCTCCTCGTCCGAATCACAGTAGAATTCGCCATCTTTGTAGCTGTTTGGCTTCTTCAACTCATTCCAATCCCTATCCTCCTCCAAGATTGCAGAATTCTTGTCCGACGACTCGGCAGGATTGGATCCCCAGTATCCGGCGTCTCTAGAGAGCATCATGAGACTAATGGCAACATCCTCCTGCTCATGCTCCTCTTGTCTAGATTAATCTTTGGTTAGCTTTTGTTGAATGCAAGATAACTATATAATCCAATTAAATTAAAGACCACAAGAAGCATTGTTGAAGTATCAATCCAATTAAATTAAAGACCACAAGAAGCATTGTTGAAGTATCAATCCAATTAAATGTGGATATGCAAGATAACTATATAATCCAATTACATTAACTAAAAAATTAAAGACCACAAGAAGCATCATACATCATGCCTATTGTTGAAGTATCAATAATTCATAATATACAATCGCATCCTAAATAATAATAAAAATAACTATACTACTACGGATCTGCAGGAGGCTGACCACCGGCGCGCTTGAAGGATAAGAACTCCTCATACTCGTCCCGTGGAATCGACACCGATGTCGATGGAGAAGGCAGTGACGTCGGTGGAGGCCGTGCCCGCTCCAAGTCTGCGAGTCACTAGTTGTAAGAATCCAGGGTAGATAACAGCCTCCTACTACTATGACCCATTGAATCCTGCATCCTCGTCAGCTTCTCGCCCATCGATAACTGTGACGCCTGCAGCTCCATGATATTACGATCATTGGAGGCTCTAATATCATTTGTCAATTCTCGTAGCTCCGTCATGCTGCGGTCGAGCATATCCAATCGTGCGATGAGCATCAGATCGTCCGTATCATAATTGTCCAGATTGAAACTAGGTCCCACCGCATCATAATTGTCAGGATTGAACCTAGGCCCCGCCGCATCATAAACCATGTTCACCAACCCGTCGTCGTAAGCATCGTGGTCTTGGACATCCATATACGGCTCCACATAGGGCTCTGACTCCGATGCTAGAGATACAAGTTCTCCGTGCGCGGTCCACTGATAGTAATTCGGCGTGAAGCCCTTCGAGTATAAATGATATGTAACTTCCACTTCTGGATGATATTTTCTGTTGCGACATCTCACACACGGACACTTAATTTTGGTACCGTCCATGTACTGAGGGAAAGCCTTGGCGAACTGCAGGAACTGCTGTACACCCTCAATAAATTCATCTCGCACACCCCACATGTCATCAGGATGACGGTTGTACATCTACGAACGATGACGCAGATAGTAATTCATATCCATTTCTAGATACTTCTGCAAAAATGTTAGTATGTATCATATAAATTATTACATACAGTGGTTTATCACCTAACTTCATAACTTAACCGTTCTATAAAAATCATAACTGATATAATACATACTTTTATTTATCAAAGTCTAAAATAAGCAATATTCAAAATAACTGAAAAGAGGCCAAGTCTCTCAGTTTTTTAATATTTTATACTTTTGGTAAAAGCTTGGGTTCTTTACTGTATACAATGCTTACTAGGAAATATAGTTACTTAGCTAACTATTAACAAAAACAAGTATATCAGTAAGTAACTATTTAACTACACTAACTATGTACTAATTTAATACTAAACTGATACCCTTAACTTCTACAATATGCTTTGCACATCTGACTGCACACTGGTGATACTTTCCAACTGCTGAACTTCTCCCTTTATATTGTGCCCTTGCTGCATTGCTGCAGGGCTCGACTGATACACTGAACTCCTACTGCAACACCAATACCCAAGCACAATGTTGCATTGGCCCTTCTTACTGCTGCTGCTATTGCAGTTAGCTACCTTGCTGTGCATCCCCTTCATAAAGTTGTACATCTCTTTTGTCACTGACTGCACGAACACCCCTATGCATTTCTGGGTACAATGACTGCTCCTTCTCGAGGCTGACTCCACGTTGCTGCTTATCGCAAGCTCCTCAACCCGATCCCCCTCGACCACTAGTACACTGTGCACACCATAGTGAAACCGATTCCCCCTGATACATTGGCATACTGATGCACAATTTTACGGCCCGAGCTTTCCCTCCCTCACACAAAAATATTAAGTCACTGAACTTACTCACTCACTCACTCACTGATACACTAAACTCACTGATACACTAAACTAAACTCACTGATACACTAAGCTCACTGATACACTAACCTCAACATAGCCCTACCTTCATGTAAAACAACAAGCTCTCCACTGACTGATACACTGAGGTATCAGTGCCAACACAGTGCACATACAATAAAGACACAATAAAGAACGACGATGCTCCCTGTGTAAATTAGTCCCATGTCAGTGTCTGTGTGAGTGTGTGTGTGTGTGTATCTGCGTCTGTGTGTGTCGTATGTGTCTGTCAGTGTCTGTCTGCGTGTGTCGTATCTGTGCGTGTGTCATGTCTGTCCAGTCATCAGTTGTGTCAGTGTCACATGAGAGAGAGAGAGAGAGAGAGAGAGATTACCTAGAGCTCAAGGAGGAGGAGGGGGGTGCCGGAGTAGCCGCAGCCGTGGAGAGGCGGTCGCCGGAGAGGGGGTGGGGGCGGGGGAAATCAAAATCTTTGAAATTTTTCTACAGATAGGGGAAAAGAATCTGATCCCTAATTAACCAAAATTTAGCGACGTCAAATAAAAACGTCGCTTAATTTTAATTTAGCGACGTCAAAGACGTCGCTAAACACGTTGCTAAATATTTTTGACATTTATGTCGCTAATCACGACGCTAGACGTCGCTAAAACAGATATATTAGCGACGTTTGGCGACCTTAATTGAACTTATACCGACTCATCTTTTAAAATCTTAATAAAAGTCGTTGAACGTCGCTAAATGTCGCTATTTAGCGACCTTTAGCGACGTTTACAATAGAGTCACCGATTTAGCGACGTTTATACCAGGAGTCGCTAAAATACGTCGCTAATCCCGCTTTTTTTAGTAGTGACCACTATATATTATATATTATCAGGCGGCCTCTGCCGTTCAAAAGACGACATGCTTTGTAGGCCCCTGAATCTCCAAGAGAATTATGCCAATCCTATTTTATCCAGATAGCCCACGCGTTGGAAAAGTTGTTCTTAAACTGCATTCACATAAATGGTTAGACGACCCGTTGGATGTTTATTTTAGTACTTTATTGGCATACTTCTATGTATCTTGTTATGTCCCTCTGAGGACCTGGTCCCTTTCCAGGTGTAGATGTTCATGAGTATTCGCAGGAGCACAGATCCGGACTGGTTACTTATATTCCGAGGAGGTCTTCTCTTTTAGTCGAATTAATTGTTAGTTGTTGTACTTATATTTTGTTTGTTTTTATATTCGAGTTGGTAGTGAATTTGTTTCTATCCGACTATCATCTTAGATACTTTATATTGAGATCTAGTTTCATAGATGACTTGAGATAGTTTATACCACTTGTGAATTATTGTTCATTATACAGCGTACGCATGTGCTATGGTTTCCATATATTGGAGTTTCCATATACATGCGGCTGACATGCTTACGTGTCCTAGTCCTACGTATTTTGGGACTAGGGCGTGACAGAATAGGCAGTGCAATGGAGATCATACTTTGTTTTACAGGCACTCTAAGACTCGTATCTCATTTCTTGTAGTCTATGTTGATGATATTGTAATTACTGGAGACGATACTGAGGAGATCCTACGGCTGAAGAAAAGGCTTGGAGAGAAATTTGAAGTTAAGGATCTGGGGCAGTTGAAGTACTTCCTCAGAATTAAAATTGCAAGGTGACGAATGGGTATAGTACTTTCTCAGCAAAAGTATGCTCTGGACCTTCTTTCAGAGACTAGAATGCTGGGTTGCAGGGTTGCTTATACTCCTATCGAGCAGAATCACAAGTTGTGTGCTGAGGATGGTGATTCGATGAGTAAGGAGCAATATCAAAGATTAGTTGGCCGGCTCATATATCTATGTCATACGAGACCTGCTATTACTTATGCCATTAGTGTGGTGAGTAGATATACGTGATCCCAAACAGCAACATATGGAGGGAGTTCACAAAATTCTCAGGTATATTAAAGGAAGCCCAGGAAAGGGGTTATGGTTTAGAAGTTCTGGACATCTAAGAGTTGAAGGCTATTGTGATACCGATTTGACAGGTTGTATGGACGATCGTAGGTCCACTACAGGTTACTGTATTTTTGTTGGAGGCAATCTTGTATCTTGGCACATCAAGAAGCAAGATACTTGGCTAGGTCTATATCTGAGGCCGAGTACAAGGCTATGGCAGTTAGTTATGCGAGATGATATGAGTAAAAAGCTTGTTGGCTGAGATGCGTTTGTTTAGAGGAGACTTCCTGCAACTTTGGTGTGACAACAAATCTATAATTAATATTGTAAATAATCCAGTTCAGCATGATCGTACCAAACATATGAAGATTAATCAGTTCTTTATCAAGGAGCAGCTGAATAGAAAAGTTTGACTTTGAGCTATGTGAAATCAGTGGAGTAGATAGCTGATTGTTTAACTAAAGGTTTAGGTCCTAGAGTGTTTGATACATTTTGTAACAAGATGGGGATGATTGATATCTATCGCCCATCTTGAGGGAGGGGGTGTTGAGTTATGGGGGACTTATTTAGTCCCGCATCGGATAGAAAATAAGGAGGAGGCTAGCCTCCTCCTATATATGTACCCCCTCTCTTGGAAGTAAATTATTTTTCTCTCTACATAATCAAATTAAATTCTTTGGTTTAATTGCACTCAAGTCAGATGTCAAATAATAATACCTAGGTATGGTATGGAAACCCAGCTGGAAATAGGTTATTTCCAGTAGTGACAAGTATTAGCTCCTATAATCATACTTGCTATTACAACGGATCCGATATAGGTCAGCTTTAACTTAATTCTGTTGTTATCTATAATAGTACTCCTCGCCAAGAAAAAATTGATACTGGAATGGGAATGTGAGGTACAATTTTTTGGATGTTATTGAATATGCTAATCACTTGTTCTTAGGGCCGACCCAGAGGATGGGCGAGGTGGGCGACCGTCATTTGCTCCTTAATAGAAAAGGCCTCCAAACGGAGACCAATTACAAGCCCAATCAGCCCTTGTAATTGGAAGGTCCAAATAATCTCTAAACTCACTTAAGTAGTACGACGTAGTAATGACTTTAGAATGAAGGCGGCTCAAAGGGAGCCTATACCCATTTACAGATAGTAAGCTTTAGTAATCAAAATGGCAATACCAGAGTATGAACCATAGATCAAGAAATGCATTGAGAGAGCTATTACCACGATACCAACTAATTTACTTGTTATTTTTATATATTTTATCATTCTAACAGTTAATTTTTTTATTTATATCCAAATGATCTTGTTTCTACTTGCTTTGTTTGACTGTTAGAAATGACAGTAAGGTGACTCAACTATGACTGATAAAATCGTTATCCGAGAAAAAAAATTATTCAGAAAAACTGAATGTTTTCCATTTATCCATTCAAGATGCCTCACTTCAAATCCTGCCCTAGGCCCCAAGAATTCCCGGACCTACCATGTTCTTTATTTACAAATTTGTATATTTGGGTATATTTTATAATGATACGCATTGCTCCAAAGTGCCCCTCCCACCAAACCATTCCTACATATGTAGTAGCTAACGTGGCAGTTATTATGACAGCTGACATAGAAAAAATTTAAAATTAATATTAATATTAAAATTGACACATTTTGTGGAATGTTACCTTATATGCATTACCACATTTTTACTTCCCTTACCCCCATCCAAATATGAGGATCATGTTTTCCTTGATATTATGACCATATCAGTATTTGCTCTACCAGCTTTGCCTGTATGTTTGCATATTAACTAGCATCATGATCATCCCCCCATTACAACTGAATCTATTATACCATATGTCCTCGTGGATGTTATGTGTCACACCCGATTCCAGATTTGGTATTTTTAGAATTTTTAGAATTTAATTTTTTCTGATAATGTATTCCTGTTATTTAGAGAGAGGCTACCCGAGACTAGTAAAATATCCATTGGTATTGCCATAGACCCGGTTTAGGATCCGTATGTAGAATGGACACTTGGTTCGATTTATTTGATTGAACCCATGACTATACCATCTTCTCTTCTCTTAGTATATATATGAGTATTTTCTCTCTCCTAACTCACTTTCTCATTTTACCCTTCTTGCTTCCTTCTTCCTTCTCTCATTCAAGCTCCCTCTAGACAAACCCTAACCCTAGGAAGAAGTTGCTGTGACTTAGACCGTGAGAGGTAGAGGCTAGGAGCCACCCAATGCAAGTACATCTTGCTCAATGGTGAAGCCTTAATTTTTGATTATATATATATATATATATATATATATATATATATATATATATATATATATTGTTTTAAAAAATGTATATGATAGAAAATATTCTCATTGAGTTGCTGGTCATATTTAGTTCTTAGAGTTTTGGATTTTGATGAGTATATTTGAGTAGATCTGAATATGAAGTTTAGGGTATTCATGGGTTCCATGTGTTTTTTGTGATTTTGATCTACTAACACATTGTACTTTAGAAAAATAGTTTTTGTGGTTGATGAAGCACTTTATTTTGAACATTTTGGCTTTTGATTCACTTGATTCGAAGTTAAAATAAAGTTTTTATAAAGAAAATAATTTTTTGGTTTTTTTTTTGAGTTTCCATCATTACTGAACCTGCTATTTGGAGAAGACGAATTTCTCATGCGGCCAGCATCATATGTGGCCGAGAGTTCTATGCGGCCTGACCTCCATCTGTCCTGGACACTTTGTCGCTTGGCCAACCAACATTCGTCCATCTTGTTGGATGCATGATTGTTTATTACACAAAGTTTTCTGGAAAAAAGTCCTTGAACTCCTTGTGTATTCACTCGTTGAACGAATGAAAATTTTGCTAAGTCCAAAGAAAATACCCATGCGGCCGAGAGAGCATGCAACAAGCGAACTTATGCGGCAATGCCCCTATGCGCCTCTTTTTCTTGTGGACGCATAACTATGCTTTGCCCTTGCACATCTTTTTATGATTCTTGTCTTATTTTTCCTGACACGTCTTTAGGGCATGTCACATCAATCATCTTTAGTCTTTTCTCTCTTACACGCATTTGTTACCCATCACTCAACACTTTGGTGCATGCGGCCAGTGAATCCATGCGGCCAGTGGGTGCATGCGTCCAGTGAGTCCATGCGGCCAGTGGGCGCATGTAGCCAGGAACCCTTGTGCGCATTTTGTGTTCCTTTTAATTATGTCTATTTAATAATTTCTTTTAGTGATTATTGTTGTGTTCTTTCTTATGTTGATACAAGTTTATGTTACCAGACAAGTTTTGCATATAAATCACGAGATCACGACATCATGAGAATGTTTGTGTATAAAAATACATTGCATTTGGCATCAGGCAATCGAGTGTGAGTATTGTCCAATGTATCGCGTGTCGCGAATAAGGTAACTCGTGAAATGCTCGTACTCGTGACTCATCATTCTAGAAAGTGTCCGCGACTCGAGAACTTAAAATAATTTAGTAATTATTAAACAAGATTAGATTTACCTAGATTATTGGGAGAGAAGAATATTGCGCTACCGGCTACCCCTATCTCTAAGGGCCCCATGTAACATGGAACAACCCTGCTAGGCAAGGGCTCCATGCCTGACCAATTTTACGCGTGCTGCAGTACTTACAAGACAAGTTTATATACAAGTTTATGTTACAAGACAAGTTTATATTTATAAAGTAAGTTTATGATCACAATTTTAAGTTTATATTTAAAAGTTCAAATTTCTGTTTATGATAAAGTAATAATTTATGTTGTAGTGATGTTAATGTGCATTTAAGATTACTCGACAAGTGTACCCTTGGCCATCCGGGTTAATTGTAGTGCCGGTGGTAGCAATATTCTTCAAAGCATGCATTTTTTAGCAACTATGTTTGTGATAACCCTACTTAGTTAATTATAGCAAGCCGTAGGCAAGGTTGCACTAATAAAAATTTTGGGGTTAGTAACGCTTTTAGCGATGTTATTATAAAACGTCGCTATTTTTTTTCAATTTAGCGACGTTAATATAAAACGTCGTAGGTAGTCACTAATAGCGACGTTTGGCATCGTTTAGCGACATGTTTTAGTAAAATGGAAAATGATATCGCTGAAGCACCACAAAATATCGCTAATATTTTAATTTTAGCGACGTTTTGTATTCAAGTCGCAGTAAATTAATATATTAGAGACGTTTAGCGACGTCTATTTTAGACGTCGCTAAATTATTTTATTTAGGGTTCAGGATTTCATTTTACCCCATTCTCTCGAACTCTTACTGAAAATTTCAAACCCCCCTCCGTCTTAGGACCACCCTCGGGCGTCCTCCTCCCTCCAGCGAAGTCCCCCCTTCCGGCGAAGTCCCCCCCCTCGCGTGGATCCTCTTTTCCGGTGCGGCTCCTCTCCTCATGCGGCTGGTCCCCTCACACATCTCCTCCCCTCCGACTACCTCGGGCTTCTCCTCCTCCTCTAGGTAAACCCTAACCTTAAACCTCTCTCTCTCTCTCACAGATACAGATATGATATTTGATAGAGGACATAGACACAAACATAGACACGACACAGACATATACACTGACACTATCATGCCCCGATCCCAAAAGGGTCATTCATCCTCGCCGGATCCTTTACGGAATCGATTCGTCCTCTCTGGGGCATGATGCCGTGCGAGACTGGAGTTGCGCTCGCACAAGGCAAGAACTTGTAGTTATACGAACCAATTTTGAAACACAATTTAGAAAACACATTCACAGAGATTTGAACACAAGTGCAGGAAGAAACATGCTTTTCTTCATTGATAATTCAGAGTAATTTACATATAGTTTACATTGATACGCCTTCTCGGCTATTTGAATTGCATTACAAAAGATAACTCAAAATATAGGGCGCGCTCCATCAGATAGTCCACGTCGTTTGTACATTACGCCCTTGTATAGATTGAAGTCCATGCCTCCAAAAATGAACTGACTCCAGCTATACTTCAAAATAGAGGTGCTCCTAACGCCTCCTCGCTATGCACTAGCGTTGCGTCGTCTGAGTGCCTGAAATAGTTGCCCACAACATGGGTCATTACTCAACTTGTACTGGTGAGCGGGATGAACCCACTCGACTAAATTGACACTAGCTTATTAGGGGCGAGCATGCATTAAGATGATCTTCTATAAGGAAGCAAGTAAAATCAATTCATATCAGTTGCATGTTTTGATAGGAATAAAAATAGTATCAAATCCAACTAGTACACCGATTACTTACTCAACCGATGCACGCCTTCCCTGCAACGAAACATGAGTATACTTACCATCTACACAAGACAATAAGTTAGCATGTGTTCTATTCTATGCGGTCATTGGTGTGATCGACATCTTAGGGACATATTTCAAGCATTAGTGGCGTGCCCTATCAGCCCGGGTACCAAGCCCTGCTGGAGGTCCCGTAATGCATCGTGACTAGCACGAATCAAATATTTCCCTCCGGATCGATACAGTTTCAGTGCCCCGGAAAGCCGTTTCGAGGAAATGCCAAACCTTGTGCACAAGTTGTCCCAGACCATGCAAATGCATGAACAATTTATATCTCATACAATGCATCAAAATAAACAGAAGAAGTAAAGCAGCAACATATATCTTATGCAACAGTTCATATTTTCTCAAGTGGTGTTCCGATTTTGGTATCCTATAGGTCCAAACTCTATCCGAGGCACCAGGCCACAACCAACAACCAACTTTCCTTATAAACAAGCTCAAATTATAAGGTGTGCAAGCATATGGTAAAATTAGTCTACAATTCCCATGTTCCTTTCTTAGTAGCTGGCATGCATTGTGGCTAAGGATTTCCTAGGCGTCCAACCGGGCATCATCGAGTTAACGTTTGAAACATTAGAGATGTTGGCATGAAAAAGTAGGAAAGAATGGTCCAAACCACTCACTGGTTAAGGGAAAAGAGGCTGAAACAAGGAATCCGGCTTAGCGACGATCAAATGTCAGTTACACGGACCTACAACAATACGAGCACCGAGTTAGAATTCTTGCCTATCCTTCCTTGCCGAACTCCCAAAAATCCAAGCTCCAAACGATAAAACCAGCAGCAAAAACCAAGCAAATCGAAAGTAACACCAAATCAAAATCCCAAAGCGGCAATCAAGAAAACCAAGCAACCAAAACACGAAAACTATTGGACTCGTTTCAATAGAGGCCTTTCCATGTGTTGGAAAGGATCATCGCATTTCGTCCGTGGCAAGAAGATGCCGAGATCTAAGTTATGACTCAGACGGACTAGCCACAAGCCTAATTACATAGTGCTCGTCCCGGTCGGATCGGGATTTGAGGTACTACAGACACGACATATCACTAACACGATACGGGAATGAGAATCATAAGAGTATTATAGTACTTTTGGTTGTGATATTTGGTATCAAGAAGTTGTGTATCAATTGGCATGTGAGGATGTTGATGTTGTGTATGCTAGTGTTAGTGTATAGAGTTTGTGTGTATTGTGTTGTGTTGGTGCTAGAGTATTGTGAGTGTGAGAGAGAGTCTATTATGTTTAAGAGTGTGTACTTAGTTGTGTGTTCATGAGTGTGTATGAGAGATTTTAAGAAAGGATCACATAGCAGCTGTACATATTGTATGATGGAAGCAATAGTTATTTTCCCAACAGAGGCAGCAAATGTGTTGTTGCACTCTGCAGCTGCAAGTGGCAATATCCTGTAGATTTTAAGAGCTTGCAGCTGTGCTGGTGCTTGGTTCCTGATCTGCAGAGGGTGCTGCAACTGTATCCTATTTTGGGGTTTTATTGCAGGCCTGTAGTGTGGTAACGTAGAGGGTAGAGAGCTCGATTTGTATTCATGCTGTAAGGGGGTGAGCTAAGGTCTGTGATGTGCTTAGTTGAGCAACTGATTGCTGTAGGAGCCTTGGAAACAACATCTTTAGTGCCCTGTAGGAGGATGCTGTAGTAGAGTGTGCAACAACAATATGAAGTACAGGTACTGCACATGGTGATACTGCAAATTTCAGGGTTGCCAGCCCTTCAAGTGCAGTAGAACAGTGGAAGCAAGCAATGCACTCAATAAGTGTGTATATGTGTGTAGCAGAGTGAGTGAGATGTATGCGTATCATGTAATACATGGATAGGGTAGTTTATGTGTAGTGAGTTGTGGGAGAGGTTTGTGTAGGTGAGTGCTAGTGTACTGAGTGTGTGTTGTAGGTGTGTGTGTCCAAGTGTGGGTATCATAAATATGGATACCTAGATGCTAGGGATTGGGTTTAAAGGAATTTTAAGTATAAAAATGTATCCAGAGTGCAAGGTATGGGTACCAAGACAATGAACACGTGATGACACCTATTTAATAGGATTTAAAATTAGAGTTGTCCACATGTCTACTAGTTTATGGAGACATAAATTATAAAATGGATACTCATGAACCACGATATGGATACTCATGCATCACAACTCGAATACTAATGCAATAGGAGTTGTTAATTACTTTAATGAACATGTGTATCCATCTTGGCATCCATTTTGGATAATATACTTGAACGATGTATATTTATCTTTTTAGAAGTATCTAGAAATAGATCTGAATTACTACCTACATCATCGTTCGTGGATGTACAACCGTCATCTTAATGACATGTGCGGTGTGCAGGATGAATTCATAAAGGGGGCGGAACAGTTCCTGCAGTTCGTCAAGGCATTCCCTTATTACATGGACGACACCAAAATTAAGTATCCGTATGTGAGATATCGCAACTTAAAATATCACTCAGAAGTGTATGTGATATATCATGTGTACTCGAGGGGTTTTACGCCAAATTACTATCAGTGGACCTCACACAGAGAACTTTTGTCTTTAGCATCAGAGCTAGAGCCTTATGTGGAGCCGTATATGGATGTCTACGACCACGCTGATTACGACGACGGGTGCGTGAATATGGTTATCGATGCTGCCGGGCCTACTTTTGATCCTGAAAATTATGATACAGCTGAGGAGGCACCGAATGCCGATGCTGTAAAGTTTATAGAGTTATTGGAGAATGCAAGGAATCTATTATATCCTGGTTGTGAGGATCATTCACCGTTGGAGGTGGTTACAAGACTATTGATAATCAAGTCCAATTTTAACATATTAAAGAATGGTACAACCGACTGATTGAGTTGATTATAGAGATCTTGTCGGTGCTAAGTTACCTAAAGACTTCTACCGGTCTAAGAGGATGGTGAGATCGCTCTGGATGGGATACGAGAAAATTGATGATGTCACAACGGGTGCATGTTGTAGTACAAAGACGACAAGGATAAAGACATCTGCCAATTTTGTGGTACGGATCGCTACAAGAAAACTGGTACAGGAAGGCCTGGCGGTGTAAGAAAGCCGACTGAGTCGATGCATTACTTGCCTTTGATGTTGCGGTTGTAGAGTTTGTTTATGGTGAAGGATACTGCCAAAAATATGAGTTGGCACAAGTGAGAATAGATTGAAGGACTGTTGGATCACCCATCTGATGGAGAAGCATGGAATTACTTTGATCGAGAGTACAATTTTGCTTCGGATCCGCGTAATATAAGATTGGGGCTCTCGTCCGACGGTTTTACCCCATTCGGACTTTCAGGCTCCCAGTATTCGTGTTGGCCTATGATCGTCATCCCGTACAACCTACCGCCTTGGATGTGCATGAAGACTCCGGTTATGTTCTTAATTGTCATTATTCTGGGTCTGAACAATCCGAAGAGGAACATCAATGTATACTAGCAACCGTTGATAGATGAGTTGAATCAGTTGTGGAAAGTAGGCGCCAACAAATATGATGTTTTAAAAAAGCAGAATTTTTAGATGAGGGCATCACTTATGTGGACCATCAACAACTTTTCGGCTTATAGCATGTTATCAGGATGGAGCACTCATGGTTGTCTCTCATGTCTTGCATGGACTACACTAAGGCTTTACGTTTGAAACACGGAGAAAAACCGTGCTTCTTCGATTGTCATCAATAATTTTTGTCGTCAGATCATCTGTTCCGGAGGAACAAGAATACATTTCGTGTCGGCATTACAGAGCAGGCAAATCCACCTCCAAGGTGGCCTGGAGACACGATATGGGAAGAGGTTAAAGACTTACAAAGTGATATGAAAAATCCTACTAAGGGGTACAAGTATGATGGATTTGGACACACTCATAACTGGACGAAGAGGAGCATATTCTGGGACCTGCCATATTGGAGCACCAATTTGATCAGACATAACCTTGATATCATGCATATCAAGAAGAATGTGTTTGACAGCATAATTAATACTTTGATGGACATAAAGGGCAAGACAAAAGACAATCCCAAGGCCAGGTTAGACTTAAAAGAAATGTGTGGATGCCCTGCGTTGCATTTGAAAGACGAAGGGAATGGGATGTATAAGAAGCCTAAGACAAATTTCTCACTGGACAAGGAGGATAAAGGGAGACGATGTAGGTGGATTCGGGGGGCTAAAATTTTCAGACAAGTACGTGTCAAATCTGAGAAGATGGGTCGATCCGAAGGAGAACAAACTGACGGGTATGAAGAGCCACGACTGTCACATATTCATGGAGAGGTTAATTCTGATTGTATTTCGGAAATTCTTACCGCAGGTAGTGTGTGATCCTTTAACAGATCTTAGCATATTCTTCAGAGATCTTTGTTTTTCCAAGTTGATCGTCGATCGTCTAGAAAAGTAAAAGAAGGACATTATGGTAACACTGTGCAAGCTTGAAAAAGTGCTCCTTCCTGGATTCTTTGACTCCATGGAGCATTTACCAATTTATTTTTCCTACGATACATGTTTCAGTGGCCCTGTCGGTTATCAGTGGATGTACCTGTTTGAACGTCAACTGAACCACCTAAAGAGAAAGGTAAAAAATAAGGCCAGGGTCGAGCGTTCTATTTGTAAAGCCTATTTTCTAGAGGAGATTAAAAACTTTTGCTCGATGTATTTCTAGTCGAATATTGCTACTAATAGAACAAGAGCTCCGAGAAACGATGACGGATGTTAGGAATCTTATAATGCAATATTGAAAGTATTCAATGCTTTCAGTAAGCCTTTGGAAAAAATGATGAATATATATCTGAATGACGATGAGATAAGGGATGCTTAGTTGTATATATTACTCAACTGCGATGAAGGCGAGATTCAGCGAACCCAAGTACATGGAGAGGTCAGAGAAGGCAAATGCGGCTAGGTCAAAGGCAGAAAAGTGGTATGGTGGCTCGATTTCCATAACAGAATATTTTTGACGTCTGGTATGTATTCTATTGAATATGTATTATTTTAATAAAAGCTGGATAAGATGTTTAATTTTAATAACAAACAATATAATTTTTAAAAGGTACAGAGGGGTGAGGACGCCAACATGGTGACCGTCATCCTGGCCACCCATCGGATGGACGGAAAGCTCATCGATGAGAAGGCCACGCAGACCTATGTACGTTACTTTACCTTGTGTTAGTTTTAATATAACTTTGAAAATATGCAAATAGATATCTATATAGTTAGTAATAAGTACCTTAGATGTTAACAACTATTTTTCTAGGACCAGTATCTTAGACTACGTGAGCGGGCTACTGCTAGTGCATATGTAGAGGGAGGGCCTGGTACTTTCTCGCAGCCCTCTACAGCTCCGTCGACGGACAAGCTCTGAATAACCGTTGTTGGTGTTCTTCAGAGGGTTACATACTATGGTACGGAATCCTACGACGCCTTTATTGCGACGTAGTCATCCAGAGGCCTCTCTGGTAGTGTGTGTTCCTCGCAGCCTTCACAGGCATTTGCATGAGCACAGGAGAGTATTGACCGTCAGATTGCTGACCTGTGTGACAATTTTCTACGGAGGATTACGGAGAAGCCCCAGTCTCAGCCTCAGACCGATGATGTAACGATCACCGCACGTTTTGATATGCTCGAGCATCGCCTATTGGAGATTAAGACTCTGAGCCTGACGACGGAGCACAGCCTTACAGAGCTCAGGACTATGAGCCTGATGATAGAGCGCAGCTTGGCGACTCTGGCATCGTCTACGGAGAGCAGACATGCGGAGCTGGAGTGGTCGTGTATGTTCATGAGCTACTCACTTGCAAGGATAAATGCGACGCAGGATTTGTTGAGTCGAACGGTGGAGACGAACACGTCGAGGATGGTATCTGCCATAGATTCATACAATGCTTGACTGCTAGCATTGGAGCAGATACGTCCTCCTAGTCCGCCGGTATCGACACCGACACCGACTCCATCGATTCCACTGCCTCCTCTATCGGGACCGGTGATGCTTTCTCAGGAGCATGGCTTCCTCTTACCCCAGATGCGTGGCAGTGTTCCTTCTCCTTCTGATCTGCAGTAGTTCTTATTGGGACTTTTTTTAGTATGTTGGTGTGTATTGGCCCATTCTTGGCTCTTTGATGTACTTATTTCATACTTTTTATTACATTATTTGGATGAGACAGATGTGACATTATTTTATATTTATGTATTTATTTGTTCGGACGTTCCTGCGTATTTTGATATTCTTGACGTGTTTGTGCATGTACCGGTGTTGAGTGTTCCACTGAAGGGGTCGACAAACCCCCAAAAATTCAATTGAGGGTTGCTCCGGGTTTATATATATAAACTGTGATTTTATAACTGCGGGCAGACTTTTGTGGGAAAATAATTTTAGAAATTACAATATTTTATTCTGGTTTTTTCAAAATTTAGCGACGTTCTGCGACGTTTACCAACGTCTATCGACGTGACAATGCATCGCTAAATTGTGTTAAAACGTCGCTAACTGGTATCAGGGACGTTGCTAATCTGTGTCAAAATGTTGCTACACGTCGCTAAACTGACATGACAATTTTTGTCAGGTCAGCATTGGTGTAGCAAAACGTTGATGATAATGTCGCTAATTTGGCGACGTTATGTAACAATATACAATGTCAATGATGTACCTACGTCGCGTAGCTGAACGTCGCAAATTTGGCGACGTGTACGCGTCTCTAATATACGTCGCTATAGCGACGAATAGCGACGAAATTCATGTCAGTGACCATGGAATACACGACAATACCAAAACGTCGCTAATTACGTCACCAATATATTTTAGCGACATTTTTTTACATATTAGCGACATTTTTTTACGTTGCTAATATGTATTATTTTGGTAGTGTTGGTTGTGCAATGAATGTTTGTCTATTCGTTAAGCTCGTCGTTTTAATTCATTCTTTCGGCGCATGGTTAGGGTGCTAAGTTCTGCTAGGGTGAAGGTCTGCAACCCCGATCCTTGTTTGGTTTAAGGGTTGTAGTCCCGATCCAGAGTAGTTCCTATGCTCTCTTTTCGCTCGTCGTATTACTTTTTTTATAACACTTGTTATCAGCTCTTACAGTTATATTCTTGTAAAAAGTACATTGGTACCGTACAAGTCTCGATCCGCATTTATTTTTTTATGTCTCTTTTCTACTGTATTTTGTGGTATGTTTAGTCTATCACCTTGAGCTCCATTGTGGTACTTGTTGCTTGGGGTTCTGACTCCACTAGTTTTGTATGGACAGATTATCCCGAGGAGAACCAGGGTCCACCGCACTTCCAGTAAGATGGCTCGCACTAGTAGGAATCTAGTCGAAGCTCGCGAGTGGGTTTCCTTCCTCCACCCCTCGTAGTGTTATTTTATTTTGTGGTATTTTATCAAAAGGCAGTGTTATCCACTTATTTTGATATCACTTCTCTGACTTCGGTCAACATGATGTATATATTAGACCATTGCTGGTATATTTGATAATGTATAATTATACTATACTAGTACAATATTTTGTATTTACTAACTTCATGTTTATATGTGGTATGTAATTTGGGACTCCTTTTTACTTTCATATATGATATACTCTTGTACTTGTTGTTGATAGATTGAGATACTAGAATTTGTCAACCTTAGGACTGACGTTATAGCATGCTAGAGTCCACCCATATGTCTTCTAGACAATCTTAGCATATTACGGCTTACTTTGGTATTCTGCAATGTGTGGTTGGCCATGTCAGTCCTCGTATTTATCCAGTATTCTGGGAACAGGGCATGACATTGTGCCACCCATTGTAGAGTATTTATATTGGTCTACATGTCTGCATCGCTTATCTGATCATTAGACTTTTCCATGTCAGTTGTAATATTATATGTCAAATAATATTATATTTAACATGACATGTTAGCTGATGTCACACCTCGATCTTTCGCAGGATCGTCCATCCCAGCTGAACACAAAATACCGCGCCAGGGCTCCTGTAGGAAAATCGTTCCCATCAGGACGTGATGCCACGCGAGCACAAGCTGCATCAGCGCTAGGCCAGGGTTCGAACAGTCAGTGAAATAACTAAGCCACAGAGTCGTAC
The DNA here is from genome assembly GCA_036927795.1 of Iris macrosiphon. Taxonomy (NCBI): domain Eukaryota; kingdom Viridiplantae; phylum Streptophyta; class Magnoliopsida; order Asparagales; family Iridaceae; genus Iris; species Iris macrosiphon. The sequence goes on along the minus strand of JAYESA010000006.1, from coordinate 190,612,463 downwards.
AAATAGTCTCCAATGCAGTAAAAATTTGAATGACACAAGTAAACGGTGTTTGATAACTAGTTCACAGAATCGACAAAGCGAAAACATTGAATAAACACAAGTGTGAAACCATAACAAGCTATTTATTGATAATGAATAAGGTTAAAAGTGGCGATGGGCCAAGATTACAAGTCGCTCAAGCTCTCTCTCTCTCTCTCTCTCTCTCTCCTCTTCTCTCTCTTTCTCTTAAAACAAATAAAGGCGTGCTAAACGGCTTAGAACATGGGATGATAACATTGGCATTGTTCTAATACATTACGTCTTGTATATATGCTTCAGCTCCGAAAGCAATACTCCAAGGCTCCAGAGCGAACTCCATGCCTTAGCGTGCATGAGGGGATACTCCGTACCGAACAAGGTTCTTCCACACCCTGCAAGCAATCTGGTGGGTTATCAGTATATGAATGCATTGGTGGAGAGGCTTCTTGCCCGTTCGACAAATCCAAACATGTTATATTAGTTCTTTGCACCATCTATTAAGTTATCTTTTTATTCTTTCCTTATGATCAGTTTCATGGCAATAATGTAAAGCCTAACTCGTGTGGTAGTGCGCCGTGTGATATAAGAGAAATATGAAAAAACTTACTTACCATTCATCCTTCCCTGTCCAATGATACAACTAAGTTAACCAAATACGAATATATATATATATATATATATATATATATATATATATATATAATGAAACCAAGAATCATATAAGCAAACACAAGGGTTGCCAACGTATTTCTGACTCAAGTGAACGATATACACAAATTTGCGATACTCATATTACTTTGTGATTCAGATTGTTCAAATGCATTATACTCAGGTCGTTCAGATTACTCAGATGTCTTATACTCAGATTATTCAAGTGTGTTCAGAGGTTTAGATTATTCAAGTGTGTTCAGAGGTTCAAATTACTTGGTTCAATTAATGATCTGCACGCAGAGTGCGCCGTGCATTAGTTACTTGCCTCAACTCCATACGAGCCCATACGCAGGTTGCCGCCACGTATACAATATACTTAATAATACATATTTGGTCTTATGATCTGACGAGCCACCATGGACAAGTTACAGTCTTAACACGAGAATGGGATACAACACAGGTAGAGAGCCCCACTACACGTCTCCCGTCCTAAACAAACGACTATCTGAATGTTCCTAACCGATTCAGATCGACCCTGATGCCCCAATGCACCGTCCACAGGAACCACAAGCCTGTGCATATATTGTCCATGACCAATGATGATCTATACACTAAATTAACATACGAGGCATTTCAAGGAACATAATTGAAACAAATTCAATATATGTCCATAGCAAAGTCTATATGTTCCAACGATTCAATATAAGTTCATAGCATAGTATCACGTTGTAATCATTACATTATCCCGTGTGTTCTTTTCAATGCACAATTAAGGTGGTATTTTTCCTACTTATTGTAGATCCCATTTCGGAAGTTGCCTTGGCGACCCTACGGTCCCAAAATCTTTCTATGTTTATATTGCTTGGCTCAGAAACGACTTTTTAATAGTCATCCTGCCTTAGGTAAGTTAATCATGATCTATGTCGTGCTTCCATATCGAGACAATATCTATGTGACGAGCATTTCAAAATATATGATGCAATATACTTGAAGGAACATATAAGGAACAAAAGTAAAGCTATGAGGGTGAGGTTATAAGAACTATAAAGCGAGCATACTATTTCGTTCAACTGATCTACTTCCATGTTCAATATAAAGAGACATAAGATTGAATTATTCCCTTAGCTAGGTGCATTGACTTCTTTTATTAGCATGCAAAAAGGTTATCGCCTGGCGATCTAGCATGTATCGTCCAAGTTTTATATGTACAAGCTAAGCAAAGACAGGTTCATCATAGCCACCCGCCTTATCGATGATTCGCCTCGGCCGAGTGATACTCCGAGCGTGCCTTTGAAAGTCTAAGTCTGAACTCCTGAAAGCCATGTTTGGATCCTTTGCCTCAAATGACTCTTCTCATCAAGCAAGGCGAGACGGATCGTCGTACTTGTACCGTTTGAATCGGCTAACCACATTAATGTGGTTAGCCGGTCGTTATATTAAACACCACTCAGAACAAGTCTCGTCCTCGAGACTTCCTCAGCCTAAATCGTTCTTTTGCGTATTATCAAATCTAACTCAAGTGTATTACTCTGTATCCTTAGACTAATTTCGAATACAAGTTCCTACTAGTTTTTATCTTTTCGTGTCGCATGTGTGTTGGGTCTGTTTTATTGAATGAGACTATCACTTAATTCAAGCTGACTATCTCCAATCGGTCATTGTGTCCTCTAAATCAGTCTCTAGTGCGTCATAGTGAGGAACATATATCGCTTAACACGGGGTATGTTAAACAAAGAACTTAGGCTAGGGCCAACTTATCCAAAAAGTTATACTCGTCCATGCGCATCTAAACATCTTCACCTGTAGCTGTATTCGAGTTATGCATATCACTAAGTCTGGATCGTACACATATTCAAGGCATCCCCCTAATATATGTATTTCAACCAAATCTAGTGACAGTGAAGTCGAACAAGCTACTAGTGAATGATTTCTTCGAGCAACATAATTCCATTCCCAAGTATTTTTTTGTTACGAAACCACAACGTTACCTCTTAGTGGGATCAATCAAAATCTATGCAATCTAAGTACAACTCAAAACAAAACATTTGCCCGACCATTAAGCACGATTTATCCAATCTACTGACTATCGTACAAGTCCTATCGTCCATTCCGTTCGTGTCAAACGCAACGTACACTTATCGACCCAAGACTAACTCTAAGTCTTGCTGCCCTAGTTTTATGGCTTGCTCAAGCAATACTCTAAAGTCGGTCACACAAGTTCTTTCACTAGGCACAGGATCTTCTGCCTAACGGCTAGGTCAACTCACAATGTCATAGGTACATTACAAGTTCACGATTTTTATCGTGCAAATTTATTGCACGATACTCTCCCCAATTCCTAATGTCAAACCATTGTTCGTTCATACGGGATATTTTACCCAAATTTTCTTCACCCAAATTTCTAAACACTGAGCAGTGATCATCCTATCCACAATAACACGTTCGCTGCACAGGGTCCGAGTTCGTTTAGCAAAGCCATTCCTAAGACATGTTCGTTCAACCGAATCCACTATATATCCATGTCGCATGTCAAACCTAACGAATCACATAGTCTATCTCCTCGAATATGTCTTAATAAAATCCACATATCCAATCTTTTCTAAGTCTAGACCATCAGTCATGATTAAATTTCTAATCATCGATCTCAATGATAAACTCTAGGTTGTCCAACATGATTCACGTATCCGTTCACAAAACTATCAAGCATGTCTCTCTTCATGTTCTAGAATAACTCATCCTCGAAATACTTTCGATTCACTTGTATCCTCAAACTCGTATTATCGTGTCAATCCATAAGTCAAGATGATCCTTCAATTATTACACTCTGCTCTCCAGCAAGTTCAATCTTCTCCACTGGACGTAAAATTACCACGCCAACGCTCCTGCAGGATAATCATCATAATCCAGGTGTGTCGCATGTACGAGCAAAGAGTTGCGCTCGTATAAGATAAGAACATCAAACTTTATGGTTATCTTCGAAACAACCAAGATACCTTATTGTTACACATTATTTCTTCCAACTTATATTCTAATCCATCAAGTTATTTCATCTAATAATCGTTCATGCTGTGATCATAATTCGTCTAGCCAAATCGTCCAACTTCAATATTGTTGTTCGATCAATTCATAGTCTACCTCTAGAATTGACTAAGTTTAAATCCTCTAGCCAAGTCTATTCACCTTTGTTAATTTCTACTTCATCGAGTTTATCCGAATAATCATCGAACATGTTCCCGCGCATTCGATCATCCCAGCTGGACGTGAAATCACCACACAAGCACTCCCACGGGATAATCATTCTCAGTTGGGCCTGATTGTCGAGTGCTATCCTTCGAACTAGATTCAAGATTGTTCGTCTAAATTTAAGATCAAATTCGTTATCGTTATTGAACCACACAATTTCTTAACTTTTATTAATCCGTGCTATCTTCCAACTTATCGATATCGTATCAAGTCATCCAAATTCAAAACCATAACATTCGTACTCAGGCTAAAGTTCCATCGAGCGATATCCTACTTAATCCAAAATTTTGATGCGTGCTATCTTCCATCGTGCTAACTTTGATTTGCATCCTCAAGTATTCCATCTCAAACTTAAGTTTTAATTCGTTCAATTCAATTCAAAATTGCTCGTATGATTTACTAAGTTCTCTCGACCGAGATATTAATTGCAACACTCTGAATTCCTATCCAATATAAGTCTTATCACTTGTTCAACTTATTCTAACTCGTTCGAATCAAATCTCGCACGATTCCTTTAAATTCGCTTACTTGCTAGGCATTAGTATAAGGCTTCACACCATCACGTCATTTGCTGCTAGACTCATTTGCTATCCCAAGATCCTCGATTTGCTCGAACATTTCTAAGACGATAAATACAACCACTCAGGGTTTGAGCTATACTCTATAATTTTTTTACTATTAACGATAATAAAATAAAAAGGAAAAGAAAAATAAGAAAAAAAAAAAGCAAAACCTAACCCAACGCCTAAACGTATTCCCTACCCACAACACTAACCCACATGCATGGACACAACAGACACCTCCTAGCCGACTTACCCGCTCCCCTCTCTCGTTCTATATATATACATATTATAGTAAAACCCTAACCTTAATTCTAAACCACCGCCATGATCGCAACTTCCCCTGGGTGCTGCCATGATTGATCGCGATCGTCGTCGCCACCTCGCGTGACCTCCGGCACGCATGCGGGCATCAGCAGCAACCGCAGTAGCCACGATAACACAGGCAGCCCGACTCCCCTACTTCAAGGTGATGTAACTCTCTCATCTTTGATTTTTTTTCTCGAGTAGTTTCTTCGTATACGTTCACAACCTAACCCTCTAGGATTTATCCAAGCGGGACGAGTTTTCATGTCCCGGATTGGTAAAAAAATCGACCGAAAGTCAGCCAAAAAATTGGCCAAGAACAGTCCAGAAATTTGACCAAAACCCCCATGTTCATGCCCAATTTGCCACCAACCCGTTTAATATTTTTAAAATCTAATTGAAAGGTTTTTTTCCCAATATAACCAAGAATTTTACTGTACTTTTAGTTTTTATTAGTTTGTTTTATTTGTTAAATTATTCGGCCTCCAAAATGACCAAAAATTTGGTATTTTAAAACTAAAATTTTATGATACAAAATGTGCCCTGCCAAACGGGACTGCCTCATCATATACCGATTATACCAAAAGTCGCGTATGGTATAACCTGACGTGTGGGCTTTCGCGAAAGTTGATTCAGACGTGTGTGCGCGTCAGAATCTACCCGTATCCGTAAAAAGTTTTCGTATTGTGACTTTTCTAAACAACCACCCTACTTTGTGTACGCTCGACGGAATGCGACCAAACTTATGACATTGGATTTTTGGTATCACGTTGGTCCTGTGACCCAAGTTCCATGCGATTCTGAGATAGTTGAACCAATCGCCTATTCGCGGGCCCCACGGTTTGACTTGAAGGAAGAATTTATGATCGGCTCACCGAAATCTAAAATTGGATATACCGTTGAGTTCGTATCGTCGTTTAGGATTTGTTTGACCTATAATTTGCCCAATTTAGAGACCTTTATCCCTAACAAATATTTTGGTGCAAAATAGGTCACACATGGACCCCGCTTTGACCCAAAATTACCATTTTGTCCCTGTGTCCAAATTGGACGAAAGGGTAGACCTTTTTGACTATCTCGCTGATTTTGAAGACTTTGGTGATATTTATTTCGGCATCCGAAGATGTTCATTCGAAGGCCATAGTTTCTGATTCCTAGTGCTTGACGTCTGGACGCTTACACTACGCAGCTTGTTTGACAAGCAAGTATACCTTGCCATTGTACTGTGATCTATATTCTATATGGTGCATGTATTTTATTTCTGTTATTTAGTTCATATATTTTAACTACTATGTAAACTGCGCATCCAAGAATAACTTGGGTGCAATGACGGTGGCATCGTATTTTGTCCTTATTATATATTATGCATATCGACCTAGTTTTACGAGACCACCACATAATTTGGAGACATCATTATATTTTATTGGTCGTGACACATCTGTTACATGAGTGTGAGTCTCATGTTGGACACGTACTTGCATGGCAGGTTGGCCACATGTACGTATGGGACGTGCGATAGGGAATAACTGCTAATAAAATGTGTATGCTAGAATACTTAACAGTTATTAGAGGTATCATCGTGTCATGGATATGACATGAATAGAGCATGGGATGGGGAGAACAACAAGTAAGGCATTTGGGCTCTTTTTTACTTTTTCTTATGTAACATGTACGCTCCACAGGAGATGCGTGGTCAGATGACCCATATATTATATATCTACAGGCGGCCTCTGACATTCAAAAGACGTCATGTATTTTAGGCCCCTGATTCTCTGAGAGAATCATGCCAATCCTATTTTAGCCAGATAGCCTACGTGTTGGAAAGTTGTTCTCAAAAGTGCATTCACATAGACGGTTAGGCGACCTTTTGGATGTTTATTTTTAGTACTTTATTGGCATGCTTCTATGTATCTTGTTACGTCCCTCTAAGGACCTGGTCTCATTCCAGGTGTAGACGATCATGACTATTCGTAGGAGCATGGATCAGGACTTGCTACTTCGTTCTCTTTCGAGGAGGTCTTTCCTTCGAGCCTCTCTGATCATTAGATGGTGTACTTATTATATTTTCTTTTATATTCTAGTTTGGTAGTAGATTTGTCTCCATCCAACTATTAGTTCTTCTCGACCAGTTCATATTTGGTTCATTGACATATTTTGATCATTTATTTCTTTATGATTTCTGTGGATGAGATTTAGTTATGCCGTGGGACTTGTGACAATTATATATCACTTGTGAATTATTATTCATAATACAGCGTACGCATGTGTCATGGTTTCTATATATTAGAATTTTCATATATATACTGGTGACATGCTTACAAATTTCTAGTCCTACATATTTTGGGATTGGGGCAGGACATATTTTTGTGATGGCCCATGCAGGTCGAGTTAGCCGTTTCGGTTACGTAACTGTACCGAGCGGGCCTGCAACTAGGATTAGAATTTTAAGTCTCATCCACATTTGACTATGACTCACCTTCCTTCCAACCCATTCTATTTAAATAATTGCATCATGCTTGATTCATGTACTTCTCATAATCTTTCGTCCATCTCTCGCAGAGAGATAAATTTGTGCAAGTCGAGAGTATATTGTCTCGGTTACATTATTGTACCGAGCATGCCTGCAAATAGGATTAGAGTATAGGATCTCATCCACATATTTGACTTTCATCTTTATTTTTGTTCCAAATTCTTTGAACTCACCTACCTTCCTTGACCTTCAAAAATTGTACACGCTTAATTCTCTTGACATCGGTATCCTTGTTTCCTCACCTCTTCCTATTTAATGTACTTTCCTAATAATTCCTTGAGTATAACCTCCTGGCAGAATATACGAATCCTTATTGTTAGAAGATAACTATGATAACATACCTACTAAGAAAAATAAATTAGAATATTGGCAACTCCCAAAAGTTTAGCATACCTGATGAACCCTAGCATCCAATACCTGTAAATTAATTGACCATTATCCCTTGATATATTTAGAAATGACTTGAGAGTAGTATAGACACAAGTAGGGTTAGTTAGAAATTTGACCATATTGTTTGACCCTAGTATTGAGGAACCAATAGAAATCCAAGGTTGAATATTATGACTAAACCTAACTTTCATAGTGAGATAATATTATAGAACTATAAATTTAGATTCTTGTCTTGATATTAGCATAGATGTACCTTAGGAAACCAAGAGGAATGAACCAATACCTTAGTAAGAGTAAGGGTACCCTACCTTCAGCTTAGTAGGTCCCCTAGAATCTATGATCATCGTTGAGTCATACTTAAGTCTCCATGAGACACCGACCCTGCCATCTCATCCAACTATCTATATATTTTTTCATCTTGAGTTAATCCCTCCCTCTATCATAGATGAATTATCGTAGCTCTTTACTCAATTAAAACCAATTGAATGATTGGAACATTTCCCTTGATCATACCTCGAACATACAGACTAGCACACCACCTTCCCTTTGGAACCATGATATTATTAAGAGTCTCTCTATTTACCTTCATATCTTGTTTCTCCGAAACTTTAACGCTCGCTATTTGTATGATGACTAAAAAAATTCTTCATCTTTCAGTTCGTGCCACCTAACCCTTCTGATTGTAGGCCAAGTGATTCCTTTTATGTTAGGATATATAATTTGCTAGGATTATAGTTGTTAATCTTGAATTTTAAAATTTTGTGCTTAGTAGTTAGAACTTGATAGTTTGAGTTATTTATTTAGATTATAATTTTATGATTATCCTTTAGTTTCAAATCAAGTAATCTGTTTCATATATCTCAATACAGGTTATATCCTCTTTTATTTGAGAGCCAGTAACTTCTCCATTCTTAATATTAACACTTTTGTTCTATAAGCACTATGATTAAGACTTAAGATGACCATTACCTATGGAGTTTTATAATATAATAGGATACCTTAATAAGTATCAAGATCTTTCCTCGTATACTCCAACAAGAGTTTCTACTTTATTTACAAGGACAAGGTTATTTTGTAGAATCCCCTTAAGGCAGTTATAGTATTAGTTTATTCTTGTAAGTTGGGTAGTATGACTCACTACACATAGTCCTTTTGACCCATTAATGAAGTGTAATTGAATGACACCAACTATAGGCTAGAATAAGAAGATAGTGTTTATCCAAACTATAGAACTTTAGAGGCCTATACCCCATTCGGTCGATCAGAGACTTAGACAAGAAGTTAGTATGGTAACTGTAGAGGCACAACACCAGACGAGTCTTATCTTCTTGGTGAACATAAATTATTTTGTACCTTCCTTCATCATAATCCAGCGTACTTATATTTTCTGGACTACCTCGACTTATGCTGCTATTATAGCCTAGTTTTGCAAGTTTATTCTTTTATCGAGCTTGTTCATGACATATATGTTATTGGGGGCCCACTCTAATATATTTGTCTATTTAGAACTAGTGTATTACGGTCTGATCAAACTTAGTGCACTTGGTTTGCCCTTCATAAGACTATTTTACGTAGATTGAGATAAAGTTGACTTAGCTTATTAGACGAATATACCTGCCCTCTAGACAGGCCAGAGCATAATGTATCGGTTACGTAACTGTACTGGTATGAGATTGTGAATAGAAATTACAAAAATATAATCTCAACCCACGACCCTCTTGACAACTCTTCTAGATTCTTCAATCACCTTTGACTCTGTATTTGAGATCGATTGCATCTTCCTTGAGCTCTTATTATTGTTCCTATTTCAGAAAGCCAATCGCTTGGACTTGACGAAAGTTAGATACATAGATAATACTAGGTACGATTACAAGGTGGTTGTCTTTTGTGAGTAAGGGTATGAAACATGTGATATATTTGGTGTTAAAATTTTTTGGAGGATATATTGAATAACACAATTAAATAATTTGAGAAAGTCTTTCTTAAAGGTATAGTCTTATGTGATAGATCGGTAAATTCTAAGTTGGGTAGAAGTTGCATTATCAACTTGAGCTAAAATTTTATATGAAGGTAAAAATCTTAGTCGGTGGTTATGAAGGTAATCAAGTAAGATAAGATCGAGAGAATTAAGTCATTTTAACTTCGAGAAATTATAGAAGAATGATTATGATGATGACGATTTAACTTTAAAGAGAAGAATGCCTTATGAAATAAATTTTGATATTTTGATATATTAGACAAAATAATTATAATTTGACTATATGATTTAAATTTTCGATATTAAAGGTTGAATCATCGATTTAAAATTTGAGGATAAATATAGAATTTTAACCTTGAACATTGGTGGATTGGATTTAAAATTTTACAATTTGAGGATTTAAATTTAAATGTTAAATTTTGAATGTTGAATCACCCAAATAGAATTTTGAGGATGGAGATCGAATTTAAGATTTGATGACTACGAAATCCTTAAATTTGAAACTCGGAATAAGATTGGATTGAATAGATTTTTGGTTATTTAAATTCTAGAGAAGATTATGATAGTTTAAAATTAAATTAAATATTGGTTATATAAAATAAAAATAAAAAAATAGAGGAGATTATGATATCTTGAATCGTGATTTAAAATTTTGATATGTGTTATTTAAATTTTAGAGATGTTATATAGATTTGACTTAAATTTACAGTGTGATTATTTGAATTTGAGAAGAGATATTTATATATTAAAATTAAATATCGATTTTGAGAAGAATGTGATGAATTTGATTTAGATTTAGATATGTTATAAGATTTTGAGAGATTACGATTGGCTTGACCTAGATACGAATTTTAAGGATTTGAAATTTGATGACTACGAGGAGTACAAATGTAGGCATTAGTGACTATGAAAAAATTTATGGAATAGAGGGACATCCTTTTTGGATTACTGGATCATGATAGCTTAAGATCATTCATGTAGCCAAGAAGGGACAGTTCATCATCTGCCCTATCAATGACACTTCATATCATGTACTCATCTTCTCTACCGTGTTTTCTTGCAACTAGATTCCATGTGCAAGCACTTTATGTGATTGAACTTATTCGTGCCATATTACCTTACTTAAAGAAAATCAGACTGACCCTTAGAGCTTAACGTGTGATTTACATTTTTTTCTTCCCTAGTTGAGGTACGATATTTCGTACAAGATCCTTTCTACCATATTGCTGTCCCTTATTCTTAAACCGTACTTTATTTTTAATTTCGAGGACAAAATTCTTGTAAGTTGGGTAGAATGTAAATCCATTAAAATTTTAAAATTTATTTTAAGTATTTTTTTTAAATTATTGAATTTCTTTAGATTATTTTCATAGTTAATTAGAAAATAGATTTATTGATTTAATTAAATAATTTTTAAATAGTTAATTAAATACAAGTAATAAATAAAACTATATATTTGTACTCATATATATATATATATATATATATATATATATATATATATATATATATATATATATATATATATATATATATATATATATATATATATATATATATATATATATATATATATATATATATATATATATATATATAAGGTTTTAAAACAAATAAATAACAAATTAGAAATAAAATTTTGAATAAAAAAAATTTAAACGAGATTAGAAGATATATAATTTTATAATAAAAGATTATTTTACTATTAAAGAAATATATATATATATATATATATATATATATATATATATATATATATATATATATATATATATATATATATATATATATTAGTTGTTAAAATAATAATAATGATAATAAAAAAAAGGAAAAAAAAGAAAACAAAACCTAACCCAACACCTAAACCAATTCCCTACCCACAACCACAACACTAACCCACACGCACGGACACAGCAGACACCCCCTGGCCGACTCTCCCGCTCCCCTCTCTCGTTCTATATATGTACATATTATACTAAAACCCTAACCTTAATTCTAGACCACCGCCACGATCGCAACTTACCCTTGGCGCCTCCATGGCCGGCCATGGCCGTCGCCAACGCCGCGCGTGACCGCCGGCACGCACGCGGGCATCAGCAACAACCGCAGCAGCCGCGGTAACATAGGCAGCCTGACTCCCTTACTTCAAGGTGATGTAACTCCCTCATCTTTGATTCTTTTCTCGAGCAGTTTCTTCGTATACGTTCACAACCTAACCCTCTAGGATTCTCCCCAAGCGGGACGAGTTTTCATGTCCCGGATTGGTCAAAAAATTGACCGAAAGTCGGCAGAAAAACTGACCAAGAACTGTCCAGAAATTTGAACCAAACCCACATGTTTATGCCCAATTTGCCATCAACCCGTTTAATATTTTCAAAATCTAATTGAAAGATTTTTTTTCTCAAGATAACTAAGAACTTTATTGTTCTCTTAGTTTTTATTAGTTTGTTTTATTTGTTAAATTATTCGGCCTCCAAAACGACCAAAAACTTAGTATTTTAAAACTAAATTTTTGTGATACGGAGTGTGCCCCACCAAACAGGACCGTCTCGTCGCATACCAATTACATGAAAAGATGCGTATGGTATAACCTGACGTGTGAGCTTTCACAAAAGTTGATTCGGACGTGTGTGCGCGTCGGAATCAGCCCGTATCCGTAAAAAGTTTTCGTATCGTGACTTTTGTAAACAACCACCCTACTTTGTGTATGCAAGTCGGAATGTGACCAAACTTATGCCATTGGATTCGTGGTATCACGCTGGTCCTGTGACCCAAGTTCCACACAATTCTGAGACAGTTGAACCAACCGCCTATTCGTCGGCCGCACGGTTTGACCTGAAGGACGAATTTGTGATCGGCTCACTGTAATTCTAAATTGGATATACCGTTGAGTTCGTATCATCATTTAGGATTTGTTTGACCTATAATTTGCCCAATTTAGAGACCTCTACCCCTGACACGTATTTTGGTGCAAAATAGGCCACACATGGATCCCGCTTTGACCCAAAATTACTGTTTTGCCACTGTGTCCAAATTGGACGAAAGGGTAGACCTTTCTGACTATTTTACTAATTCTGGAGACTTTGGTGATATTTATTTTAGCATCCGGAGACTTCATTCGGAGGCCATAGTTTCTGATTCCTTATTATTGACATCTGGACGCTTACACTATGCAGATTACTTGCCAGACAAGTATACCTTACCATTGTACTGTGATCTACATTCCATATGGTGCATGTATTTTTTTCTGTTATTTAGTTCATATATTTTGACTTCTATATAAACTGCACGTCCGAGAATAACTTGGATGCAACGACGGTGGTGTTCTATTTTGTCCTTATTATATATTATGCATGTCGACCTAGTTTTACGAGACCACCACATAATTTGGAGGGATCATTATATTTCATTGGCCGTGACACATCTGTTATACGAGTGTGGGTCTCATGTAGAACTCGTACTTGCATGACGGGCTGGCCACCTGTACGTATGGGACGTCCGATAGGGAATAACTGCTAATAAAATTTGTATGCTAGAATACTTAGCAGTTATTAAAGGTATCATCGTGTCATGGATATGGCATGAATAGCACATGTGGTGGAGAGAACAACAAGTAAGGCGTTTGGGCTCCTTTTTACTTTTTCTTATGTAACCCGTACGCTCCGCCAGAGATGCGTGGTCAGATGACCCCTATATTATATATCTACAGGCGGCCTCTGACATTCAAAAGACGTCATGCTTTTTAGGCCCATGATTCTCCGAAAGAATCATGCCAATCCCATTTTAGCCAAATAGCTCACGTGTTAGAAAGTTGTTCTCAAAAGTGCATTCACATAGACGGTTAGGCGACCCTTTGGATGTTTATTTTCAGTACTTTATTGGCATACTTCTATGTATCTTGTTAAGTCCCTTTGAGGACCTGGTTCCTTTCCAGGTGTAGACGATCATGACTATTCGCAGGAGCACGGATCAGGACTTGCTACTTCGGTCTCTTTCGAGGAGGTCTTCCTTCGAGCCTCTCTGATCATTAGATGATGTAATTTTATATTTTCTTTTATATTCTAGTTTGGTAGTGGATTTGTCTATATCCAACTATTAGTTCTTCTCGACTAGTTCATATTTGGTTCATTGACATATTTTGATCATTTATTTTTTTTTATGATTTTTGTGGATGAGATTTAGTTATGCCATGTGACTTGTGACAAATATATACCACTTATGAATTATTATTCATAATACAGCCTACGTATGTGTTATAATTTCCATATATTAGAGTTTCCATATACATACAGCTGGCATGCTTACGTATTCCTAATCCCATGTATTTTGGGACTAGGCCGTGACAAAGCATGATGCAAATCAAGAAATTAATTCAAATCTGATATAGAGGTCAAGAACGTGTCAACATGTGGATGAGATCCTATAATTTATCATATCCTAATTTGCGAACTTGCTCAGTTCCTTAGTTGAAACTGAAGCAATATAGTCGTAGACCTGCATGGGCCACCACAAAAATTATGTCACACCCCAGTCCCAAAATATCAAGAGACTAGCCACATGGAAATGGCCAGCAACACAACCCCAATGGGTAAACCCAATTTAATGGACCCGTTAGAGTGCACTAAAGATGTAACAAATATAAATACAAGTCTGCACCATCTATCACAGTATAACTCCAGTCTCATCCACAGAAAGAAACACAATTTAATATGATAGACCAGTCAAGATAATAGATAAAAAGAAATAATCCATCATCAGTAGTGTCTCGGGGAACAATCCGACACAATAAAGAAAAGCGAATAACATCAATACATATGTCCATGAGTCAAGATATGAAATAACAATAAGAATAAATAACTGAGTATGTAACTGAATACTCAGGAGAAATCCTTTGGCACAATCTCGTCTTCTGGTGACAGTACTATTCCAGCGTCAGCTCATGTCCCGTATATCTCGGGATAATCCTCCTCTATTATACCTGAGGACATAATCTGGATCCAGGTCCTCAGGGGACATAGCAAGGTACAAGAAATACTCAAGTCAAATAAAATACAGTAAATAAAAATAGATCCTCAGGACAAGCTATGTAACCAGCTATGTGAAATGCTAATGAGAGCATCACTAGTACTCAGGCTGAGACCACTACAAGCTCAGTGTTGGGGAGCCCATTGCAGCAAGTAATATCACATAATGGGCCAAGCTATGATATAGAGACTAAAGCACCTCTAGTAGTAAATTATATATATAATATCAACCTGTAGCCTATGTGTCTTTTTCCACCTGATGTAACCTCACGTCTCATGTCCACAATATCTCATGTCCGTAATACACAAGATCATGACCTCTAGCTAGTACAACGAATCATAATGATATCTATGTATATGCAAGTCTCATATCACGAATCATTTAAGCCTATACAGAATCACCATGAACAACTCAAGAAAGATCTGTCATATAAAATTGTGTCAAGTGTCCTATGGTATGACGTACTTGGTAAAACAAGCACGTAAAAATAGGATCGTAAAATTAACTCTCTAAATAATGTTACACGACTCCGTGTACGGCGTCGACACTCGAATCTTGTTCGGACTCTAAGCAACGTCTCACGGTCCTACGTTGAACATGTACATCACAGAAGTATATATATAGAAAGAACACAAGCAAATAATGTAACATGATCTCTGCATATTTGGTAAGGTACACTTGTCTGGGTTCTGAACTCCGTCAGTTGCTCATTTAAAAGTAGAATCTCCAAGTATGCCTCTGGATGTTGAAACAAATATCACCATTGCTCTCATAATACTTGAAACAGCTAGGATTGACTACCCATAAGTCCAATTTGGACACGGGCAGAATTGACAGTTTCTGGTCAAAGCGGGGTCCACATGTGGCCCACTTCGCACCAAAAAATATGCCAGAGATAAAGTTCTCCAAATTTAGCATACTTAGTGTCTACGAGTCCAGAACGATGATACGAACACAACGGAACGTCCAAAACTGGATTCCGATGAGCAGATCACAAAATTACCCATCAAGTAAAACTGTGGGGCCCATAAAATGGTGTTTCGTCAACGTTCTTATAATCGAACCAAACTTGTGTCACAGGACCAGCGTAACGCTGCAAATATGATGGCATAATTTTTGTTGCGAAATGACAAGCACACACGAAGTTATGACCAGTATCAGAACAGGCCGATAAGGTGTTTTTTGGCAGATACGCGTTGATTCCGGTGTGCACGCACATCCAAATCAAGTTCTACGAAATTCTACACATCCGCGTTGACGATACGTGCCTTTCGGTGCAATTCGCACACGACAAAGTCGCTTCGTTTAGCGGAATGTACCCCGTATTGAGAAATTTTAGGTTTAAGAAATCAAGTTTTCAGACGGATTTCAACAGCAAATAAAACACAGCATAGGTCGAATTAAAAGAAAGTGTTTAAAGGGATTAAAACTAGGATATGTTGTCTAAATTACTGTTCAAGTAGAATTTTAACATCGCGTGCAGTTATGAAGATAACGGAACTCAAACATGCGCACCTGGGATAGTTTTTGTTCTCACAACTCGGTCATTTTTTCTGTTTTGTGTCGCAATTTGCGATCGACATAGGACACGATAAATTAAACTAATTATACAGGGTTTATGGGGATAAGGTGGTCTTCATAAAGGATTTGACGGTTCATTGTTTGGATTACTGTGTAGGGATATATAGAGGCGAGAATAAGAGTACAAGAGTACCTCAATGTTCACTGTGCTGATCGTGACTTCGAGCGGCTGCTCACGGCGGCTTGCGGTGGCGGTTGATGGCGTCGACGGTGGTCGACGGTGGTCGGCTGGAGGCAGAGGAGAAGGGTGGTGGTGATGGTCTGCTATGTTGGGTTATATAGGGGTGAATGGAGGGGGTTTCTGGAATGGGAAGAGAGGGGGTCGGCGTCGGTTAAAGGGAGGGAAAGAGGGGGGGTGCGGGGGTTTCTGGGGAGGAGAATTGTAGCTATGGGGGTGTTTACGGGTTTGGGTTTGAGCGGGTTTGGTTTAGGGTTCGGGTATCCGTGTTGGTTTAGGATCCGGTTTTTATATATATATATATATATATATATATATATATATATATATATATATATATATATATATATATGGCTATTTAAAAAATAGGTTCTTACCCCCAAATAATTTCCAAAAAATTCTATAATACACTAATAATAGTTGTACACCCAAAAATATATTTTATGTGTTATAATAATAATTAATTAATTATACATAAATATCAATCCATGAATATATATTTATTATAATTAGCTAAAAATACAAAAAAAATCTTCCTTAATTACATAATACCAATATTAAATAAATTAAATTAAATCTAAAAAAATAGGGGGTTTACACTCCTGGTGCCTAAAATAAAACTCTACCTCCACGATAATCGATACTAGCATGGTGCTTACTCAATAAATCCATCCCGAGTACTATATCGTAGCTCGGATGTAGCATTACGAGTAGACACACGCTCAACTCTCGGCCTCCCAAAGAAACTCCCTATTCCTTGCAAATATCATTGATCAGGATAATGCCACCCCTTGTCGTGATCTTGCAAGTTCTCGCCAACAGTTCAGTCTCAAGGTGATATTTTAGAGCAAAAGATATAGATATAAAACTATCTGAAGTACCAAAATCAAATAAAGTATGAGATAAAAAGAATCAAGATAGACTGAACCTGAAATAACATCACCGACTGGCTCCACCTCCTTGACGGTCAAGACAAAAGCTCGCCCATGTCCCTGGGAACCTCTCTGCTGTTGTTGGTGCTGCGAGAACTACAGTTGTTGTAGTAGTAGAGGAGGCCCTCTCTGCTGTCCCGCTGGTAGTCTCGCGGGTGCTCTCTATGCCTAAGCTCTGCCCTGAGCTGGATGAGCTGGAGCTTTAGGATAAGCCCTCAACTGGTGATCTTCTGATCCGCAGAATAAATACTGGCCCAATCTTATCCTACACGCATCTCATCCGTGTCCCTGCTTCTTACAGAATGGGCAAGGAATAGCTGGACTCTGGATCTGGTGTGTCTGCTGCACTAGCGCTCTAACTGGTCCATGATACTGTTGCCTAGGCTGCTGGAAGTGCCTCTGATGTTGCTGTTGAAAGTGAGGCCGCTTTATTGGACCCGTGTATTTGATAATAAACGAAAGAAATAAAAATAGGTTTATACGAAACCCTTTCTTAGGTTTACAAACAAGAAGTACAATTAATCCTATACGAGGATGTTAAGTACAAAATTTAATCTGGATAAATATTGCTATAGGAGTCTGATCTGTAGTCGATCACTTTGTTCCTTGGACCACACGATGATGAAGAAGTGCTGTAGAAGAAGGAATAGCTTTAAAGATTATAAGAGGGAGTGGATGCTCGATGCCAAAATCGTCGATCACTACTCTCTGTCTGTGCTCTTCTCTCTTCGATTTTTTGACCTTTCTTTCCGACCTCTATATAATCTTCTCCCTTATAAAATCTGACCTCTCTCGAACCCTGACCTCCATGGACGGAGGTCTCTATTTATAGGCATGAAAACTGAACAGCGGAGAGAACCGCACCTTTTACGCGACGGTTATCATAACTGCTATCCACGTATAAATGAACTTCTGAATAAGCGTGTGACGCGTGTCCCATTAAGAGATAATGCGTATGACTGCTGCGAAGATCACGACATGCAAGCCACGTAGGTAACTGCCCCTCGCATAGAGATGATTGGCGTATAAGCCAAATAACTGTCTCGTTGGCGTAAAAACCAAATAGCTGTTCTGATGGCGTAAAAGTCAAGTAGGCGTAGAAGTCCAATAGGCATAGAAGCCCAATAGCTGACATATAGGCGTAGAAGCAAAATAGCAGTCAGGTTGGCATAGAAGCCAAGTAGGCGTAGAAGCCTGATGCTGCATAGATAGGTAGCTAGCGTAAAAGATAGCCGATTCTCCGTCCTTGACTGAGGTCTTGAGTGTATTCTAGACAAAATAGCCTTATCACACACCAATGCAAATATAGCCTAAGTTGGCGTATTCCGAGGAGATAGCATACAGCGTACTCCTATAGTTGAAAATATCCAGGTCGGCGTATTTCAAGGAGATAGCGTACAGCGTGCTCCTATAGCTAAAAATATCCTGATGGCGTAATATACAGAGGTGATGATATGGACGTATTAGTCGTAGTTATGGCTCACCCAGTCTTTGAAAGTAGAGCCAAATCTCGTGCATTAAATGCAGAGATCTGCCCCCATCACGTACATTAACTGCAGAGACGTGCCTCGAGCTCTGTACGAAGAGCAGTTTTTGACGTGGCGGTTTGTTTCGTCTCCTGCTAAGCGTAAAAGCTCACGTCTGCCTGTGTAAAACTAGGCAGCATATTCCCTTGAATGCGTAAAAGCAATTTGTATCAAGAAAATGTCACTAAACGACGGTCTAGGTCTCTGTACCGAATCATCATTATAGCCGTCGTCTGGGTAGTCGTGCAGTACTCTTTGTCAGGAGTCAGGTTCACTGCATGATCTGACAGGTTCATTCGAGGAATACGAAGAGTTCCTCGTACACTTCCATGCTGCTTTAAAAGAGAGCAGGTTTTACGCCAAAGTGGCGATGTCACAACCTTTTTACGCCAAAGCAGTCTGAAAATACTGCATTACGCGGGTTGTTCTGGAGCTATATTTTACGTTGTACTAGCGTTGAAGATCTGCTGTACGTCAAAAGCTCTGAAGTCATGTCTTACGACACACAGTACTGAAACTCTGCTTTACGCGGTTTTTATTCATACTGCGTATAATCCTGTAGCATATTTTTCATGCTTCTACAAGACCCCCTTCAAAGTTTTCAAATTCCTCGTAATTTGAAACACTTTGAATGAAGCATGAAACAGTCAAATCTGACTCGTTCCTCAAGGCTGATTTCTCGACGGATTTTTGGGAGTTTGTTGGATTCGGTGTGTTCTCCTCTACCTATAAAAAGGCAAATGGGTTAACCTGTTTTTCCCACACTTTCTTTACCACACAGAGATGGTTGCCGATGTTCGTCGGGTCGACTTGGAGAAGAAGAAGATCATGTTCTTCCAGCATGTAAGGAGCCGAAAAAGAAGGCGTCTTCGAGCAAATGTCCTCTGCAACGATGGATCATGGAAGGATATCATAGCTTCCTTTGCTCGGGATGATCAGCAATTTCATATGGCGATTCGTCCAGGAGAGAGAAAGGGTCACATTCGACCACACAGCTTGCAAGCTATATTTTCTCCCATCATGACGGTGGACGAGGGTAGATAGTCTGGCCCTGTCTTCCAGTATTGAGTTGGGTCTGAATCCCAACTCAATCTTTCATGGCGTATGGAGGGTGGGCTCTTGAATAATTTAAACAAGTCCAGTTTTGTATTCTCCCGCCATTAATTATTTTTTTGTTAATCGACCATAGGAGCCGATTAAATGATGTAGAAGACGAAAAAAAGATCTCCACCAATACGAGAACCTGGCAGAACAGATTCTTGGTGTGATCCTAAATAAAAATGAGAAACCCTTTGTAGAGAAAGGATTTCCATCATATGTAATCATGAAGATGAAAAACCCTTTGTAGGATGGATTTCCATCATATGTAATCATGATTAATAAAATTGTCTTCTTTTACGCATCTAATGATTTGCCATATTTTGCTGTGATGAAGTTTGAATAACTTTATGCCGACTCTGATAAAAAGAGTATCTGATCTCGTCCCGTCTTTTACGTGTAGCTGAAGACGTGTAGAAAGCTACTTAGCATATAAGTTGAAGATCCAAACTGTCATGCTATTTTTGACAAGGAGTCGCGTAGAATTCTGAACTGTCACTACTTTGATAAGAAGAATTCTTGTTCAGACCATCATCTTCAAGAATGATTTTCCGAAAATCCCTTGAAGTAGGGCAAGAAGTGGCTGTCAAAACTGGCCATGCTTGAACTGTAGAGAAAAGATTCTGACTGGATTTTGGATGAACTTCTACTCGACCCAAGAAGAAGAGTCATTTTCAATGTTGAACTCTGTATGTATTGGGTACTTGGGATGTTTTGAGGCTAAGAATGAGCATATTTTGCGTAAACCCTTGTAATTGGCCGTCTTGAGAATTGTTCAGATATACGCATACTCTGGCCTGTGTATTTTAAGATATGCAGAAAGTCATAGATCCGTAATGTAGATGAGCATAAAATCATAGATTTGTAGCCTCTCGAGCATAAAATCTGCTGAGCATAAGAGCATCCGGGCGTAAAACCATAGATATATAGCCTCTAAAAAACTTTCGAGCGTGAAATCGTAGATTTGTAGCCTCTAAGCGTAAAAAACTTCTGAGCATAAAATCATAAATTTGTAGCCTCTGAGCGTGAAGTCGTAGGTTTGTAGTCTCTCGAGCGTAAAAGCTACCGAGCGTAAAACCATCCGGGCGTAAAACCATAGACTTATAGCCTCTGAGCGTAAAACCGTAGATTTGTAGACTCTCGAGCGTAAAAGCTCCTTAGCGTAAAATCATAGATCTGCTCTGCACGAAAAACTTTTTGAATTCGCTGACTGTCCGTCTTCCCTAAATGATAGGTTGACGTGGTCCCCAATCATAACCGAATATTAAATATCAGATTTGGTTAGGGATTCGAAGAGTTTATCTGAACTCTATAAATACCCCAAGGCCTTCAGAGAAGAAACTCTTCATCTATCTTTTGCAAAAATCCTTTGTTCTTTTGAGAGCTCTTTTTCGTCTCTTCTTTTGAGAACTCTAAGTTTTAGCCATGGCACCGAAACAAACTTCCACCACTAAGGGAAAGAAAGCTGCCTCTTCTTCTCGCTCCTCTGGTCAAGCACGAGCGACTCCCATTATGCTGAATGAACCTCGCTCTGAACGAAGTGCCCCACCATCAAGCTGTGCATCAGGCGTCATAGGTAAAGCTTTTGGGACGAGAAAAATGAAGAAAACCCTTCGCACACGTTGTACTTGAACGCGCTAGGTCATCTTCTGTGCTGAGAGCCTCTTCGAGGAAGATGATGCACAGAGATGTTTTATCATTTATGCCCACATTCCTAATGTGCCAGCGTAAAAACTTCATATTTTTGTAGTCTGGCGTAAAAGCTTTGACTGTCGAAATTTGGCGTATACTATAAACTTTGAGTGTTACGCTCTGGATAAAAATTCCGGCGTAATAACTCAAATTTTGGCAGTCTGGCGTAAAAACACAGACTGTCAAATTTTTGTGTATACTGCCAATCTTGAATTTTACGTCTCGGAAATAGGTTCCAGCGTAAAAACTCAAGTTTTTACAGTCTTGGCGTAAAAGCACAGACTGTTAATCTTTGGCGTAAGCTGTAAGACTGTAATGTCTAGTATAGGAACTGACTTGTTCTTCTTGCATTTTGTAGTGGACTTGCAGGTACCTCTCTTGGCTGAGGTGATGGGTTCTGCTGCTGGGATGCTGAACTCCAATTACCTGGAGGATTTGTCCCACGTGACATTCCCTATTTCTGGAATCCAGTATCCTGAAAGAAGGGGAATTCTGATATCGTCTCAAGGAGAACGAATGCTGTTGAGTATGATCAACGGGGAGCCCCTGACGTATCTAGATGGGGCCAAATATATAAAACCAGCTTTTCTATTCGGGAATATGATTGATAAACAATCCCAGACGAAGCCGAAGAAGGAAAACTGGGTTTTTACTGCTGGGGGCATGGTTATGTACCTGCCCAGGATGCCGAGAGATTACCCTATCTCGGCATTCTTCCATGCTACGCATCCCAGGAAGATGTCGTGGATTCTGACCCCTAATCTTCACGGCCAGTCGGGGAAGATATTTTATTAGAAATGATCAGACCAAGGATTATTTGTGAGCCGCCCTTCAGGCCCTGTCGTGCCTTTCATGGGATTACTGCCGGGCAGCGTCCCGAGTGAGGACACTTCACTGCTCCAGCCAGTCCAATTATCAACTTTTTACAATGACTTCATGGGTCATGGAGGAGTATACCCCAAGGTTAATCCTCGGACCAACGGGTGACTTACCCCTGGAAATCTTCGATGGGCTCGTATAGCTGCATGGGCCCTGAAGTATTTTAAGACGAAGCTGGAGAGCATTGGTCTGTTCGCGGCTGTGAGTGCTACTAGTGTCGGGTTGCCTCCTAACCCCAACCTATTTTTGGCTTTGATGGAGCGGTATATCTCGCTCACTGGAACTTTCTTCACTCCGCTAGGGGAGTTAGGATTGGCCCTTCACGAGATGGCAGAGATTTCAAGACTGCCTATGGGGATACTTCTTATGAAGAGTATGTTCCCACAAACAGGAAGCTGGGGGATACAAACCCTCGGGTAGTGGCAGCGTACCAGGAGCTAATAAGCCATTATCTAGCGTATACCACCTTCTATAATGAGCCCTCTGATTTGGCTCATACCAACAAATGGATGTCCTATCTCTTCTTTCATCAGGCCAGAGATGCTAAGCCAGACAAAGTTGTGGATAGCAGGGATAAGCCTTTGAACTTTCTGAGCGTGCTTAATGCTCAAATAGTCGATGACCTTATTGAAGATGCTGGGGCTTCAGATCAAGTCTCGATGAAGGGATAGGTAATTATCCTGCAGGCACTAAAGCCTACAGTTATATGAGGCATTGCCGCAAGCCTCTGCCAAGGGAAGCTCAACTGGCTGACTTCATCTTTGTATGGCTATGCCGATTGGTAGTACCTGGCATTGCATCTTCGGATCGCATTCACCATAACACCTTATAGCCTGCAGTGCGTTTGGTGTTTGGGGCAAGATTGGGCCTGCTCCCTGCCATGGTATGCCGGATACAAGCTGGCCTGAGGGCCATTACTGATGGGCTGCTTGCAGATGAAACACGGCGTGAAAGCTTTCCCAGGGTAGAATTACCGTTCCTATATCTAATGGGATGGTTAATTATTCATAGCCCTAGGGTGATGTCTTCCGGCTCTGCCAGTAGTTCAGGAAATAATTTCTTATTGAATTATAAAAATTTTACTTGGAACGTGACTACCGTCGTAGACTGTCGGCGAGCATTAAATTTTGCTCATAACTGGAAGCTTTTCTGTATCGTCCCCACTGTACATCTCAATCAACAGGGGACGAGACTTCAGGATTCAGGTGAAGGAAAGACCGTTCTTTCTTATGAAGCTTTTTATTGGTTAGTCTGCATTAGACCTTCCCATTTGTTATACAGAAGTGAAGACCATTGCTTCTTGGAGCCATATCTGCCTAGTCGGTTCGCCAGGCAGTTTGGGTATGACCAATTGCATATGGAAAATGCTATCACCAGCTTCAGGTCCAGAGGTGGACTTATTGATGGAGCGAGAGGATGGCAGTACTTCATAATGGGTTGTACTGGAGCAGCCTTTACTGTGCCTACGACTTCACTCTCCATGGAGTTGCGCATCCTCCATTCGTACGCCCAATTTTATGTGGCCATCAATACCTTCCATCGCGATTTTGATATGCGTGGAAGTTTTAGGATGCTACCTCATAAGTCCGCTGGAAGAGAGGAAGTTCCATCGGTTTCCTCTGACGAAGGTGAAGACTCTGTCGGTACTGATAGTTTTTGTTGACAGTACCGAGAGGCGTGATACCTCCGCCTGCAGAGCCCTTTGTTATCCCCAGTAAGCGAAGGGCTCCTATTCTGAAAGAGACTTCCCCTCACAAGAAGAAGAAGACTGTTAGTGGTCCTGTCAGGACTTCCAGCCATGAGGCTCCTAAGAGTGAGCCTATTGTTTCCCCGGGCGGGGATGATTTTTTGACTAGAGGTCCTTCGCCTATTAGAGAGGGAACCTCCACTATTCCGGTTGGCAGTGCCGAAGATTCTTTGCTCGAGACTACTGTCGCTGCTACCGCCTCAGGTAGTGCTAGGAGATTGCCTTCGAGGCCGAGCAAAATAAGGATCTCTTTATCCAGCCCAATAATGGCTCCAGCCCCTTCTTTATCTGTAAGTATCTCCAGTGAGATTCCACCCGATGAACCTCGATTGGATCTGGGTGAAGATTTGGATGACTACCCTTAGACGTCGTTTGGTGCACCCCCTTCTCCAGGTATGACAGCTCGCATAGCATCATTAAGAAATGATTTAGCTGTACTGGCTGCAGACGCGACATATATACCATCGGCCATGGGTAAATGTCATCTTTACGCCTCTTTCAGAAAAATTAACATCATGTTGATATTAACTTTCTCTTGTCTTCTTTTCAGGGGAAGACATCTATGGGGAGGCAGCGTCGATGCAACCTTTGGCTTTGTTGCAGCTCCTACCGATGAAACGGAGGTACTCGACTTTGAAGAGAAAACATTTTCGGGTGCTGGCTCGCCCAATACAGTCCCGATATCTTCGGAGGAGGATCATCCTGTCATCACGACTATGCCTCCTTTGTTGAGTACGCCAGCCACTTCGACCGTTGTTGGTGCCTCTACTTTTGTCGCGCCACCTGCTGAAGCGACGACTGTGACGACACCCTCTGCAGTCGTTCCTGGGAGGGGATTCACCGATATTGCAGCCACTCCCAGCGTCCATTCAGATTTTGCCATGCTAGTTGAGCAGTATACTAGCATTTTCTACATCACTTTGAAAATGCTGATATCAATGGTGCTGGAGAAGAATCTAGGCTTTGAAGCTCTGAAGACGTCCTTCCAGCTCACGATAGCGCCGATCAGGAATTTCAACGACGCTGGGAGAGCTGATGCGCTGGAGCAAATAGTTAATGGTTAAGAACAACCCATTAACAATTATTTGCAACTATCCCAAGGCAGCATTGATGACCTGATTCAGGCTGAGTACGAATCTTTGACTGCGAGGCTTGTTGGGGAGATTGAAACTCTGAGCAAATCCATCGAGGCACAGCAGCAAGAGATGAATGTAGAGTATGCCGTATTGGGGTATGTCATTCTCCAGCTGGCTAAGTGCGAGGCCGATTATGAGGAAGAGACAGCGAGGGTCCGCAAATTAAAAGATGAACTCGCTCAGGCAGAGGAGAGGGCTCTCGCTTTATCGGTAGCTAGAGATGTGTTGAAGGGCCGAATGGAAGCGGTTCAGCAGAACCTGACATGCGTGGGTGTCATCCACGCAGGTTTTGTACATGCTCGGTCTGAATTGTCTGCCTTGAACAATGAGGAAGCAAGGTTGGAGCGGGCTTGCGCTAACGTCTTGAACTCCAAAAATGAGAGAATGGCCTCTCTGACGCGACAGATTTGGGATTTAACTGCCCCTCCCCAATGATGTACTTCTTATTTCTCCTGTAATTTCTCGGAGATAATAAAGACACATTTTCTGACTTTGTGGACCCATCATTTTTTTTGAATTGGCTAGGGTGAAAGTGATATCAGAGGTATCATTAACATGACATTCTTTCGTTAGGGTTTTGCTGAATGTAAATCTATTCAGAGTTAACATGAACCTGAAAGAATATAATACAACTAAATTTATATACTAAAAACTATCAGAGGTAATATGAACATGATAGGCTTACAAATTAGTTAAGGATATCTATTCGGAGGTCACATGAACCTGATAGAATATGATCCAGCTAACCTTTGTGCATGGTATCATCAGAATAAGATCTTCGTCATACTCCGTTTAAACGAAGGAGATTAAGTATAGTACTTCTTCGGGAATTTGCAGTTGATAGTAGGCAAAAAAAAAATTTTATTAGACTTGGCTAATCTGAAAGTGCCATTTGCAATCATATAAGGGCCCTCTCATTTTTTTATGATTGTCTGTAAAAACTTCGGATATTGTAATAGAGGTAATATGGACGTAGTACGATACCATATTTGTTGAGAACATCCCACTGGGGGATTTTTAGTGGACCCATTACTTTTTGCGCACATTAGTGCAAGTAATAGGTTTGAGACAATTCCTGACAGAGGTAATATAGACGCGATAAAATACGACTCTGTAGGGATGAATATGGAATGACTCTTTCTTCCCTGGAAAAATGAGGATAGTTCAGAGGTAATATGGACATGAACATTTCGTTTTCCACTGCGGGCATTCCACAGGGGATTTTTTTGTGGACCTATTACTCCTTGTGCACGTGAGTGCAAGTAATAAGTTTAGGACAAGTCCTGCCAGAGGTAATATGGACGTGACAGTTTTTGTAGACTTAACACCACTGGCGTACTTAGAGTTTAAGTATGGGTGCTAAGTTGAGAAGACTACCGATATCAGAGGTAACATGGACGTGATAATCGATAGCCAAAAATTCGAAAAGTTTATTCAGAGGTAATATGAATATGACATACTTTTGAGTTGTGACTCCATTGGGGATGGAGGTATATATCTGCTCAGAGGTAATATGGACATGGCAGTTTTTGTGGACCTAACACCACTGACGTACTTAGAGTTAAGTACGGGTGTTAAATTGAGATGACAACCGATATCAGAGGTAATATGGACATGATAATCGATAGCCAAACCAGCAAGGTTTGTTCAGAGGTAATATGAACATGACAAACTCAGCTGGGGAAATAAAGAAATATTTGGAAAATAGTTCAGAGGTAATATGAACGTGAACTCATATCCGAAAAATTCACTGTAGAGTGATTTTCTTGAGTGGGGATAGACCTGAAGAATCCGTTGGGGAAACTTTTAGGGACTCATCATCCAGTATTTTCTTGAGGGAGCAAATTATTACGTTAGAGTAAAATCAATTTTCAGTGATTTTCTCCTTGTTTACCGATGCAAAGTGATGACTCTGGCGTCGATCAACTCCTGAATTTTCCTTTTTAGTACATAGCATGCCCTTGTGGGGTGATGAATGTACCGATGAAAGAGACAATAATCTGGGTCATCGACTTTGCCAGCCCTCTTAGGATATCTGATGTTGGGTAGCTGAAGTTTGTTTTTCTTCATCAATATATTGAAGATTTCCATGATGTCATCTTCATTGAAAGAGAAAGTCCCTTTTGGCCTTCGGGCTCCCGATGCCTGAGTTTTACGGTCTTCCGGAAAGATCGTCATCGTTGCATCATCTTCGAATTCTGAGGGAATTCTATCCCCAGCTTTGGATGCTGCCTTATTTTGTCGAGGTAGGCTACCCCCAGACATATCGTGGCGTTTGTCCACAGAAGTTGATTTAAAAGGACCTGCCTCTGATATTACAGGATCAGCCTCTGGAGGTTTGGAGTTTGCAAGAGATGCAGTATACCCTAACCCAAAACGAGTTTGTTGACAGTAAGGATTACCATGCAACGGTGTTCGTCTGCATTTTCCATAGTTGATGTCTTGTTTCAACTTCAAATCATAACCCATGCTTTGTATAATCTTTAAAGCTTGTGGGCTATATCTGTGGATTTGCATTTTGCCAACATCCAACTCGCGAGATTCTTCATGTACAACTGGTCTATTCTGTATTCGACCGAAGATTATTTGATGTTGGTCATCGCGAGTAGGTGGAACAATAAAAATAGACTCTTCATGTGGCCCATATGTCATGACGACATTAGATGTTGACTCATCTTCCCATAGGATCTCCCCATGCTTGGAAGACAGGGGAACTGAATCCTGATTATGATTCCTGTCTTTGCGTTTCTGGGTCAAGAAATTACGCAAGTAGGGAGGATTAATAGAAGAAGAAGAAGAAGAAGAAGAAGAAGAAGGCTTGTTCCTCCTGTTTACATCAGTTGGAACGCTGATATTGGGAACCCCAACCCTTTCCCTGCCGTAGGAATACAGCAGTTCAGCCATATGAGCAGCATATGATCCATGAGGAGCGTATCTATCCACAAAATGGGTCTTCTTTACGCCGAGGGGCTTCTCTTGGCGTAATTTAGAATTTTGCTCAGGCTGGCATAAAAATGAGGAAGTCCTCAATCGGCCATCAGCTTCTCGCGTAATCTGGAGAGCGGGCAGATTCTTCTCATGAGGGCGTAAAGGCCGAGAGGTTGGGAAATCCGCCACTTATTTTTCCTTGCGTAGATTGCAGGGACCATCTGCTTTTCCACGGAGGGAAGATGCATTTTTACGCGTGGAACGCGTTTGGAATTTCTGAATAGGCGCTGAGGCATTATCAGAAATTTTGTCTGCCGCGTCACAGACGGGAGACTGAATTTTACGCGCAGGGTGTAGAGCAGACTTCTGGATTAGCACTGAGGCATAACCAGAAGCTTTGTCTACCACGTCACATACGGGAGACAGAGTTTTATGCGCAGAGCGAGGAGTAGACTTCTGGACTAGCACTGAGGCGTTGCCAGAAGTTTTGTCTGCCACGTCACAAACGGGAAACAGAGTTTTACGCACAGAGCGCGGTGGTTATGAAGATACAACCTTGTTGGTCGGAGAAACCAGAGAGTCGGCAGGAATGGTAGGGGATGTCCGGGGCATCCACACCTTACGCCATTTCTAGTTATCTTGGACGGAGAGGGAATGAGAGCTACCCCCTGCTCGAAGCATATCTTCGTAGGCTGACTGGTCGAACTGGACGACCAAGGTCTTCTTCATTGATCCTACTGATTCTACATCGTTTTGAGAAATTGCTTTCTCGTCAGATGAGAAAGTTTTTCCCAGCAGAGTCCCCATCTTGTGTTTGATAATAAACGAAAGAAATAAAAATAGGTTTATACGAAACCCTTTCTTAGGTTTACAAATAAGAAGTACAATTAATTCTATACGAGAATGTTAAGTACAAAATTTAATCTGGGTAAATATTGCTATAGGAGTCTGATCTGCAGTCGATCACTTTGTCCCTTGGACCACACGATGATGAAGAAGTGTTGTAGAAGAAGGAATAGCTTCAAAGATTGTAAGAGGGAGTGGATGCTCGATGCCAAAATCGTCGATCACTACTCTCTGTCTGTGCTCTTCTCTCTTTGATTTTTTGACCTTTCTTACCGACCTCTATATAATCTTCTCCCTTATAAAATTTGACCTCTCTCGACCCCTGACCTCCATGGACGGAGGTCTCTATTTATAGGCGTAGAAACTGAACAGTGGAGAGAACCGCACCTTTTACGCGACGGTTATCACAACTGCTATCCATGTATAAATGATCTTCTGAATAAGCGTGTGACGGGTGTCCCATTAAGAGATAATGCATATAACTGCTGCGAAGATCACAGCATGCAAGCCACGTAGGTAACTGCCCCTCGCGTAGAGATAATTGGCGTAGAAGCCAAATAACTGTCTCGTTGGCGTAAAAACCAAATAGCTGTTCTGATGGCATAAAAGTCAAGTAGGCGTAGAAGCCCAATAGGCAAAGAAGCCCAATAGCTAACATATAGGCGTAGAAGCAAAATAGCGGTCAGGTTGGCGTAGAAGCCAAGTAGGTGTAGAAGCCTGATATTGCATAGATAGGTAGCTAGCGTAAAAGATAGCCGATTCTCCTTCCTTGACTGAGGTCTTGAGTGTATTCTGGACAAAATAGCCTTATCACACACCAATGCAAATATAGCCTGAGTTGGCGTATTCCGAGGAGATAGTATACGACGTACTGCTATAGTTGAAAATAGCCAGGTCGGCGTATTTCAAGGAGATAGCATACAGCGTGCTCCTATAGCTGAAAATAGCATGATGGCGTAATATGCAGAGGTGATGATGTGGACGTATTAGTCGTAATTATGGCTCATCCAATCTTTGAAAGTAGAGCCAAATCTCGTGCATTAAATGCAGAGATCTGCCCCCATTACGTGTATTAACTGCAGAGACGTGCCTCAAGCTCTGTATAAAGAGCAGTTTTTGACGTGGCGGTTCGTTTCGTCTCCTGCTGAGCGTAAAAGCTCACGTCTTCCTGTGTAAAACTAGGCAGTGTATTCCCTTGAATGCGTAAAAGCAATTTGTATCAAGAAAATATCACTAAACGATGGTCTGGGACTCTGTGCCGAATCATTATTACAACCGTCGTCTGGGTAGTCGTGCGGTACTCTTTGTCAGGAGTCAGGTTCACTGCATGATCTGACAGGTTCATTCGAGGAATACAAAGAGTTCCTCGTACACTTCCATGCTGCTTTAAAAGCGAGCAGATTTTACGCCAAAGTGGCGATGTCACAACATTTTTATGCCGAAGAAGTCTTAAAATACTGCATTATACGGGTTGTTCTGGAGCTATATTTTATGTTGTACTAGCGTTGAAGCTCTTCTGTACGCCGATAGCTCTGAAGTCATGTCTTACGCCACGCAACACTGAAACTCTGCTTACGCGGATTTTATGCATACTGCGTATAATCCTGTAGCATATTTTTCATGCTTCTATACCATGTTTGTACTGGATTCTCCTATGTCCCTCGGCCTCTTGGAGCCAAGCTCTAGATCATCCTCTGCCCGCTGTGCCTGCCTCAGAATCTTCTCAAAAGTAGAGGTGGGGTCTCCATTCATATATGATTTAATCTCCTTGTTCAGGACCTTTCTGAACTTTCTGGCCCTTCCTCTGGGGTTCTGCCCCTCCACAAAGCAGCCTAATATGCAATACTCTGTCGTATACTCATCCACCGTCATAACTCCCTGAACGAGGTACTAAAACTGGCTCTCTAGAGATGTCATAGCCACATCTGGAAAGACCTTTTTCTTGAAGATCTCCTTAAAAGTTTTCCAGGTAAGTCCAGGTACTGAGATCCTGGGGTCCATCCTGAACCAAGTCAGTACGATGTCAAACATCATGCTTCCTGCGGCCTCTACCTGCAACCTCTCTGGAATCTGCGCCAGCTGCAGGTTTCGCTCAATGTCTTTTATCCAATTATTAGCATAAATAATCCCTTCAGTGCCTTTAAATTCCTTCGGTCCCATCCTCTTGAAATCTATGATAGTCCCCGGCCTCGACTGCTGCAGGGTAAACTAAGGTGGTGTTGTCTATGGCTGGACTAAGGCGACCCTCTCATCTGCGGCGAGCGCAATCTGGTGAGCATTCTCAATGTCCTGCCTCATAACCTCTGATTGGCGCCGCTGTACCTCCATCATCTGTTGAAAGAGTACAAACATCTGTGTCTGATTGACTGCGGATGGTGTGGGTGGAAGATCCCCTGAAACTATCGGCGCTGTCCTCTGTATCGGAGGTGGAGCACCCCCGAAAGCTGCTATAAAACGCCTACCTGGATTGGTAAAGCGGACCTCTGGAATATAGCTGTTGGAACAGTGTCTGCTGGTGCTGCCCTCATAGGTGACGAAGTGATCGACATCGCTGACATTGTGCCTAAACGCAGGGAACGTATCTTCGGCGGCATCCTGAAGATAGATTGAAATAAAGAAAAATATTGGGTAAGATACGATATCATCAAAGAAGGGCAAAAATATTCAAGGTAAAGCAACATTCAGTAGATAAGGATATCAAACAGATATTTAAAATTATTTCCTAGTTGTGATTGAGTATACTCTCACCTTATATCTTTATCCTAAAGCAGGCTCATAGCAGTACTCTAGGTGAGAACTACTACGATATTGATCTACTTGCGACTCTAGGACCTGCATGGGCCACCACTAAAAATGTGTTACAACCCGAACCTAAAATAAAGGCACGAGTAGTGATCAACGTCCAGCCTACGCCGCAGCATTAGAGGTAGAACATTGTCTGGGTCAACTCTACTATATAAATATCTCATACATTATATACTTGGTACCTGTCAATCATCTCAACTCCAAACGGAGGAACAATATGGTATCTAATAAAAGTAAACTATACTCAATCATAATGCAAACTAAGGAAGATAAAGCACGAGATGGAATAACGAAGAAAAGAGTCACAATACATCCACAAGTCCAAAATAGTGTATATACATGTCAATAACCTCAATAAAGTTTAATACAAGTCTAAACAATAATCTAAGCCTCCTCAGCCTCTGGTACTAGGTCCTCCTGCTCTAAAGGAGTATCCTCTAAAGGTAAGCAGTCATGCGGCCCGTAGTAGGTGGGGCACTGGTCTACGAACCAATCATCTAAAAAATATATATAGTCATGATTAGAGCGAAGTCCATACCTCTTAAAGCAGTTTCAATATATAATCGAGCATATATAACAGATAATAAAAAAGAATACAAGATAACTAAATATCAGAATATAATGAACTAGAGTGAACAGGTAATGTACTACAATAAAGAACAGGCAATATGAACAACTACAATTTAATGGTAATAGATAAAACTAGCTAATGTGCCAAGGAATACAAGTTTATTATGTGATCAGTTTGGGTTGAACACGAATACAATATGGTAACTCGATTACACATGTGATATGTAATCGACATGTACACGAATACATTTGGCTTGATCACATAACCAACTCCTACTCCCCCATCCCCAACCAATACTTATAGATCCAATCACGACACGTTACGAACACGAATATGGGCACACTGAATACGAGCAGTATGTGAACACGTAGTACACTAATTTAATACCCGATATACATGATAAAATACATGTGAAGGAGTATCCACTGAACACGGTAAGGGATAACATCTCTTGACAGAATCCATATAGTACCAGTCCGTGACACTACAGTGTCGGAATCAAGTATACAGTTCTAGAATATGTGATATATACACTATCATGAAATAAAAACTAACAGAGAAATGTACTCACCTCTGGTCCTGAGCAAGGTGTGTCTCTCGATGCCCAAGATGGTGCCATAGAATCCTATTTAGGAAATTTTATGTTAATAGGTGTAATAAATGATAAATGGTAAGAGAATGCACTAATGCATGATTCTGGGTCTCTACTGGGTTTATTCTAGCTCAATAAAGTATACTAGGTACAAACTAAGGTTTTTAGGCTCAATATTAGATAATTAGCCTATAAGGGTCACTAACTAACTAGTACTAGCTATATAAATCATAAAGATATTAGTGAAGTCTAATATTTAGTAATACCATAGAAACCTTAGTCTCAATATACCTTAATACTAATGATACTACAAATATATCCTAACAATTACTAACATGACTAACCCTCTGATACTAAGTAACCAATGATATCACAACTCAAAATAACCCAACATCTACTAATACTAATCTCTAACTAATACCCAACCTGTAATACCAACTGATACACTAGTCCTAACTTAACCCATAACTTTTAACTCTCTTAAAGCTACACAACTGAAACCATACTTACTAATCATCACTACTAAACACCTACACAACTTCTACTACTGTTGTTACTAAATTATTCATCTTTATCTCTAACTGCAACCACACCTGAATGTATAGCAGTGTCATGTCAGTGAATAAAACTGACACACACTGATATTCTCAACTTGATACCCAACTAAAAAAACTGATACCAATATTTTTTCCAACAAGTTTACTGTCAGTCACTCATCTAGAAATCCAAATAACACTGTAATTATATACTAACTAGTACTAACTGCAATACTTACACTAACTACCTACTGGCATAACACTGACTAGGAACTAACTAATGATCATTAGTTAACATATACCAATTTTCTAATTTCTGATACAAGATTGATACTCTAATACTAACTGGAGGTGACTAACTTATCACAATATCTGAGACACTATCTAACCCACTCTAATTATTACTAACATCAACACATTGTTGATCACTTCCACCTTCTTGGTTCACTCCAACTAACACCTCACTTCACAAGTGTTTGCACACATACACCCACACTATTAACTGATTACAACACCTGAACACTTGTGCATATCCCTCTGGCATAGTGCATTGCTTCTACCTGCTACTATACCTAGCTGTTGCTGCTGCATACTGCCATTGCTTATAGCAGTGCACGAGTGTGTACTGCTGCTACTGCTACTACACCTAGCTGCTGCTACATACTGCCATTGCTTATAGCAGTACATGAGTGTGCACTGCTGCTACTGCTACTACACCTAGCTGTTGTTGCTGTTGTTGATGTTGTATACTGCCATCTTCCCTCACAACACAGTAGGATTATCAAGTGCTACATTCTCCTTTCACAGTCAGGTAACCCTCCTCCTCAACACACAGTCACTTATACACAGCAAGTAGCACACTTACACCCAGGTATCACCCGATCCTACACATCCCCATACACCACTCAAAGAGCATACACTATAGACTCAAAAAATCTATATATATATATATATATATATATATATATATATATATATATATATATAGCCCATACATATGAGGACCATTACATCAAACACTTTGAGTGCGTAGTTATAGTACTCAAGATACGTGTCCAACTCAAGTGTCAAAACCTCCAATTCCCTACATATAATATTTATATAAACTAAAATCATACTAACACAACTAAAGTAACTTTCTACAGTGAGAATTAAGAAATAATTTCACAAAACACGCAAAATTAGGCCTTGTGTCGCGCCGTATCACAAAATACCATGATACGGCCTACACGTATCCATTTGTGGACACGTACCTAGTTCCACAACCCCGATCTAAGTATAATTAGATCTAATTGGTCTCATGACACATAATTGATGTGTCATTCTCGTAATTCCTCCAACATGCATACAAAATAACACATAGAACTCACAATACTTAGCCAAATAACCTAAAAATTATTCCTATATGTAGTCCTATGCCATGGGGTCATTTCTAATAGTCAAATGCATGATTAAGAAGCTATAATGAAATAAAAATTCAGGAATTACCAATTAGGAGATGGATTCCCAATAAAAATATAATTGGACATGATCCGGACACAATCTCTAGCTCCAAAGCTCTTCCTCCTTGTGCTCCTTGCTTCTCCAAGCTCCAAAGCTCCAAGAGTAAAGAATTTGAGAAGGAAATGAAGATGAATTGAGTAAAAAATCAATGGAGGAAAATAGAAATTTGGGGATCTAGAATGTGGAAGCAAAATGCAAAGAATAAAAATGAGTGAGGCGAGAGAGAGGCTTTGTATGGCCGGCCCCTCTACCCCCTTCTCTAAGTCATTGTCAAATATTCAAATTGCCCTTCTAATGATTCATTATGAATATTAATTATGGAGGGTATATTAGGAAGGCTTCTAACTAATTTCTAATTAAGCCTAACCTCCTAATTAATTAGTGGAAATGGACTATTGGGCTTGGTCCAAGTTGGGTTCACTATTTGTCATAACAAGTCTAAATATGTCCATATGTGTCAATTCTAAATATTGGGCTAGTCTCTCTAACTAAACTAAATAACACAAGTCTCTAACTAAATAACTAATACTAGTCACAAATAATTATAGCTCAACATAATTAAATAATTAATACAATCATCACATAATATTTAATATTATATTTTTAAAATTAAATACATATACCAAATTATCAAACTATCCCTAGCTGGAAAAGTGAGGGTGACAAGTTGGCGGCTTGACTTGCACTAGGTAGTTGTCGACATTCTGCAATGCCTTACTCAGAGCAACCCGAGTGTCTTTTGAGAATCGAAGAAGCTCCAATAGTGACAAATTCGATGGAATATTAGCCAGTTGTGGCAAGATGTTAAAGTTGTAGGGCTTCTCCAACCCCTGAGCGGTATCTTTGTGCAGCATTTTTTGAAGCGAGTTTCTTTCTGCTTGGACTTGTCCGTTGCTGGAGGCTGGGATTGACCCGGATCGGATGTGGCGATTGGGAGCGTACCATCGTCAAGGATGTCGTACTCTCGTTGGTACGCCAAGCCTGACCTTATTTTTTCTGTTATAGCTTCTTCGGAAGGGAGAGAAACCGTATAACCGGACGTGGACTTCATGTCCTTAGACTTTATGGCAGAAAGCGTTATCTACTGCATCAAGGCTGGCACAATATCTAGATGGACCACATGACCTCCCCACATGATGTAGTAAGAGGTATCAGTCCGGCTGGTTGGTCACGAGCTGGCGGGAGATTGACAACCACCATTGTTGTCCTGGGGATCGGGATGACTCCATCTTGGGCTTCTGTTGTTGGAAACTTACCGAAATAGAGAGATACCATGTTGGCGGTAAATGTTTTATCATCTAAGTCCAAGGTGAGGGCCTTGGTGTCAAGTAGAGGCTGGATGTACCACTTTAGTGTGTAGCAATCCCGCTTCGCATGGTGGACGTATCGATGGTAGTGGCAGTACTTCAAATTATTCATATCGACTGCCTCAACAAGTTGCTTGACGTTGGAGAGCCGAAGCTTTTTTTCCTTCATTAGCACGTCAAAGATTGCCATGACATCATCATCTTCGAAGGAATAAGTTTCCCTCAGTTTTAGAGCCTCTACGAGCTTTTTCTCGAAATTCTTAGTTATATTGGCCACAAGAGCCTGCTTCCCCTTCCCATTTTGGGAACTATTGCCGCTGTTGTTGCTGCTGTTGTAAGGGCATTTTCGTATATCATCAGCAACGGGGATCTATATTGCCAAGAAGCGGGCATCCTTTATTTTCTTCTCAGCACCGACAGCATTTATGATGAATGTTGTCCAGTCTTTAAATTAAGAGTCGCCCATCTAGAGTTTGACTGTGGGGAGGATATTTCTCAGGCAGGTATCCATCAGCGTGGACTCAGGGTTACCGGGAGGTAACTTTAGCGTCGCTTCCCTGTACCGCTCGATGTATTCCCATACAGATTCTCTCCCTTTGTGTGATGTCTATTAAAAAGAACATCATCATGTCGTTTCCTCTGTCATAGGATCGAGCAAGGAAAAGACCTTTGAGATCATCGAACGACGAAATACAGTTGACCTGGAGGCTACAGAATAAATTAAAGGCTATTCCAAACCATGCCCCGACAAAGAGCTTGATTAAGAGGGCATCATTGCGAGACAGATGTCCCATCACCATCTCAAAGTAACTTATGAATTGATGGGGAGATGTCTTCCATCAAATGGATTCAAGTTAAAGGGCTTTACTTGGGCAGGTACGATATATCTCTACACTCGAGGGGATACGGTTGTCAGATCCTGAGCTCTCACAGTGAGTCCCGATTGCCTATTGAGTCTAGGCGGGCCCGGAGCTCTCGTACCTCCTGAATTGTTTCCCGGGCTTCATCGACTGTGGCATGGGCAGATGATCCAGACAGGAGATAATTACCGCCAGCAGGTGGAGCAATTTTATTTGAATACCCATTTGTTCCGTGGTCTAGGCTTGCTTGACCATCAGCCCTTGCTGGTTATGAGGCTATATTCGCCTTGATCTCCATCATTTTCTAGGTCAAGGCCTGCATTGACGCGCTCATGGTTTGCATCATGGTCTCAAAGGTTTCGAGGCGCTGTCGATCGTTAGGGCCCTCATAATTGTCCCCTGCCATGTATGCTCTTCTCACATGGGAAGAAATAGATGGGATTGCAGATGTCGTACTTTCCAGCTCGGACTTGTTATGAATAGTCATTCGAGAAAGTTGGTAGTGCCATATCCTCTTCGAACTCGGAGGGAACACTACCCCCAGCGTAGAAAGTTGCATACTCTTTACGAGGGTGGCTACCCTTAAGGATCTCAGCCTCTGTTCCTTGGGAACTATCGTCTTCTCGGAATGCCGGATTTTCATAGAGGTCTGGGGGATTACAACCCCCAGCTTGCGTAACCATGTGAGGTCCTAAGGAAGAACTACCCCCAATGGATGACATCTTATTCTTTGAGCGGGTGCCCAAGAAAACACCTTCGGCGGGTTTCGCTACCTATCCTCCTTGGATCCGTCTTAACTCGCTGACCAAGAGCAACGGACTGGAGGTGCTAGACTTTTGATCTCCCCTTATGGAGGGGGCCTTTCGAGTAGAATAACATGAGACAAAGGGAAGATCCTCTGCCTCTGGTGCTTGCACCTGTTCTCTGGGTTGCAGCCGAGTGGGTGTCTTTGGTTACAGCCGCTGGAATGCTGACTTCCTATTTGTAGGTACAACTACTTTCTTACAGCAGAAGTTGATGATAATATTGGTACAGTGATACCCTGGGGTAGACACTTTAAATATCGTAGTTGATTCTCTCACTTTGTACTTATGATTGATCACATTGTGCAAGACAAGCGAGGGTTGATTCACCTTTGCACCCTTCTTATGAGCCCAGTTAGACCCAGCACATGGGTGCGTAGATGTTGACTTTGCTTTCTGACCTCGGGTTTGTACAAGAACTTGCCCCAGGTTGCTAATGTAAGACTCTCTAGACTTACCTTGTCCAATTGCCACTGCGGGCTGGACACATGGGCTGGTTTTGTACAACTTTTTGTCAGGGTCATGTGTAGTTAGCGGCGCCTGCTGACGGTCGGTCGAATGAGCAATTTCTTGAGCTTGGCGAGCTTGCATTGCCCTAGAATTCTTTGTCCTAGCACTCACTGGTGCGTAGTATGAAGAGTCCAAGTTTATATCTTTGCCTTTCTCATCATGGCGCATGGAGTCAGCGCTGCATGAGATTCGGTCGAAGACAGAACTTCTGTGGCTGTTCTGGCCGTATGTGGCCATCTGGATGCGGCTACCGACCGGTGCCACATAGTCCTCCTTATGCGAATTTTGATGTGGCCGCATGGAACATTTCTTAGCGCTTAAGCTTCTAGCATCGTAGTATTTTTCTCTGTCAGAGCTCAAGTGTTGAGCACTTTCCTTGTCAGAAGAGGCTGTTGCATGAAGGGCGTCAGCTCGTGGGAATGCATAATATGCGTCCCCTGTGGTAGAGAGAGAGACTGGGAGCGTACACTCTGCATTGGATGAGGCACAGTGGCCTTTGTAACCCATGTCCTGTGGGTCTTGAAGTGCTAAGCACTTTTCTTGTCATAAAAGGCTGTCGTATGAGAGGCGTCAGCTCGTGTGGATGCATAAATTGTGTCCCCTACGGCAGGGAGAGAGAAAGAGATGGGGAGCGCATGCTCCGTAGTTGGGTAAGACACAACAGCATTTGCAACCCATATAATATGGGTCTTCTTAGGCTTTGCCAGCCTTGGAGAAGTGACGCCCTCAGAGAGTATTTCCTCAAAGGCTTGCTGGTCAAATCGTACAACCAGCATCCTCTAGGTTGTACCGAACTTCGATGCGTCAGACTGCGTCATAACCTTCTCATCAAAGGAGAAGGATATCCCCAGCAGAGTCTCCACCTTGTTTGCCATACAAATTGAGTTTGAAAAAACTATCGTTAAACAAAAAGAATACAAAGAAATCCTAGATAGGAAATATAAGTACAATATTTTTTATCTGGGTAATGTGACGATGGATATCGAGTACTGCAGCGACCCTTTTACTCCGTTGACGGTCTGACGAGTGAATGAGGGATGCTCTTTTCTTTCTCTCTCTCTCTCTCTCTCTCTCTCTCTCTCTATCTCTCTCTCTCTCTTGAGCTTGTGTGCATGTACGTAGCTCGCCTGGAGAGGTATCTCTGAAGCAGAAAAAGTCAGGCAGCTTTTTGAACGTCAGAGTTGCTCCTATTTATAGCCACCATGTTGATGGACTATAGGTGTCGTATGTGCATCTGTTTAGTGGCCGCAAGGGGGCTTCTTCAACATAATATGGTTGTAACTATAGGCGCATATGATGGGTAATCTGCCACGTATTCTTCATCCTTAACAGGATGTAGTTGGGTCCAGGTAGAGATGCCACGTGGACTTTTATTCAAATTTTATGTTGCTAAGGATCTGGGCGGTTCTCGCCTTTTGTTTGCGTGACTTGGTCATTTTGACATGTTGCCTGCATTTAGTTGGAGAGAATCACGTCAGTCACAACAGAAAGATTTGTCTCAGGAAAGCCTGCCACATTGGATGCATAGGGCTAGAGACGCATGGAATGCATGGCGTCTATAACGCATGGGGGTCAGTGACTCATGAAATGCATAGAGTCTGGGACGCATGGGCCAGAGTCACATGGAACGCATAAAGTCTAGAACGCATAGGGCCAGAGACGCATAAAACACATGGAGTTTGGGATGCATGTGGCTTCATACACGTGGCACTACACGCCTGTCAGAAGTCATTGTTAGTGTGACGAGAGCTTCTTGTCACTTAGTGTGCTCACATATTTTGAGGCATCCAAAAAATTATTTTTGTCAGGATTCTGTGTCAGACATAATCTTTGTGTCGGGCCTTTATGTGGCTAGTATTGGGGTGTGGGGATGCTTGAGGGAGTAGTAGCACATGGCACTGTTGGAGCATGCAGACACTAGTTACTTAGTGGTGCATGGCATTAATAGCACACGGAAACACTAGTTATGAAATGGTCGGCGAATGGTTGCTGCTTTTCTAGGTCGTATAGTCGTTTTGCAACCTAATTTATTTTGAGTCAATCTTGGGGCGCATATTTGTTTAACGCATGGTTCCAGATTTTCTATGCTTCTACAGCGTCCAACGTGGCAGGGTTCCCTGTGATAGAAATCTTTCTGTTGGACTAAAGTGATTCTCTCCACCTAAATGTGGGCCACGTGTCAAGCTGACCAAGTCATGGAAACAAAAGACGAGAACCGCTCAGATCTTCTGCAACAGCAAATCACAACAAACGTCCACTTGGCAGCACGGCCCGGACTCAACTATATCCTGTTAAGGATGTATACGTGGAAGCATGCCTATAACAAGCGCCTACAGTTGCAACGGTATTCTGTTAAAGGATCCCCCTGCGGCCACCAAAAGAAGCACATGCGGCACCTATAGCCTATCAGCATGATGGCTATAAATAGGAGCAACTTGGACGTTCCAATGGCTGGTTTTTTTGCTTCAAAGATCAAACCCCTCCAGGCGAGCTATGTACGTATAGACAAGCTCAGGAGAGAGAAGAGCGCATCATCTTCCCCTCGTCGGACCATCAACGGAGTAAAACAATCGTTGCAGTACTCGATCTCCATTGTCACATTACCTAGATCAAAATATATTATACTTAGATTTTCTGTCTAGGATTTCTTTGCACTCTTTTTGTTTGTTATTAAACGAAGGTTTTTCAAACTCACCTTCAATGGCAAACAGAGGCAAATTATAGACTTCTTCATAAAGGACCATACGCTTTAATGATACTTCTTTCTTCTGGACAAAGTTCGATGGTTAATCCTCATGAGTTTCAAGGAGGACATGTTTAGTTGATTCGATGGTTAATCCTCATAGGTTTTCCTATAAGAAGCTAATTTTAGTTTTTTCTTGGTCCTTATTGTGAGCTGGATATGGGGGCTCATTTGTGACCCCGACCTTTGGTGGGATCACGCTGAGCCTGAGGGGTTGCCCTAGCCGAGGGGGTTGTCCGAGTCTGAAGTCTTGTCTGGCTTACCCCTGGGAAGGACATGGCTATAGGTTGAGCCTCAGAATTTCTATTTTCAGAATATAGAATCTCATTTTCGAGAATAGTAAAGCCCAATTTGAAGCCAAAATTTCTAGATTCTAGATTTTGTTTTTAAAGAAAGAAGAATTGCACATATATATCTACCCATCTCATTTAGGTTTCAAGATTTATTTGTTTACTATTTTTATAAAAATCCAACCTATTTTTTATAACTTGATACCCTCAACTAATACAAATGTTTAACTTGATACCCTCAACATTGATAGACGTCAACTTAACACCCTCTCCACTAATAGTGTTAACCGAAATAAAAAAATGACCAAATTACCCTCCCCTTTACCCCGCCCCCTTCTCTCTGGTAGCCCCCTTTCTTCGGCACCGGGGAGGGGGTGCTCAGCAGCAGAAGCGGCAGCCGCAACGGGGAGCGCACAGCGAGGGCGAGAGGCGCGCAACATGCAACAGGGGAGGGAAGCGCACAACAGCAGCAGTAATAGCAGTCACGGTAGGAAGCAAGGGGCGCACAGTGAGGTCGCGAGGTAGAAAGCATGGCGAAGGCCGGGGGCACGGAGAGGGTGGCGCGACATGCCGGGGGATCACGACTGTCGTCGGGGAGGGGGAGAGGGTAGCACGGCAGGTCGGGAGGGTGTGGCTGCCGTCGGTGATAGGGTAGGAGGGTGGCACGGCATGCATGGGGGGAGGGGTTTGTTGTCGGGGAGGGGGAAGGGTGGTGGAGTTTGGAGGGAGAGATGGGGACAAAAGGCGTGGGGGTGGGGGAGTTGTTTTGGAATTTTTTTTATTTTAACGGTAGATTTAATTGTGGAGTGACGGAGGGTACCAAATTGAAAATATTAGTTGAGAAAGGTTGTTGGGAGCACAGCAAAAATAGACCCAGGAAAATCAGAGAAATATCTCAGAGAAAGTTCACAACCACAAAGAGAAGTATTTATGTGG
The DNA here is from genome assembly GCA_036927795.1 of Iris macrosiphon. Classification (NCBI taxonomy): domain Eukaryota; kingdom Viridiplantae; phylum Streptophyta; class Magnoliopsida; order Asparagales; family Iridaceae; genus Iris; species Iris macrosiphon. The sequence goes on along the minus strand of JAYESA010000006.1, from coordinate 190,569,763 downwards.
TTCGACCAAGATGCCTACTTTCACGGACGAGGGTGATTCAATTCCACTATGAAAAAAAAAAGAATTACAATTGCTCTCAACACTTCTCTCCTTTCCCTCAAGAACTCTCTACAAAAAACTCTCTCAAATTTTTTTTTTTGAACTTAGTCAACAATTTTTTGCTCTCTAATGTCGAACTTATTCAACAATCGTTGAGCATAATTTGAGAGATACTCATGTATTGAACTTATTCAATAACTTATATGAGCATACTTGAGATACTTTTGTGTTGAACTTATTCAATAACTTACATGCGCACTCTTGAGATACTTTTGTAAAAAACTTTGCCCCCTTTATATATATGTCTATACATAGAAATCGAATATTATGTAGGAATAGAAATCCAATATTATGTAGACTTAGGAATCCAATATTATTCTTGTCAAATATTTGGTCAAAGGTCAAAGTCAATCTTCTTCAAAAGATATGGTCAAATATATCTTTCTTCATTTCTCCACCTTGTCAAAGATGTTCTTCTTCAAAGATATGGTCAAATATTAAAGTCAATCTTCTTAAAAGATATGGTCAAATATATTTTCATTCATATCTCCATCTCGGCAAGGTTTTATCACAAAATCGAGCCAACACACTTTTCAAACGCACAGCTTCACCAAATCAACCACTCATCAATCCCGCCCCTAAGGGCTCTCAAGCAACACTTCTCCACCTGACTATGGAGAAGCATCCTTCTTCTTGTATACCCACTTGTATCCTATAGCTCGCTTGCCCTTGGGTAATAGAACCAAATTCCATGTACAGTTCTTATGGAGAGACTCAATCTATTCATGCATAGCTACCATCCATCTCTAGCTGCTAGTATCTTTGATAGCCTCTTTGAAGGTGATAGGCTCGTCATCCTCTATTGGCAGTGTATATGCCACCATATTCAACTGTACATAGTGCTTATCGGACTGGCTTGATCAGTCTCCTTGGCCAAGTAGTAGCCAAACAATCTTGCTGTTGGTGTTGCTCTTCCTCTGGTTGTTGTTTTTGTGAGGCTTGATGAACATCTTAAGAAATCTCAACCTTATTTGATGCATCCTCAGATGACTTAATCTCAACAGTTTGAGATTTTCTAGATTCACTACTATCCTTATCGGACTCACCCTTCTTGCTTGAAGTCAACACTGAAGACTCATCGAATGTGACATCCCTACTTATTAAGAACTTCTTATCCTCTAGACAGTACAGACGGTATCCCTTCACTCCTTATGCATATCCCAAGAAAATGGCCTTCTTGGCTCTCGGATCCAACTTACCATTGTTGGCATGATAGTAAACTTTGCATCCAAACACTCGCAAAGTGATATAATCTGCTGGTTTGATGGTCATCTTCTCATATGGAGTCTTACAGTCTATAGACGGAGTTGGTGATCTATTAAACAAGTATCTCGCCATGTGTATAGCATTTGCCCACCATTCCTTTCCTAATCCAGCATTGGAAAGCATATATCTTACTTTCTCAAGCAAATTTTAGTTCATCCTCTCTGCTAACCCATTCTGCTGCAGTGTTTCTGACAGTCCAATATTGTACGATATCTTCTTGAGCACAGAAATCTTTGAAATGTCCATAGGTATATTCAGTACCATGGTCAGACCTTAATGTCTTTACCTTTCTACATGTTCTGTTCACTACCATCGTTTTCCACCGCTTGAACTTTTCGAACACTTAATCTTTGATTTTAATAAAATACAGCCAAATATAACGTATAAAATCATCAATAAAAGTAACATACTACATCGCTCCTTTCTTGGAAGGAATCCTGCTATGTCCCCATACATCTGTATGCACATAGTCGAGAATACCTCATGTCTTCTGCTTGCTTGTACTGAAGGTCCACCTGTGTTGCTTGCCATAAATACAATGCTCACAGAAATCCATACTTGACTTCTTCAAGTTCTTCAGTAACCCATGCTTGCTTAGTAAAGTCAGGCCCTTCTAACTCATATGCCCAATCAGTATATGCCAAAGATGTGTGCTATCAGACGAATCCGATGTACTGACTGCTAAAGTCCCAGTCGTAATGCTTCCTAATAATATACAAAGGTTACCATGTTGGTGACCTTTCATCACCGCCAAAGAACCACAAACAACCTGTAAGACTCTAACCTTGGCAACAAACTTGTTATATGTCATGCCCCAGTCCCAAAACATATGGGACCAGACATGTGGTAATGGTCAGCTGGTACGACTCTGTAGGGATTTTTAATTTAATGGACCCGACGAAGTGCAATTACGATGTCCACGATCAAGTGATCAAGCAAGATATCTAGTTCTAACATCAAAACAACTAAACTAAATCTCAATCTACAATAAATAAATCTCAAGAATGAACGGTATGTATCATTAGTCTGCAGCCAAATAATACATCCATTCGAATAGGCCAAGAGAATAATATAGGCCTAGAAACACTAGGCTATAAAAGAGAATCATAATGGAAAGTAGAACATAACTGTAATAGATGAAAGATATAAAGATACCTGCAACGATGTCCAACGCTCCACTAGATCAAGCATCATGCAACATATTCAAATAACCTGGAAGGAAACCAGGTCCTCAGAGGGACCTAATAAGATACAAAAATAGACATTCCATATTGTAAATATTGAATAGTAAAGAGGGAGTTATATCGATCTAAGTGTATGCAATCTGAGGACAACCTTGGTACGTATGGGTAGGTGTTGGCATAACGTCCAACGCACCGAAGAGCGTAGTATCTGCACATGTAACGCCCATAACACTCAGAAGAACGCAGGATCTTCATAAATATATACGTCAATAACGCTCCGAAGAATGCGATATCTGCATAAAGGAGGTTATCAGTTTTCGTAGATCCTCGGGTACTATGGTTACCAATGTGGGTATCCCATATGCCTGCCAGTTGTCCTCCCTGCTCAATGCCAATGTACAAGTGTCAAGTAAGACGTAGACATCTTGTAACTATAATGCAAGTCACATAGAGTTATACAACTATGCTAAGTACCGTCACACGTGCTACTCGCACCGATGGCCAGTCGAGTGCGTAAGCCCATGTCCTATCATGAACTCACTACGAGACATAAAATAATATGTGACAATGCCTCAGAGTTATAATGATAATCCCTCAACTTTAGGTACGTCCACTAGACACTAGGTCAAACACAAGTCCTGACGTCGACGCCTTCGTAGACTGCACACGAGTCATTCTCAAACGTGTACAGCAGAATATATGAGCAATAATAACTGAATTTAAATAATATAACAAGACATGATATACTTGCCTGGAAGCTAGGCGAAGATTCGAACACAAACTCGCTAAGGAAGTAGCATCACAAAAAGGGGGCTGGAGCAGATGTCTCCGGAAGCCATCACAAATATCACCAATAGTCACAAAATGAGTGAGATACTTAGAAAAGCATAAGCATACGCCCAATTTGGACACGGGGGCAAAAAGAGCAGTTTCAGGTCAAAACGGGGTCCATAGGTGGGCCCGTCTTGCACCAAAAAATATGACAGGAACAAAGATCTCTAATCTTAGCATATTATAGGTCAAACAAGTTCTAAACAATGATACAAACCAAACGGTATGTCCAGATTTAGATTTTGGTGAACCGATCATAAAAATGCCCATTGGAATGGATCGTAGGGCCCGCGAAACGGCGATCCAATCACTGCCTCAGAATCAACAAAACTTGGATCACATGACTAGTCAAACGTCGCGAGTCCAATGGAAAAAGTTTCATCGTGATACGACAAGTGTGCACAAATTAATTGGGTAATTACAAAAATTCATGATACGGAGATTTTTGATGAATACGGGTTCATTTTGTCGCTCATACGCGACCGAATTAAATTTTGTCAAAGCCCACACATCAAAAAATATCGTATGCGTCTTTCGGTGCAATCGATACGCGACAAGGTTGTCTGATTTAACGGAACCAATTTCGTATCGAAGATTTTTAAGTTTTAGAAAATAGTTTTTTTTATTCTTAACACAATATTAAACTAGGTTTTAATGCAAAATAAAATAAAATAATTGAAGGGAATTAAACATGATTATATAGGATTTAAACAAAAGGAATAAAATCCTAGTCTTATTCACATGATTGGGATATAGGCCAGGAAATAAGGGTACTTGGGACAGTTTTCAAAGTTCTAAAATTGTATATTTTCTTGGTTTTGGAACCCAAATAACTACCAATCTAAAACAAACTAAAATAAACTAACTGAAGATGCACGAAGAGGGTTAAATAGAGATTACACCAGCGAAGATAGTTCAGGAAATGGTTGAGAGATGGAGTAGTAATAGCCTAGCAAAAATAGGTGATTGAAACTCGGTTCTGACTAGGGTTTGGGTGTTCAAGGTCAAGGAGTGTGCTCGGATTGTCCGTGCGGTGGCCGACGGGGGTTATGGCGGTCAGGGATGCCGCAGGTGGGGTCGTCGGTCATCGGGGTCGTCAGCCATCGACTATCGTCGGGGCGTCGAGCACAACAACTGCAGCAACAAAACGCAGCAGTAGCAGCAGTTTTAACAACATCAGTAGTAGTATAAGCAACAACATTAGATGTAATGGAGGAAGGAGAGGAGATGATGGTGATGGTGGTGGTCGGGTTTGTGGAGGGGGAGGTGGCGGTATTGAATGAAGGTGGTGATGGTGGTAGTGGTGTTCGGCTATGGTAAGGGGGAGGAGAAGAGGAAGAAGTAAAGAGGAAGAAGTGAAGGAGAAGAAGAAGAAGAAGAAGAAGAAGAAGAAGAAGAAGACCAGGAGTAGAGGAGTGAAGGAGAAGTCGGGGTAGAGAGGTTGGTGATGGTGGTAGTGTTGGCTTCAGTTTTGGATGAGAGAAAGAGGGTGGTCGAATGTTGAAGGGGAAAGGGAAAGGGTATTGTTTTAAATGAGGAAGGAGAGAGGGTTGCCTAGGGATTAGGGTCGGCTCCCCTTAGTATTTCTAGGAGAGTGTATAGGTTTTCATGAAGAAAAAGGGTGGTGGTGATGGAATAAAGTTTAAATGAAGGTTTATGATGGGTTGTAGACAAAAGTAGGTGCATAGTACCATACAACAAAGGAGGGAGAAGTGGTATGATCGGTCAAGCCTCACCAAAAGAGTTTTTTTATTTGGTTTTACTCCAATAGGAGGTGGACACCTAGCCATTATTTCCACACAAGTCCCCAATACTTTAGGAATTGCAGAAAAGAAAGGAAATTGGATTGGATGTGGGTAGAGTCCATGTTTGGTGTATTATAGTGGAGAAAATTAGTGCGTGGTGCTTTGTATGAGCCATGAGGGTGTGAGTATGGGTTTGGGTTGGTGTTTGGTCTAGTTTTGGGTTAGGTTGAGTCGGTTGTCCCAAAATAAATAAAAATTATGTCATTAGTGTTCTTTACTTAATTGGAAGTGCATGGGGTCTCAATTGGTGGTGACACAAGTATCATGGACGTAGTAGACTCAGAATAGATTATCGTCATATATTGGGTTGCAAGAAACGGATCGAAGTTTGTATCCAATTTTGATTAGAACGGACATATGTGCAAAGTTTAGGTTTAAAATTAGATATCATATGAAGAATATTGTGATATTAAAATAAAATACAAAAGAGTGTATTTATGAGTGACACAAGGGTCAGAACTAAAAAATGGCTTGTCAAGGTTGTGAAATTGGTTGGAAGTGAAAGGCTAGTGTAGTGCTCTAAATAATTAAGCAATGGTAGAGTGCTACAAGTGAATCAAAAATAAATAAATAATAATAAACTCCAATTCTTAATCCAAATAAATTCTAAATCAGTGCCTAAACTCTCACTAAGCTAAATTATACATTAAAATTGGGAGAGGGGGTTTATAATCTATCCACCTTAGAAAATTTTGTCCTCGAAATTCAAAAATCCATCTCCCCAACAACGAACTCAACATATCTCTAAATATATAAACACAACTTATCCCTTATTCTTACTCCATTTTCTTAACCTTAAACTGTCACATACGTACAGTCTAAACATCTAAGGCATTTGGTCCTCTAAAAATCTTCTCACCATCACGTATTTTCTTATCATTATTATCATCCTAATCATCACTTAGAAAACTACCACATATAATCCTAGGTTACACAAGGTTGCCGCGACACAATCTTAGTTTGAATCTTCCAAAATTTATAAAGAAAATAATGCCATACCTTTACTCTCTAAGGGGTGCATGGGTTAGGTACTAAAATTTTACAAGCACAAAATTCTCAAGGCCAGTTATGTAGTATTCAGATCCCTCATTCTGCAGCTAAAACGGTTACTATATTCAGATCCCTCATTCTATAGCTAAAACGGTTACTATCTCATCATACTTCCCTAGGTACAACATCATGAACCTATAATATCCATAATAAATCCTCCAGCCTAAATTCTTATAATCGCTCTTAGCAGCAATAAGTCTAATCTAGCCAGGCAGTCATACACAGTTTAGAAGCTCAACTTAATTAAATTCCTAGGAGAAATATATATAATAATATACAGCACAAGTCTCTATTCAAATACGTAGTAATATATATATATATATATATATATATATATATATATATATATATATATATATATATATATAATAAATATTTGTTTAATTATTCTAAATTTCCTAGATAAAAATATTGCCCATACAATAAAGAGAATACGATTTCTAAAATCCGAAAATCCATCGGCTAGTTTAAATTGGAAATAGGTTCTAATATCATCACCTACTAATAAGGATTTGGTCCAGCAAACTTATACCCTAATAGTCAAAAAAATTAATCCCTAGCCCTAAGCATTTTTTTGCATAATCAAATAATATTCAGCTATCATTCCTATAAGATTTCTATCTTCCATTTACACTCTCTTACTCATGTATCAATCTATAGTCTAAGGGTCTTATGGTAATCTTCTACAGAATGACCAATGAGTCAGTATGTAGTCTAACCCTGTGTTTAGTTCCTCGAAACTTGTATTAACTTGAGACTGATCAACAATTCCTACCCACGCTAAATCCTCAAATTTTTAAAAAGTATTACAATTCATAAATATTAAAATTATTATCTCTCAAGTCCATATCACAATTTCTCCTCCTTGGATTATGCGACCATAATATCTTTCCCTTATCATTTGTTTTCTACACACCTTCATATCCTCCCAGTATGTTAATCTTGCTTTCAACTATAACTATTCTAATCACGGTCCAGTGCCTTCAGCTTCAAGGTATACATCTTTTAGGCAACTATCGAGTGATAATTTTTTCAGCCCTTCCTAGATCCTTCTATTAACTTTAAAATGCTCAAGTTCAAGTACTCCTCATGAATCTCTTCGTGTTGTTATCCTACATTCTTCACCTCATATCTGAGGTTCCTTCTAGTTTTGTTTATCCCATGAACACTCCTTGTCCAAGACTTAGTTACACCTTGATAAAAATTACCGTCTATTAAAGATAATTCACTATATCTAACTCAAGTATATTATATCTATCAGTGCCCTCGTCCTTCAATCTTATTGCTCTATCTCATATACTAGCCTAACTACTCAAGTTATCAATAGTGAAAACCCTGAGTCAAATTAACATTGGCAACCTTGTAAGCAAGTGCATCTAATCTGATTCCAAAAACTGCACCCTTAATACCCAAGTTACCAGATTATTTAAACAACAGATCTAGCATTCTATCTATCTATCTATCTATCTATCTATCTTAACCTAGTCATAGAATCTTCATCTAGGTTTGATACTAAAAGTCATAAGGCAACTAGAGGCCTAACTTCTAGGGCCTGCTATATAAAGTTCTATTTTCTTAAGTCAAAATTTCTTTCACATATCCCTTATGCTTTACCCATAATTCTTTCTTGACAAATCTACATAACTTCAAGATTTTATAACAACTTAATCATCACATTGATTCACCAAGAGTTTCTCCAATTATAATCTAGACTTAACCTCATAATAAATTACCTTGTTCTATTTAAAAACACTAATCCTCCTTAATAATTCCTTTTCATGGTTTCTCTTCTTTAAGGTATAAGTACTCTTCTCCTCATAATTTTTCCTCAATTTTTTTCTCTTTCAAGTTCTATTTCATACCTCAGTTTCATTGGTATAAGCTCATCTTATTCTAGGCAAGAGTCTAAAAATTTTATCTTCTCTAATATTGTTCCTTGTAGCACTACCATGGGACTACAACTAATCCCTAGTATCTAGCTATGCATTTCCATAAATTATTCCAAAGCATTAGAATCAAACAATCTTTCTAGCTTCTAATACTTCCAAATTACTGGTACTTTAAGTAAGGGTAGGGTTTTATCTGTTCTAGGCCTCTACTACTAGGTTTAATTCTCATGATAACAATCTAAATTAGTTATAGCATCTAGAAAGAACCTATCAATCTTCTTTACTATGGGCAACCATCTTCTTATAATATAATACATTAATCACGCCTTCTTCCGTCTTGACTACTATCTTCTTCTAGAGGAAACCACCAAGCATAAGCATCCGTCTCTCCGAAATAGGGGAAGACGAGAAACAATAATAACGATATTCATGGAAAAGGAACGAATATAACTATGAAGTCCAAGGGAGACAATCAAATACAATATGAGTTTTAAAATCAGTTATGGATTGAGATCTTATTCAACAATAATCCTAGATTGCAGGCTCGTTCGGTACAGTGACGTAACCAAATGATATGCTCTAACCTGCATGGGCCACCACTAAAACCACGTCACGCCCTAGTCCCAAAATATAAGGGACCAGACACGTAGCAATGGTCAGCTGGTATGACTCCGTAGGGCTTTCCAATTTAATAGACCCGACGAAGTGCACTTACGTTGTCCATGGTCAAGTGATCAAGCTAGATATCTAGTTCTAACATCAAAACAACTAAACTAAATCTCAATCCACAATAAATAAATCTCAATAATGAATGGTACACATCATTAGTCTGCATCCCAATAATATACCCATTCGAATAGGCCAAGAGAATAATATAGGCCTATAAATACTAGGCTATAAAAGCAAAATCATAATAGGAAGAAGAACATAACTGTAATAGATGAAAGATATAAAGATACATGCAACGATGTCGAACACTCTACTAGATCAAGCATCATGCAACCTGCTCAAATAACCTGGAAGAGAATCAGGTCCTCAGAGGGACGTAACAAGATACAAAAAAATATATGCCATAATATAAATACTGAATAGTAAAGAGGGAGTTATATCCATCTAAGTGTATGCAATCTGAGGACAACCTTGGTAAGTATGGGTAGGTGTAGGCATAATGTCCAACGCTACAAAGAGCATGGTATTTGCACATGTAATGCCCACAACAATCAGAAGAATACAGGATCTGCATAAATATATACGTCCGTAACGCTCCAAATAATACGGTATCTGCATAAAGGAGGTTACCAGTTTTCGTAGATCCTCAGGATACTACGGTTACCAATGTGGGTGTCTCATATGCCTACCAGTTGCCCTCCCCGTCCAATGCCAATATACAAGTCTCAAGTATGATGTGGATATCTCGTAACTATAATGCAAATCACATAGAGCTATACAATTATGCTAAGTACCGTCACACGTGCTACTCGCACCGATGGCCAGTCGAGTGCGTAAGCCCGTGTCCTATCATAAACTTACTTCGTGATATGAAATGATACGTGACAAGGCCTCAGATTTATAATGATCACCCCGCAACTTTAGGTGTGTCCACTAGGCACTAGGTCAAACACAAGTCCTGACGTCAACGCCTTTGTCGACTGTATCCGAGTCATTCTCAGACGCGCACGATTATAATATTCATAACACAGAATATATGAGCAATAATAACTGAATTTAAACAGTACAACATGGCAAGGTATACTTGTCTCGAAGTCAGGCGAAGATTCGAACACAAACTCGCTAAGGAAGTAGCATCACAAGAAGGGGGCTGGAGCAGATGTCTCCGGAAGCTATCATCAACAGTCTCAAAATAAGTGAAATACTTAGAAAAGCATAAGCATACGTCCAATTTGGACACAGGGGCAAAAAGAATAATTTCAGGTCAATACGGGATCCATATATGGGGCCATTCTGCACCAAAAAATGTGTCAGGAACAAAGGTCTCTAACCTTAGCATATTATAGGTCAAATAATTTCTAAACGATGATACAAACTCAACGATATGTCTAAATTTGAATTTCAATGAGCTGATCACAAAAATGCCCATTATAACGGATAGTGGGGCCCACAAAATGGCGATCCGGTCACTACCTCAGAATCAGACAAAATTTGGGTCACAAGACAAGTTGAACGGTGCGAGTCTAATGGCAAAAGTTTCATCGTGATACGACAAGCGTCTACAAAATAATTGGGTAATTACAAAAAGTCGTTATACGAAAACTTTTGACGGATACAAGTTCGTTTCGTCGCACACACGCGACCGAATTAAATTTTGTCAAAGCCCACACGTCGAAAAATACCATGCGCATCTTTTGGTACAATCGATATGAGACGAGGTTGTCTGATTTGACGGGACCAACTCCGTATCGAAGATTTTTGCATTTTAGAAAACAGTTTTTCTTGATTTTTAATACATCATGAAACTAGGTTTTAATGCAAAATAAAGTAAACTAATTGAAGAAAATTAGACCTGGTTATATAGGCTTTAAACTAAAGGAAGAAAATCCTAGTTTTATTCACATGATCAGGAGATATAGGCCATGAAATAAGGGTACTTGGGACAGTTTTTAAAGTTCTGAAATTGTATATTTTCTTGGTTTTGGAACGCAAATTACTACCAACCTAATATAAACTAAAATAAACTAATTAAAGACGATGGAAGAGGGTTAAATAAAGATTATACCAGCAAAGATGGTTTGAAAAATGGTCGAAAGACGGAGTAGTAATCGTCTCATAAAAATTGTAGTGCCCTGCTCTGCGTAAGCACTATGTATAAGAGATTGCTTTGCTGGCTCGAGCGAAAGCCTTTTCGAAGTATTCTCCGATCAAAACATAAGATTATTGATCTATATGAGTGGGCAGAACTTTATTCTCTAATTCTTGCACGCCTTAATAATGAATCTGAGTTTTCTACAGCTTTTTCTAAGAAGATAGTTTCATAAGAAGAATGGTAGAACCTGACTCTGCATGCTTAATAAGAGAACTCGCATTGCTTGTCATTGAAACGAATCTGCTTGCTTAACTAGAGAACTTGAATGCTTGTCTAAGAAAGATAGAACCATTGCCATGCTAAGAAAAGATAAAAATATTGCATGCTTAGTTACACGGACACCACTATCGAACGAACCGTTATCATGCTAATAAGAAAGAGTAAAAGATTGCCTGCACTTATCCTTGTATCGCATGCTAAACTAGAGTAGAACTACATGCTTGTCTAAAGAGATTGAAGAACGACTGCTATGCTTGCTTAAATAATAGACTGCTTGCATGTTCCCTATCGTACTAAAAGAGATAGAATTGTATGCTAGATTTATAGAACTGTTCTTGCATGTTACTTGTTAAAAGAGCTAGATTGCTTGAACATGTTTTATTGATCGCTTTGTACAGAGATAGAATTGTATGAATAGCTTGAACATGTGCATCTAAACTAATAGTCCGCCCTGAGGCTTGAAGTCCTTACTTACGGGAGGGTGTGGCTATTGGGCAAGAGTATTGAGAGCTCCGGCTCTATAGCTTGATTGATATGCTTGTTTGCTTATTCTTGATCATGTGCACCATATAGTATTTATCTGATAGAAGTCCATTCATGCATTAGTCTGACAACTTGTGCACAAGGTTTATCTCTCGAGCGATTTCTGGGACACTGGGGATCGTTCGGCCTGGGAGAGATCTGGAACACCATGAGACTAGAAGTCCTTATTTACAAGAGGGTGTAAATTTTAGTGTAGTGCTGAACCATCTATCCTGACTTCTATTTTGAGCATATTTTAGTGTATAGCAACCATGTGTCTCAGCAGCTATTAGCCGATCTGTCATTAGTGAGATAGGCTTGCACGTCCCACTTGTTAATCATGGTTTCCATGGGCCATCATATAGTTATGGCGCATGCTAGGATACCCTTCTTGCATACTTAACTGTTTGATGCAGAGACGGACAGGAAAGGATAACCTTGTTTAATATATACAAATTGTTGCTAACTTGTACGTCTGCTGCAGGGATAATCGTCCGGCCATGGGTATGGATCACTGAATAAGTGATTACTTATTTTCTATATGTTTCTTATCATAAATGCTAAATGAGACATATTTATTTTACTTGAATATGTTGCTGCCCCCATTGAATTAAATAGTCCACTTGAACTTGTCTTGATTTAAGATGAACAGTCCACTAGAGATAAGTTTTATTTCTAGAGATCGAATATGGCACACGATACATGTTGCGCACTGCATGATAGAACATTGTCTCTATAGCTTGCTTATATGTATTGAATGTGCAAATTGATTTCAAAGACATATTTTCGAAAAGATAAAATTTGACTGTAATTCTGTACTGCATGAAATGAACCTAGGTAAAAGTAGCAAGATCACTAGTAATATAATATTTTTCCATATGCTTACTTAGTGTTGGTTTCAGGGAGTGTTGCTTTTTTTCATTGATTTTAGACTCACCAGTACTTTCTCCAAAGTGCTGAACCACCAACAGTTTGCTTGTTCTCAGGTGCTGGATCATCCGAGGAAGCGATAGTCGTGCCTCATCCCAAGGATCCGAAAATCTAGAGTCGATGCCTTGAGCCGTATCGAGTTTGCTTGAAGCTGCTTTTTTATAAAAGGATGTAATGTATGGAACAATGTTATTGTAATCGAGAGAAAGAGAGCTTGAGCGAATTATAATCTTGGCCAAGCGCCACTTTTAACACATCTTGATTATCAATAAAGAGCTTATTTTCATATATCATTGTGTTCTTTAGTTTTCTGCAATATTGTGCCGCTTCTCCCGTCTCAAATAGCTTACTTGCCCTAGTTCAAAGCTTTGACCTTGTGCAAGCGCATCATAGGCTTGCACGGTATCACGCCCAAGCGAGGACGACCGGTCTCGCAAGGACCCAAGTGAGGACGAATGTCCCCCTGCCGGATCAGGGCGTGACAAAAACAGGTGGTTAAAACTCAGTTCTGACTTGGGTTTAGGTGTTCACGGTCAAGGAGTGTGCTCGGATTGTCCGTACGGTACCCGACGGGGGTTGTGGTGGTCGGGGACACCGCGGGTGGGGTCGCCGATCATCAGAGGTACCCTAGGGGGGTTGCCGGCTGTCGGCTGTCGGCGGGGCATCAAGCACAGCAACCGCAGCAACAAAATGCAGCAGTAGCAGGAGTTTTAATAACAGTAGTAATAGTATAAGCAACAGAAGTATATGTAATGGAGGAAGGAGAGGAGATGATGGTGATGGTGGTGGTCGAGTTTGTGGAGGGGGAGGTGGCGGTGGTGAATGGTGGTGGTGATGGTGGTGATGGTGTTCGGCTATGGTAAGGGAAAGGAGAAGAAGAAGAAGAAGAAGAAGAAGAAGAAGAAGAAGAAGAGCAGGAGTAGAGGAGTGAAGGAGAAGTCGAGGTAGAGAGGTTGGTGACGGTGGTAGTGTTGGCTTCAATTTTGGGAGGAAAGGAAGAGGGTAGACGAATATTGAAGGAGAGATGGAGAGGGTATTGTTTTAAATGAGAGGAGAGAGAGGGTTGCCTAGGGATTAGGGTCGGATCCCCTTTGTATTTCTAGGAGAGTGTGTAGATTTTCATGAAGAAAATGGGTGGTTGTGATGGACTAAAGTTTAAATTAAGGCTTATTATGGGTTGTAGGCAAAAGTTGGTGCATAGTACCATGCAACAAAGATTAGGGAAGTGGTGTGACCGGTCAAGCCTTACCAAAAGAGTTTCTTCATTTGGTTTTACTCCAATAGGAGGTGGACACCTAGACGTTATTTCCACACAAGTCCCTAATAGTTTAGGAATTGCACAAAAGAAGAGAAATCGGATTGGATGTGGGTAGTATAATGTCCCACAATCGCACGGTGCATTACGCTGAGTCGAATTAAACGAGGCAATAGCTGATAATATTTTGATTTGTTGAATTTGTGAACAAGTATTGATTTGAGTTGGTTTCATGTGCAGATCGCTAGCGGAGCTTAATGGAATCAGATATTCATTCAGAGCGGTACTGGGATAGCAGGATTTGGAACGATAATACCATCTTCCATAGTCGATCGGTCGGATGATGTGGAGAGCACGGCAAGCTCGCACGGTCATACCAATTGAGTAGATCGTACTTTGCATCGTACCATGGTTTCAAGGGATCGGCCGTATCGGCAGGACATGATGCTTAACGAAATCAGACTTGGTGAGTGGGCTCTGTCCCTTCTCCTCTAATCCTTCATGCCTAATAATATGGAACACACGTAAAGGCTTGAATACTTGGACTGAAACTTAGAAATTACTATACTGTGGCGTGCATAGAGTATACGTTATTTGGTTGGAATCAATTTATGGCTTGAGTTAGTTTTTGCATTGGGTAGTTGGAGCTTGAGTAGGCAGTTGGAGCTTGATTGGATCATCTTGGTTAGAACATCGAGAAAATTCGGGCGGACGAGCGAGCGTGCATCCGTGTACGAGTATCAGTTGGGCGCTTTGTCATGCAAAGCGTGCAGTTGTGGTTCAAAACCGGACAACTGCATCGGTGAGTGCATTGTGCCACTGTTAGGGCATTGTGCCACGGGATTGTTCTGAGCGAGGGGTATTACACTAATTGGAATACTGTGTCGAGAAGCGGCATAGTGCCTATGGGGATAACTTGAGATTGTGCCTTGGGCTATAGTTGGAGAGTGGTTATGAATAGTTGGTTGGATTGAGGCTAGATAGTTTGGTGGGACGAGAATGCTCGATTTTTTCGTCATACCTACTTGGAGTTTGCATCTGTCATGGAAAACCTGTTACGCACAGGGTTTGGTTTCCTCGAACGGGATGGCTCCGGGGCACCGGGACTATTCGGCCATGGAGGAAGCAAATTGGTAATGTGCCTTGGGAGCGGTGCCGACAGTTTAATACGACCAGGCGGGCTAGCTACTCAGCGCTGGATCGAGTAGAATGACGGTTGAACAGTCCTTTATGGCTTGGCCAGTGACTTCATATAGATAAGAGTTTGTTTGCTTTGTTTTGTTTTTTTTGGTTTGTGCTTTTTGTGTAGGCGACAGCCACCTTGCCTCGTGTCATGCCCCAGTCCTAAATTATTGAGGGACTAGCCACGTGGCAATGGCCAGCAGCACACACCGATGGGCAAACCCAATTTAATGGACCCATCAGGGTGTACTTAAGCTGTAAAACAACAGTAAGGGTCTAATATACTAATCTCATCCACAGAAACGAATACATCAATATAAAATATAAATCAACATCAATGTCTCAATAAATATATATCGGGGAATAACCCGATAATAAGTCTGATACAATGGTTCAATAGACAAGAAATAAAGAGTATAACAACAACAAATACTGAGTATGGAATAAGCATATACTCAGAAGAAATCCTCGGCGATCACCTCGTCCTCGTTTTCTGGTACTGCTCCAATGTATGCACCTGTTCCTGCTTCTGCTCCTGCTAATGCTCCTATCTCGTATACCTCAGGATAGATCTCCTCTACTAAACCTGGGGACATAATCCGGATCCAGGTCCTCAGGGGACATAGCAAGGTACAAGAATAACTCAAGCCATAATAAATGCAGTACAATAATAAATGAATCAATAGGGTAAACTATATAACCAGCTAAGTGATATGCAAGATGAGAGCATCACTAGAACTCAGGCTAAGACCACTACAAGCTCTGTGTCGGGGAGCCGATAGCAGTGATATCATGTAGGAGCCTAGCTCGGAGAGGCTACGACACCGTCATAATATAATCAACCTGTAGCTTGTGTGTCTCTCCCCACCCAATGTAATCACATGTCTCATGTCCATGACATGCAAGATCATATCTAATGCAGCAAGTCATAATGAGATCTAAGCATGTGTATAAAGAATATGTCATGAAACGTGTAACCTATACAGAATCACCATGAATATCTTAGGAAGATTCTGTCTCATAAATAGTGTCAGGTGTCCTGAGGTATGACGTACTTGATAAGGCAAGCACGAGAATGTATAGGGTTTCGATATCCATCTCTAGGTGACGTTACACAACTCCGCGTACGGCGTTGATACCCGAATATTATTCGGACGCTAAGCAATGTCACACGGTCCTAGGTTGAACATTTATATCATATAATTAAATCAAGAAAATAATAGAAAATAATTGCTGCAAGTATGGCAAGGTACACTTGCCTGGGGTTCTGACTACAACTGCTGCTCTGGTATCAGCAGGATTTGCAGGTATTCCTCCGGTTGCTGAAATAAATGTTACCATCAGGTTCAGAAGATATCAATAAGCTAGAACTGCATGTCCATATGTCCAATTTGGACACAGGGGCAAAAGTGACAATTTTTTGTCAAAGCAAGGTCCACATGTGGCCCACTTCGCACCAAAAAATATGTCAGAGACAATGTTCTCCAAATTCGTCAAACTTAGTGTCTACAAATCCAGAACGACGAAACGAGCCCAACAAAATATCCAGAACTGGATTCCGATGAGCCGATCACAAAATCGCCCATCAAGTAGAGCGATGGGGCCCACGATACGGGATTTTGTTAACGTTCTCAGAATTGAACCAAACTTGGGTCACAGGACCAGCGTATTGCTACGAGTTCGATGGTACAAGTTTCGTTTTGATACGATAAGCGTACACGAAGTTACAATGAGTTTCAGAACAGGGCCGAAATAGGGTGTTGTCGACGGATACGCGTTGATTTCGATATGCACGCACATCAAAATCAACTTTTACGAAATCCTATATGTCCGTATTAACGGTGCGCACCTTTCGGTGAAGTCCGCACTCGACCAAGTCGTCCCGTTTAGCGGGGCGCACCCAGTTCCGGAAAAATTGGGGATTTATTTTTCTGATTTTGTGTCGCAGTTTGCGACCGCCACAGGACGCGATACCCCGAACGAGTTGCACGGGGTTCGAAAGGGTCACGCAGTCTACGCGCACGAGTCGACAGAACAGAAAACTAGGCAGCCAGGAGAGAGAAACGCTTACGGGAACAGGACGCCGGTAACAACTGAATATCGCGTATTTGTAGTGGCGCGACGACCGGTCGACGGCGGGTGGCAGGGCTCGGGTGGCCGCCGGTCTTCGATGTTGCTGGGGTTCTTCGTCGGAGGAGTCGCCGGAGTGGCTCGGCTCATGGAGGCGTAGCTGTCGTCGGGCTTCGGTGTCGCGGCGGAGGGGAGCTAGGTCAAGGTAGAGTGGTGCTAGAAGCGGCGGCTTAGAGCTGGAGAGGAGTTCGTCGAGGTGGTCAGTGGCGATGGTGGTTGTGAGGGCGGGGTGTCGGAGGATGGTAGCGGTGGTGTTGGTGGATGATGGTGGAGGCGGAGTCGGGGTACAGTGGCGGCAGTGGGGATGATGGCGGTGGTGGAGGAGCGGGGTGAAGGGCGGGATTTTTATAGGGTGTCCGGGCCGACCGTTTGGGGAGGGGAACGGTCGGCGGGGAGGTGGAGAGGTCGAGGAGGCGGATCTGCCAGAGGGAAACGGGGGGAGGCGAGGCGTCGCCGAAAAATGGCCGAGGAGGGGAGAAGTCGGGTCGGGGGTTAGGGATTTACTGTAGATTGCGGGTTCGGGTTGCGGGTTTCGGGTTTGGGTTCAGACCCGACCCGACCCGCTAGGTGTTCGGGTATTAGTTCAGTTTGGTCGGTCCGGTTCAGGATTCGGTTTAGGTTTGAACCGGTTGGTTCAATCCGGTTTATTTTGGATTTATTTTGGTTTAATTAAAACATTAATTTTTAGGTCTTTAAAAATAGTTCTGGGGTCCAATAAATTCCAGAAAAATTATCCTATGTCTAATATTTTATTATACACCCAAAAATATTATTTTTATAATATATTAATATATATTTTAATACTTAAAATATTTAATTCAGAAGAACATTTATTTTAATTCCTGAAAAATCACAGAAAATTCCAGAAAAATTTCGAAAATTCATTTTTAAATTCTGAAAAATTATGGGGGTTTACAATCTACCCCCTTAAGAGGATTACGTCCTCGCAATCAAAAAAATAACCGGTCAGAAGAGATGACACGGTTGCAAGCATTGTTCGAAGCACGACACAATCAAAAAATCATGATCAAGGAGAATTCGAAGAATGAGGGTTTAAACCAAACTTATAGGGAAGGAATAAAATATTTCCCTAGGCAATAAAAGTTTAGGTAATTCAAGAGTGAAGGAAATTCAAGAGTGAAGGAAATCTGGTTAGAGCAAAGAAAAGTACAGCTTAGAAAAACTAGGTTATCAATTATTAATAAGTTCAAAATTACTAGGTTATAAGGTTAAGGTCATGAATTAACAGCACGTGCTAAAGCAATACTAAGAATAGACAGCTATGAATAACTTAAATCTTACACGTATTTGCTACTCCACGAGTCTGTGCGTTCTCCAAGGTCATCGTGAAAGCCTGTCTGCGTCCTTGTGGTGGATTCCTCTGCTGCTGTTGTGCCTGCTGGAAGAGTGCTGCTTGTGGTGCCAAGGGTGGCCTCGGCTGATACCCTTCTGGTGCTGGTAGAGCTTGTTGGTTTACCATTGGTTCTCCTTCTCGACGCTCAAGGCATTCCCTCACTAAATGCTGACTGGATCCACAAGCTAAACATAATCCCATTTTACGTCTGCACTCATTCTCAATATGGCCTCGCTTGCCACAATGTTGACAGATAGGCAGTGCCTGCGGAGATGCTCCGGGTGGCTGGTGCATGTGAGGTCTCTTTGCAGCTTCTTCCTGTGGTGCTCTGGCTGGTGCTGTGGAAGGCCGCTTCAGGCTGGTCTCTCTCCTGGTGACGCGCTCCATTCGTCGGGCTGCAGCAAGAATGTCCGAGTATGAAGTAGGTGCAACGGATCAGATTAATCTTTGTAGCTCGAAGTTTAGTCTGTCGAAGAACTTTTCAGCCTTCTCCTCTTCTATCGGGATCAGGGTTGGGGCAAAGCGACCCAGACGAATGAACTCCGCGTTGTATTCTTCCACTGTCATACTATCTTGAGTAAGGCGATTGAACTTGTCCTGAAGTTCTGATCGAGAAATAGATGGAATGTACATCTCCTGAAAGAGTCTAAAGAACTCTTCCCAAGTGACTCAGTTTGGTCCGAGCCGTATCTCCTCAGATAACCACCAGTGATGTGCATTGCCCGTCAACTGCATCTCTCTTGGAAGCTCAGCTGCTTCTAATTAATGTTGATTGTTTGTGAGCCACTCATGAACTTCAGTGGGCTCCTCCTTACCAGAAAAGGTGCGGGACTTCAGCTGGCAAAAATCGGTGATAGAGCCCATCGTTGGTCGTCATACTGGTAGATTCGCCTGCTCCAGTGCGATTACTAGGCTGTGACGCAGAGCCTCTTGTTGAATTTGCTGTTGGGCTTGGATCATTGCATAGATCATTTGAAACATCTGTTTCCCGTCCATAGCTTGCCCTTGTGGGAATATGGGCATTGGTAAAGTAAACTGTGGCAGAATATCATCTTGCTGGATTCTCGAGGCATGCTAATTTGCTTGACTGCTTCGGGGTGCTGATTAACTTCCATCCACTAGTGTTACTTCATCTTCGTTGGTTACCACAGCACCCCGTGGTGATCCTGCAGGAGTCTCGTCGTTTGCTCGTGGATTCATTACTCTACATTCAAAATAAACTATAAGGGGCGCACAGGAAATCAAGGCAGGATGCAAGTCAAGAAATTCGAATCCGATAGAGATCAAGAACAATTCAATCAAGTGGATGAGATCCTATAACTTATCCTATCTTTATTGCAGGCTTGCTCGGTCCCTAAGTTGAAACCGAAGCAATTTAGTCGTTGACCTGTATGGGCCACCACAAAAACTATGTCACGCCCCAGTCCCAAATTATTGAGGGACTAGCCACGTGGCAATGGCCAGCAGCACACACCGATGGACAAACCCAATTTAATGGACCCATCAGGGTGTACTTAAGCTGTAAAACAACAGTAAGGGTCTAATATACTAATCTCATCTACAGAAACGAATACATCAATATGAAATATAAATCAACATTAATGTCTAATAAAATATATGTCGGGGAACAACCCGATAATAAGTCTGATACAATGGTTCAATAGACAAGAAATAAAGAGTATAACAACAGCAAATACTGAGTATGGAATAAGCATATACTCAAAAGAAATCATCGGCGATCACCTTGTCCTCGTTTTCTGGTACTGCTCCAATGTATGCACCTGTTCCTACTTCTGCTCCTGCTAATGCCCATGTCCCGTATACCTCGGGATAGATCTCCTCTGCTAAACCTGGGGACATAATCTGAATTCAGGTCCTCAGGGGACATAGCAAGGTACAAGAATAACTCAAGCCATAATAAATGCAGTGCAATAATAAATGAATCAATAGGGTAAACTATATAACCAGCTAAGTAATATGCAAGATGAGAGCATCACTAGAACTCAGGCTGAGACCACTACAAGCTCTGTGTCGGGGAGCCGGTAGCATTGATATCATGTAGGAGCCTAGTTCGGAGAGGCTACGACATCGTCATAATATAATCAACCTGTAGCTTGTGTGTCTCTCCCCACCCAATGTAATCACACGTCTCATGTCTATGACACGCAAGATCATATCTAATGCAGCAAGTCATAATAAGATCTAAGCATGTGTATAAAGAATATGTCATAAAACCTGTAACCTATACAGAATCACCATGAATATCTCAGGAAGATTCTGTCTTATGAATAGTGTCAGGTATCCTGAGGTATGACGTACTTGATAAGACAAGTATGAGAATGTATAGGGTTTCGATATCCATCTCTATGTGACGTTACACAACTCCGCGTACGGCGTTGACATCCGAATATTATTCGGACGCTAAGCAATGTCACACGGTCCTAGGTTGAACATTTATATCATATAATTAAATCAAGGGAATAATAGAAAATAAGTGTTGCAAGTATGGCAAGGTACACTTGTCTGGGGTTCTAACTCCAACTGCTGCTCTGGTATCAGCGTGATTTGCATGTATTCCTCCGGTTGCTGAAATAAACGTTACCATCAGGTTCATAAGATATCAAATAGCTAGAATTGCCTGTCCATAAGTCCAATTTGGATACAGGGGCAAAAGTGACAGTTTCTGGTCAAAGCGGGGTCCACATGTGGCCCACTTCGCACCGAAAAATGTGTCAGAGATAATGTTCTCCAAATTCGTCAAACTTAGTGTCTACAAGTTCAGAACGATGATACAAACCTAACGGAATGTCCAGAACTGGATTCCGATGAGCCGATCACAAAATCGTCCGTCAAGTGTAGCCGTGGGGCCCAAGATACAGGATTTTGTCAACGTTCTCAGAATCGAACCAAACTTGGGTCACAGGACCAGCGTATTGCTACGAGTCCGATGGAGCAAGTTTTATTTTAAAACGACGAGCATACACGAAGTTACAATGAGTTTCAGAACAGGGCCGATACAGGGCGTTGTCGACGGATACACGTTGATTCCGGTGTGCACGCACATCCAAATCAACTTCCACGAAATCCCACATGTCCGTATTAACGGCGCGCACCTTTCAGTGAAGTCCGCACACGACCAAGTTTTTCCGTTTAGCGAGGCGCATCCAGTTTCGAGAAAATTGGGGATTTATTTTTCTGATTTTGCGTCACAGTTTGCGACCGCCACAGGACGCGATAACCCTAACGAGTTGTACGGGATTCGAGAGGGGCACGCAGTCTACGCGCATGAGTCGACATAACGGAAAATGAGGCAACAAGGAGAGAGAAATGCTTACAGGAACAGGACGCCGGTAATAACCGAATATCGCGTATTTGCAGTGGCGCGACGACCGGTCGACGGCGGGTGGCAGGGCTTGGGTGGCCGCCGGTCTTCGATGTTGCTGGGGTTCTTCGCTGGAGGAGTCGCCGGAGTGGCTCGGCTCGCGGAGGCATCATCGTCGTCGGTCTACGGTATCGCGGCGAAGGGGAGCTAGGTCGAGGTCTAGTGGTGCTGGAGGCGGCGGCTTAGAGATGGTGAGGAGTTCGTCGGGGTGGTCAGTGGCGGTGGTGGTTGTGAGGGCGGGGGTGTCAGAGGATGGTGGCGGTGGTGTTGGTGGATGATGGTGGAGGCGGAGTCGAGGTACGGTGGCGGCAGTGGGGATGATGGCGGTGGTGGAGGAGCAGGGTGAAGGGCGGGGATTTTATAGGGTGGCCTGGGCGGCAGTTTGGGGAGGGGAACTATCGACGGGGAGGTGGAGAGGTCGGGGAGGCGGATCGGCCGGAGGTAAACGGCGGGGAGGCGAGGCGTCGCCAAAAAACGGCCGGGGATGGGAGAAGTCGGGTCGGGGTTAGGGATTCACTGTAGATTGCGGGTTCGGGTTGCAGGTTTCGGGTTTGGGTTCAGACCCGACCCGACCCGCTAGGTGTTTGGGTATTGGTTCAGTTGGGTCGGTCCGGTTCAGGATTCGGTTCAGGTTTGAACTGGTTGGTTCAATCCGGTTTATTTTGGGTTTGTTTTGGTTTAATTAAAACATTAATTTTTAGGTCTTTAAAAATAGTTTCGGGGTCCAATAAATTCTAAAAAAATTACCCTATGTCTAATATTTTATTTTACACCCAAAAATATTATTTTCATAATATTTTAATATATATTTTAATATTTAAAATATTTAATTCAGAAAACATTTATTTTAATTCCTGAACAATCACAGAAAATTACAAAAAAAATCGAAAATTCATTTTTTAATTCTAAAAAATTCTGGGGGTTTACACCTCGACAAGAGTGTGCATATCGTAGATTAGATTATAAGGCTTGGATTGTGGATTGGTTTGAGAATGGATATTGAGGCTTGGATAATGGTTCGATAGGTTCTTGCGTTGCTTGGGTTTGAGTTGGATGGTTTGTATGCTAGTTTCTTTTTGAGTTGGATATTTTCTGCTAGTATATTGACTTGAGTTGAATGCTTGCATGTTTAACCTGCTTACATTTTTACTTAATATGTCATAACTCTGCCATGAAATGAATCTAGGATTCAACTAGAAAGATCATCATATAACTGTTTGCATTCATTATTCTACTTAGTGTCAGTTTAGACGAGTGGGTCATCCCACTCACCAGTACGGCTGTGTACTGACCCACATTTGTGGGCAT
Source organism: Iris macrosiphon (assembly GCA_036927795.1). NCBI lineage: Eukaryota > Viridiplantae > Streptophyta > Magnoliopsida > Asparagales > Iridaceae > Iris > Iris macrosiphon. The sequence continues at coordinate 190,546,536 of JAYESA010000006.1, read as the reverse complement.
TATTTCAAGTACGTAGGTGTAGTGGCGTTGCTTGGATATACGGGACATAATGTATGAATGGTAAGTAACTTTGTGGGCTAGAGAAAGAGCAAGAGTATTACATCTCCTTTGTGGCAATCTCCTTTTTGGCAATTTTATTTGGACCCTATCGAGAGCTTCGCTGCGTATACTCCGATGTGTGCTTGGTACACAATACTTGACTTTCACTGTAACTTGGTCGTTTCGATGATAACTTTAATATTTGACAACATCGCCTTGTGCGAGCGCAACTCCAGGCTCGTACGGCATCACGTTCCGATGAGAAAGATTGTCCTGCAGGAGCGCTGCAACGTGGTGATTCACGTTCAGCGGATATGATTGAGCTTGCGAAAGATTGGGGCATGACATATTAGTATCAGAGCACCCAATTTATTTCCTCGAACTTGGTCCTTCACTTCATCACAAACTCTAAATAGCTTACGCGTGTCGTTTAGCTCTTGGCTCTACTTGGTGCTGCATTGGATATTTCATGCAATAAGTCTATATATTGCTGGTTGTGGGTGCATGTTGCTTTTCGTTGCGTTGCTTTCATTGGTTTTCGGTAGATTGCTTAGCATCGTAGGGCATGGTTGCATTTGTGCAGCAAGTTTAGAGGTGTCTTTGCGTTGGCATGGCTTATCGTTCGAGGAGTTTCTGGTTGCATCAGTGGAGCAAATTGGTTGGCAGATGAGATTGGTTATGTGGCATGTTGTGAGTAGAAGCATCGGATGAGAATGGATCGTTGTACGAGTTGCTCGTGTAGCGAATGTGTTGGATAGAGTTTGAATTTTTTGGCTGGGTATATCACATAGAGCATTGGCTGAGCAGGTTTGAGTTGGCGAGTTGTACGAGTTGCTCGTACAGCAAATATGAGGAACAGTTGGGTATTGGGTTGGATTACTTGGAAAAGATCGTTGCACGGGTTGCTCATGTAGCGAAAGTATCGGACTGTTTGAGAAATAGCTGAAAGTATTGAGAATGGAACATGGCACAAGTTGCATAGCGAGATTGATAAAAGAGTTAGATGGTTCATGCGTTGGCTGGGTTACGTGTCAGACTTGAGTTAGGGATGGCAAGATCATGCATAAGGGATGGTTCGAACGGATCTTGGATCAGTGCAAGGAATTATGATACGAGTAGTAACTTGATTCGGAGTGGTATATGGTATACCACATAGTGAGTAAAAGCATTGAAATATGTTGGATAGACCTCAAAGAAATTATCTCAACGGAGACGGGTAAAAGGAATATAAGTTGGTTGGTGCACATCAGCTGAGTTAAGAAGAATGAAAAAAAATGGAGCAAGCGAATGTTGAGTTGAGCAATCGAGAACGGACTTGTGCAAATGGAAGTATCGTTGGACTTGAGAGATGGACAAGATCGAAAAAAGCAATGGAAAGAGTGTTTGGAAAATTGAAGGATTGAGGCAGACCAAGTATTGGAAACAAGTTAAGATCGATCAGATGGAAAGCTAAATATCAGAGTTTGCTTGCACGATTTGGAAGTTTGGTGGAGCATTCATGAATGCAAAGAGAGAGTTGAGCATGAAGAACGAACAGTTGGGATACGCTTGAGCGAGCGATGGGTGAATCGGAGGATAGCGAGCACGGACTACGAATTTTGCAACACATTGAAGCTGTTGGTTGAGTAATGAAATACGAATTGGTGTGGAGGGGCAATGTGATAGATTCGTACGAACTTGAAGAATTTTGGATATTGGCGCTCGAGAAGTTTGACTCAGGTTTAGCGGAAGTAAAATTTGGCGAAATGGTGCAACAGTGGTAGACGGATTCTTCGGAAGACGTGAACGGGCATGGAGCAAGTCTAGTTGATGTTAAGTACGATTGGAAGTTAACACTTGCAGTACTGAGGCAGATTGAGGCAACAAGTAAAGGCAATATGGATTTGAGATTTATGTTGGAACTGATGTACGAGGCATTGAAAGAGTGTGGACTAATCAGAACATAGAGAAATCAAGAAGGGATAACGAATGGAACGAGAGAAAGGATTATGGCAGATGGATTTTTAAAGATAGCTAAATGAGATAGCAACGTTGGAGAAAATTACGGTGCTGCTCGAGCAAGTTGGACGTGCACTGTGAAACATGGCAAAGAATCGGAGCAAGTCTTTAGTTTCAGAAATCTTTGCAAGTGATAGTGCGAAAAGTCGAACATGGTAGTTTGAAAATTTTAATGGTTCAGGACAGAACGACGGATTGATGGAAGGCGATTTCAACGAGCGCAGTTCTCAATTTGTGGCTTGAATAGATAGTAAGACTCTAGGTGGCTAAGCGGCGTTTGGTTGACAGATCATCAGAGGTAGTGCATGAAGTTCTCGGAGTCAGAAGTTCGTTCGGATGGAATGGTTGGATTATGGCTCAGATTTCTAGAGGAGATATAGCATGGTTCATAGTAACTGTCCATCATAGTGACTTACAATTATCGAGCATAGCTTCGGGACAGCTGACCCTAGCGACTTGATCGCCAAATCAGTGGTGAATATTGTAGACCCATAGAACGACACTTGCGATGGCACATTTGGGAATGCATCGAGGGTGGATGTGAGTAGTGTGTGTTGGAGATTGGCCTAAGTGACTGAGTATTGGATTTGAGAGATCCTTGGGAGAGCCTTCAGCTGAAGATGCAGCCGGAAGATCGAAGTGAAGGTGGGAATGGCCTAAGTCAACTAATGAGATTCGGAGTCGCAGATTTTTGAAGATGGCATCGCCTCTGAGTCGTGCTGCCCCGGAAGGGAATAGCATTCATATGAATTAACGACTGTGAAACTAGCTTATCAAGTTAAAGAAGCGGCTCATTCAGATCAAATTATTGCAATATTGAAAGGGACATATGTGCCTCAGATCTACAAGATGCATCAAAACTTAGTCTGGGATGCGTGCTCGTATTGAAGGCGAAGGTGATATTTTGTGCTTCGAGACAGTGGAAGCAGCGCGAAGAACTATTCCATGCGCAACCTAGGAATTGTGGCGAGTGTGTCCAGTTAAAATCGTGGCGACACTATCCCTATGGCGTGGCGACAAAATCTTTGTGGATCACATGAACCTCAATATAGATGTTCACCCAGTGAGATATTGAGATTGAGGAAGAGGTGTTGGGCTGAGCTGATCTAAGAGCAAAGTTTGATATTTTGGTAAGTTGCCTAGCTGGGGTATTAGCAGTTGTGATGATCGTTCGGAGCAAGAGATAATATTTAGAGATAGTGCATGCAGAACATGGTGTGATTTGAGTCATGCTAGAGTTTGGTTAGTTGAGTTTGGATGGTGCTAGTGTGGATTCAGAAATAGTTGGATGGATTGAGTTCGAACACGAACTGATTGAGTCGGGTGGGAAGATCGTTGATGGAAAATTATCATACTTGAGGATAGCGTTTGTGCGAATATGTTAGAATGAACGTCAAAATTTGTTCAAATGGGAGAGAAGCGAATGAATGCCTCGGACATAAAGATACCCTTGTAACTTGTCCAAATTTGCCATCGCTAAGCTCGGATAAAATACATGTATTTCAGGGATGCCTTAAATATATGTATGATCCAAAACTAAGCGATATGAGAAATTCGTATTGAGCTGCAAGGAGGATGTGGGAATATAGAATTTGTGGGAGCGTTCAGCGCGGAGCGAGATGCTGAGTCTAGATCAAGAGAATGTGAGTTGCGTGGAGCAGAGATTATGAATTGGGCAAGCGGCATGTTAGTAAAGAACGGATACTGGTTCGGTTCGAGGACGAACCATATTCTAAGTGGTATATTATGTAATACCCCGCAACTGCACGGTGCATTACGCTGAGTGGATTGAACGAGACAATATCTGGTTATATTTTAATTTGTTGGATTTGGGAACAAGTATTGATTTGAGTTGGTTTCATGTGCAGATCACTAGCGGAGTTTGATGGAATCAGATGTTCGTTCAGAGTAGTACTGGGATAGCAGGATTTGGAGCGATAATGTCGTCTTCCTTAGTCTGATCGGTCGGATGATTTGGATAGCACGGCCTGCTCGCACGGTCATACCAATTGAGTAGATCGTGCTTTGCATCGGACCACGGGTTTAAGGGATCGGTCGTATCGGCAGGGCAGGATGTTTAACGGAATCAGACTTGGTGAGTGGGCTCTGTCCCTTCTTCTCTACTCCTTCATGCCTAATAATATGGAACATACGTAAAGGCTTGAATACTTGGACTGGAACTTGGAAATCACTATACTATGGCGTGCATAGAGTGTACGTCGTTTGGTTGGAATCGATTTGTGGCTTGAGTTGGTTTCCGCGTTTGGTAGTTGGAGCTTGAGTAGGCAGTTGGAGCTTGATTGGATCATCTTGGTTGGAACATCGAGGCAATTCGGGCGGGCGAGCGAGCGTACATCCGTGCACGAGTATCAGTTGGGCGCTTTGTCATGCAAAGCATGCAGTTGTGGATCAAAATCGGACAACTGCTTTGGTGAGGGCATTGTGCCACTATTGGGGCATTGTGCCACAGAATTGTTCTGAGTGAGGGATGTTGCACCAATTGGAACACTGTGTCAAGAAGCGGCATAGTGCCTATGGGGATAACTTGAGATTGTGCCTTGAGCTATAGTTGGAGAGTGGTTATGGATAGTTGGTTGGATTGAGGCTAGATAGTTTGGTGGGGCGAGAATGCTCGATTCTCTCGTCATACCTACTGAGTTTGCATCGGTCACGAACAACCTGTTGCACACATGGTTTGATTTTCTTGAACGGGAAGGCTCCGGGGCACCGGGACCGTTCGGCCATGGAGGAAGCAAATTGGTAACGTGCCTTGGGAGCGGTGCCGGTAGTTTGATGCGTCTAGGCGGGCTAGCTACTCAGCGCTGGATCGAGTAGAACTGCAGTTGAACAGTCCTTTATGGCTTGGCTAGTGACTTCATATAGATAAGAGTTGGTTTGCTTTGTTTTGGTTTGCTTTGTGCTTTTCGTGTAGGCGGCGGCCACCTTGCCTCGGCAAGAGTGTGCTTATCGAAGATTGGATTATAAGGCTTGGATTATGGCTTGGTTTGAGGATGGATATTGAGGCTTGGATAATGGTTTGATAGGTTCTCGCGTTGCTTGGATTTGAGTAGGACGGTTTGCATGCTAGTTTCTTTTTTAGTTGGATATTTTCTGCTAGTATATTGGCTTGAGTTGAATGCTTGCATGTTTAACCTTCTTACAGTTTTCCTTAACATGTCATACCTCTGCCATGAAATGAATCTAGGATTCAACTAGAAAGATCACCATATAACTGTTTGCATTCACTATTCTACTTAGTGTCGGTTTAAACGAGTGGGTTACCCCGCTCACCAGTACGGCTGTGTACTGACCCACATTTGTGGACATTATTTCAGATACGCAGGTATAGTGGCGCTGCTTGGATATACGGGACATAATGTATGAACGGTAAGTACCTTTGTGGAATAGAGAAAGAGCAAGAGTATTACATTGTCTTTGTGGCAATCTTTTGTGGAAATTTTATTTGGACCCTATCTAGATGTTCTTACGGAATATTTTGACTTTGTCATTCAAATTGAGTATTTGCTAGGTTGGTTCTTGGTACGTTTTCAACCAAACAAACTCTTGTGACGGCTTTATCTAGTCTTACAGTGTATACTGATTGCCGGGGTTTCAAATTCCCAGACCTGCGCTCCCCTCCCTAACTACTATCCAAATTCCTATCAATGTGTGTACTGTGTATAGCCCCCCATCTCTCCCTACATCCTTCTTTTTTTTCCCGTTGAAAACGGAGACCATCCTCCTAGTATTTTTCTTTTCCCTTTCAACCACCCACACTCTCTCTCTTCTCTTTTCTCTCTCTCTCCAGAATTCATTCATTCCTATTGTTTTGTTTTGTTTTCTTGTACACCCGAGGTCTCCGGGTAGAAATGCCCCCGTTTCTTTAGATTTTTGTAGACCTCTCTCTCTCTCTTTCTCTTCTCTCTCTCCATTTTCTGTGTTATAGTGTAGAGAGAGAGAAAGAGATGTGTGTCATTTTCATACATGCTCGTCTTAAAGTTAAGGACTTGAAAATCTTTCCAAATGCTCCTACCTTTATGTCCCCTGTACACTTAATTTCATTCACAATTGGTTTCCTCTCTTCTTAGTTAGCTTCTTCTACAGCAATACTTCGAATCCCTCTTCTTTAGTTAGCTTCTTCTATAGCACTACTTCCATTCTAGCAAAACCAACCATTCAAGAAACCCCTTTGTATCTCCATCTTTCTCTCCTCCTTCTCTCCTTACATATATATATATATATTTTTACATACATATATATATATATAAAGAATAAGAAAAGAAAAGGAAGAAGCGATGATGGAGCCGACGACGTCGATGCCATCACCGGACCTCTCCCTCCGCATCAGCCTCCCCAACTCCGTCACCTCCTCGATCTCCGACCCCACCGTCCGTCAGCAGCACAACAACAAGTCCCATCTCAGCGACGGCAGCAACGGCGCTGCCGACCTCTCGCTCTCCTACCCCTCGGCAGCTGCGGAAGCCGAGAGCGCCTGGAGGCAGGCGCCGCCGGCAACGGCGCCGCGGCAGATATTCCTGACGGCGCGGACGTCGTCGCCCTTCGACGACCTCGTGCCCATAAGAGGGATTCCAGTCTACAACCACCACGCGGCCCACTTCCAGTACCACCACCATCTCTCTCCTTACTCGCCTTCCTCTAACTCCATAGGCGGGGGGGTCTCCGTGCAGTCGCAGCAGCCCGGGAGAAATATAGCTGCTGCAGCTGGGATGAGCACCGCCCACCACCACCACAACATGATGAGGTTCGTGTCGAAGATTCCCGCGAAGAGGAGCATGCGTGCGCCGAGGATGCGGTGGACGAGCACTCTCCACGCAAGATTTGTGCACGCTGTCGAGCTGCTCGGAGGACACGAGAGTTTGTATTCTTTCTCTTCTAGCTATATATCATGTTAGTTCTTGATGTTTTTGATATTCTTGTTGATGATGATGAGAATGAGTTTTTTTTTTCTTTTCTTTTAATGTTGTTAATTTTAGGGGCTACTCCAAAGTCGGTTCTTGAGCTAATGGATGTGAAGGATCTCACTCTTGCCCATGTCAAGAGCCATTTGCAGGTACTTAATTTACTTCCTCAAGTCCCTCCTCCCCCTTTTCTTTTTCTTCTTCTTCTTCCATACACATTTTTTTCTTTTTATGGTATGACTTCTCTCTCTCTCCTCTATCTCTCTTTCTCTCATTTAGCTGGTGAGCAGTCTATTGTCTGGAGGAAGCAGCCCAGTCCATGCATCTACTTGATCATTCATTCATAATCATTCAACCATTCACTGCATCCATAGGTTACTGTGCCATGAAAGAGAGAGAGAGAGAGAGAAATTAGAAAAGTAGCCATCATTTCACATTAGTGCATCAACCTCAGAGAGAGAGAACATTTGGATCCCAACACACTATTTTTCTCTCCTCTTGGCTTTTGTAACACAACTCAAACTCACTTTCACTTGCCTTCCCCTTTTTTTCTTTTTTCTTCCATTTGCCACTCAGATGTACAGAACTGTGAAGACCACTGACAAGCCGCCTCCTCCTGCTGGTGCTGCATCATCTGGTAATTCATACTAACGTATTGCTTAAACCTTCCCATGTTAACACAGTACAATCATGTTTCTTAATCATTTATTACTGTGTGGCAAATGAAGGCCAATCCGACGGCTCCGGCGAAGACGGCCCCTCTCCTCTCTCGACCGATCTCGGCTTCGGACGCTCCGTCTCCTGCCGCAGAGACGCGGACTACACTTCTTCACCATCTAACAATGCTCCCACTTGGAGCAACTCATCAAGGTGTGTATGTGACTCATCTTCACTGCATTTTGCATGGGGGGTTAGGTCAAGTCAGGAAGGATTGGGCACCACTGCCACATCCACCACCTGAAGAAACTAAGGTGCCTCCTGGCAGCTTTTGCTTTTGCCTCCCCTCCCCCTTTGTGTTGGTGGAATTCCTTAGGGGAGATTTGGTGTTTCAACTTTAAAGCCCATAAAGAGAAGAAGAGTGACACTTACTGCTTAGAAAAGCAAATCCAAGATCAACTTAAACCATCATTTCTACTTTACTATTACATAACAGTTGAGTTACTATCTATGTTTGCTGAGGAGATCAGTCCTTGTTCTTGACCTCCATGTCATGGAGATGGGATTTTTGGCACATATATGATCCCCCCAAAAAAAAGCCAAACTAAGGACTTTGGTAGCATCATTTTGTTGTTGTGGTCTTGTTGCATGCTAAATGGTCCATCATAATTTGCTTTGTCCTATTCTATTCCCTGGTACCCCCTACTTTTTAGTGCATGGCTCTGATTTCAGGAATGTGTTTCACCTGACAGCCCCTTGTGGTTCTCTGCATATTACTGTTATAGTGTATCATTTTCTTACTCCTTTGTTTTCATCTGCCCTAGCAAAAGTATATGAGTCCATGAGATCTAAATTGGTTTATGTTGGGTATTCATGAGTCCATGCAACTTCTTACTTTTGTTACAATAGAACAAAGCAAGGGGGTTTCTTTGTCAGTGCTTCCCTGATCTCATTTATCAGATTTTGCATCTCCAACTTTTCAACTTGTTGGTACTGACCACATGGTTCCACTCTTTTAAGTTGTGTAATTTTGTTTGCCTCCTCTACTCAAACATAAAGCTTTGTCTCCCTTGGATGTAAACCTGGAGAACTTTATAGAGTTGGTCTTGTTATTTCACGAAATGTGACCATTCTTTATAGTACAATGTAGATTTCTTGGAAAAGCGTAAAATTTTACATTATTCTCATGGAGTTGGTCTTGTAATTGTTGTTTGCTTGCTCTACTCAAACTAAAGTTTTGCACTTCATATGTACAATTCTTTGAAAAGTGTCAATTTTTTTTTCTCTCCCATTAATATGAGAATAATGAGTTTGACTACAGATGCAGATGATAACTCCATTAGCTCCACAAAAATTATAGTTAAATCTAAGATTTTCCTTCTACTTTCAAGCTCCCATCATCAAAAATTGCACAGTCAAATTTACTGTAAATTTGTAAATTTACTTCAATTTACAAATTTTTGATATGTCTTTTATACAATAAACAGTAAGTTTAATGATATATATGCAATTTTCTGTCAAATTTAAGTTTAAAAGCTGCATCACAAATCCTCTATGAAGCTTCAATACCCACAAACTCCTAAACAAAATGATTTTTGTACGTCCCCTTCCAACTATCTGAAACATGGTACACCCTCCGTGTTGACAAATCTTTATGTTTAAACCTCTCCCGCACCCACTTTATTTATTAAATCAATTTATTTTAAAATAAATTGATAGGATTGTTGTGCCCTTATGTTTAAAACTTTAAGTTGTGGACTCACTTTCTCTCACGTGCACATTTTAATTAAATATATTTATGTATCATCTAAACTAAATATGCATTCATCATGTCTAAACATGACACAACATGAATTATTTTGATAACAATAATGAGATGACTACAACAAATGCTTACAACTCTCCTACAACCGCTGACGTGGCGGCCATGTGTCCGAATTCAATTGGAGGAGGAGGAAAATGATGGGGTCGGATGGAGTCAATGTAGAGTGGTGTGAGGGGAGATGGAATCCGGTGGGACCCATGTGTAAGAAGTGGGACCCATGTGTAAGAAGTGGGAGAGTGAGGTTGTAAAAAGATTGTAAACCTTTGGTTGAAAACTTAGCATTATTGTTTTGATAATGTCTAGTAAACAATGTTGACAAGCTCAGGGTTATCACGAGGATTTCGATGTATTACACCGATGGACCCTTATACCTTCCATATAGCGATATAAATAACTTTCCGCTTCATTGTTCCTACGAAGTTCGGGTAAAGGAATGGAATGGGGACTAATTGTTCTAAAAACCAAAATAGACAATGACTAGCAATTTCTTATAACCAGCATGTATTGATGAAGAAAGCAGAATCTAATAGGCTGAGAAATGTCCAAAATATTAGTATTAGACTAGCACAATCGTGAGAAAGATTTAGTGCACTTTATGGTAGGATTAATATTATTTATCATTAGGATAGGGATAGAACAATAGAAATTTAGTATAATATTTGACTTGTTTATTATTGAGTTGGAACTACATATATATAGGAGAGGCTAACCACTCGTTCTATTATTCTACTCAATGTGGGACTAAAAATCCATTAATACTCTTAACACTCCCTCTCAAGATGGACGATAGATATCAATCATCCCCATCTTGTTACATAGTTTAGAAAGACTCAATGAATTAAGTCCCTTAGTAAGACAATCTGCGACTTGTTCTTCTGAGCGAACATGATCGAGCTTTAATATTTCTTTCTCTAGCATCTCTTTGATGAAGAACCGATCAATCTCGATGTGCTTCGTTCTGTCATACTGAACTGGATTGTTAGCTATACTTATTGCAGCTTGACTGTCACTCAGAAGGCATAATGGTGTTCGCTGGTCCAGCTTCAACTCTGTCAGCAGTGCTTTCACCCACAACAACTCTGACACTCGCAGAGCCATAGTTCTATATTCTGCTTCAGCGGTCGATCGTGCTACCACAGATTATTTCTTGTTTCTCCATGAGACTAGGTTGCCCCCTACAAAAATACAGTACCTTGAGGTAGACCTTATGTTGTCCATGCAGCTTGTCCAATCTGCATCACAATATCCCTCAACACCCAGATGTCCATTGTTCTTGAACCATAGCCCTCTTCCAGGAGCCCTCTTCAGATATCTCATAATATAAAAAAATGCATTCATGTGGCCCTTCCTAAGATCATGCATGTAGCGACTCACTACACTGATAGCAAATGAGATATCAGGACGAGTATGGCCTAGATAAATCAATCTGCCTACAAGTCTTTGATATCTCTCACAGTCAACCGTCTCTCCTGCTTCTGCCTCCAACTTATCTTTTTAATCGATTGGAGTGACTGTCGATCGACATCCCAGCATATCAGTCTCTGTGAGCAGGTCTAGTACATACTTTCTCTGAGAGAGGACGATCTCATCTCTTCCTCGAGTCACCTCAATCCCGAAAAAATCTCATCATTTTCAAGTCCTTTAATTCAAATTCCTTGACAAGTTTTGACTTCAGTTGGGTAATCTCCTTCTCCCCATCACCTGTGATCAGTATATCAACTACATATACTGCAAGAATGGTGACGTGACCTCTCGCATGTTGAAAGAAGACAGTGTGATCTGCATAGGTCTGGCTGTACTCCATGCCTGTGACAGCTTTCCTGAATCTTTCAAATCAGGTCCGAGGAGATTGCTTGAGTCCATACAGTAATTTCTTCAGCTTGCACATATTTTCTGTCGACTGCTTCGTACAAAACCATGAGGGCGTCTCCATGTATACTACTCTTGTAGATCTCCATGGAGAAAGGTATTCTTCACATCCAATTGATGAAGTTGCCACCCATGATTTATTGTAAGAGAGACCATGATTCTCACAGTGCTCATCTTTGCTACTGGAGCAAATGTCTCATCATAGTCGATGACATAGAACTGAGTGAATTCTTTTGCAACCAATATTGTCTTGTATCGCTCCACATTTTCATCTGACGTCTCATTTACTGTGAAGACTCATTTGCATCTAACTACTATCTTTTTTTAGGTAATGGAACAAGTTCACATGTCCCATTTCTTTCGAGTTCCCCAAGTTCCTCCAACATTGCATATTTTTATCTCGGATCTTCCTTCGCTTCATGCCAACACTTAGGCACAGAGGTGGTGTCTAACGATGCAATGAATGCTCCATAAGTAGGGGATAGATTAGAGTATGATAAAAGATAGACAATATCATATTCATAACCATAACGATTAGGGGATCTTTCCGCACTACTGCGAGAAGATCTCCTTAAGAGAATATGAGATAGTGGAGGAGAGATCATACCATCTGAATCAGACGATTCGCATCCGAATCAGAGGGATCCGATGCGGGAGGTGCATCTTCAGGAGTTGGGACAGGGTTAGGCGAGGGACATGGCACAGTAGATTCAATAGGCACAGTAGTGGACTGCTTCTTTCTCCTTCTGCAGACTTGGAGCTCTGTAGATTGTTCTGTAGTATGTTCCTCCCCTTGTACTAGAGCATACCTTTTTTTCTTCTAATTGTGTGCATTCTCGTCACGTTTCTCACGCTCGCTATCTTTTTCTTGTTTTCTTGGACCAACTTCCATCATTGGATCTGGAACTGACCCGACAATCACGCTTGGGCCCATCTATCCCTCACTCCTAACACCTCATATGTTAGGTGTCTCACCAAATGCGGAACCTTCACCTGAACTATTATGGTAGTATGGTTCCATATCTCAGAATGTAACATCCATGCTCACAAAGAGCCTTCTCTCCACAGGACTCCAGCAAGAATATTCCTTCTGAGTCCCTGAGTAGCCGACAAAGACGCACTTCACTGTCCGAGGGTCCAACTTTTCTACTGCATGCCTATTATCCTTTATGAAGCATACATATCCAAATATTTTTGGTAGAACAATGTACTTGTTCTCACCTGTAAGCATCTTAAATGGTGTCTTCTATCCTAACACTTAAGAGGCATCATGTTGATGAGATATGCAGCCGTCAACACGGCATGCCCCAGCAAGTATTTAGAAACATTCATAGAAAACATCATTGACCGTGCCACTTCCAACAGGTGCCTGTTTATTCGCTCTGTCATGATTCTGTGCTAGTGTATAGGCACATGAAGTCTTCTATTGTATCCTATGTGCTGATAAGTACTCTTTAATAGCCTTGTTGGTGTATTTTGTGCCATTGTCAGACCTCAAAATCTTTACCTTAGCACCGTAATATATTGTAATACTGCAATAAAAATCTTGAAAGCATGCAAAGACATCACCCTTACTCTCCATTAGGAATACCCAGGTGACACGAGTGTACAAGTCAATAAAGGTGACAAATTATTTAAAACCATTAACATTAGTTGTAGGACAATGTCTCCACACATCATAGTGTATCATATCAAAAGCAGCTAAACTTTTATTTCCAGAACTCACATAAGAGCTTCTGGTATACTTTTTAAGTTCATAAGCATCACAAACCAACTTTTGCTTATTAGCCTTCTGATATATAGAGGGATACATCTGACTCAGTAGACTAAATGAAGAGTGTCTCATGCGTTGATGTTGGAGTAATAATTCTACTTCCACAGTCATTCACGGCTCCTCCGGTTGTGCTTCATCCACCAGTGCTGCCAGTGCTGCATCCAGCCCACCTATGTCCAAGTACCATAGCCCTTTATGTCAAGTGCCAGTCCCCAACCTTCTTTCTGTTTTCTTCTCCTGAAAAATTATCTTAGGAATGTCAAAGGAAATAACATAATTAAGTTGAAGAACAATGGCACAAATGGACAATAGATTAACAGAAAAAGATGGAACATGCAAGACATCAGTAAGAGTCATGGAAGGGGTGCATTCAATTGTGTCTTTACTTACAATGGGTCTAGCAGTACCATCAGCAGTCTGAATGCTTTCAGGCGTCGCCAGGTGAGTATAACTTTAGAACTCATCATGGACACCCATTACATAGCGGGATGTCCCTGAGTCAATTATCCAATTTAAACTTCCTGGTCTGTGGGTAGATGCAAGGTCATGAGCAGGTATACATGTGCTTGTATGGGCATAGTAGGTGATGTTACCCTTGGAGGTGGTTGGAGTCGATGTCCCAGCGATGTTGGATCGACTGTCGCTGGTTCCAAGCTTCTTGATCCTCCATATTTTTAGCATTTCTATCTCACTAGAGGTCATATCGGATGACTGACTCTCATTTTTTTCTGTCAGGTTTGCCTTTTGTCCTCTAGAATAATTACCTATGCCACCGGCATAGCCTCCTCTGCCACCCCTACGTGCTCTACTACTGCGTCAGCGACCGCTGGACTAGTCTCTCAGAGGTTTTGTACATAATCTGATAAAGTGTGCAGGGTCTCCATAGTTGTAGCACCCTCCCCCTCCGGAAGGGTTTGAGTTAAAAACTGCTATAGCTAATTTTTCCTCCAAAGAGCTAGTGGTGCTAGGCATCAGCTTCAATTGTGCCTCTTCTTGTGTCACAGCAGATATGGTTTCCTCTATTAATGGCAGTCTGGGTTGTGCAAGTAGGACATTCCTCCTCTGCTTGAATGCTGGATTGAGCCCCTTCAGGAACTTCATCGTCCTCTGTCACGAGACATACTCCATGAACTTCTGATAATGTTTCGCAAATACCGGTTCCACTTGCTCATCCTCCACGACAAAGGGATCACAGTGGTCAAGATTTGACCAATACTTCTTCAACAAAATCGCACCCTCTATCGCTTCCACGTTGTCCGACACTTGGTCGGTCAATGAGGCTGTCAACCATCCAGCTATAACATTATTCATGATTTTCCCACACAGCAAACTCCCATGAGGAGTAATCTTCAGGTGCCTTGGTTTGGCCATTGACATAGTCCACCTAGCCCCTTGCCTTCAGCGTTTGAATCGTATGACGCAACCACTTCAAGTAGTTGGAAGTACCCTCCAACTTTACCTCAAGTTTTTCTAACTTTTCCATTTTGTATGGTGAAGGATCCACATCTGCGTGTGTAGCACTAGATCTAGTCTCGATCAGCCTCCTGGAGAAGAGATTGTCCACCAAAGCTTTCATCTCTTTGGTCGTCAGCTTGTCGTAGATAGTCTTCATCGTCTTCTTCTTCTCCTCTTCCATCAGCAAGGCGGTAGCAGATCTAAATCGTCTTCACCTTTGATCACCATCCTCTCCACGTTTATTGTTCCTCCTTCAGTGACAGTGGCATCCCCGAGAGCCGCTGCTCATGTCCCGTGCATGGCTGCTACCCGAGATCGCATGGCATGACTAGAAGGAGGAGGAAGGCTGCGCTGGCGACGACGGTGAGGGGACGGGGACCGGAACGGAGAGAAAGGGGGCGGTTGTGCTGCCGACGGGAGGGGGGCTGCTGCCGGTGGGGTGGCGGTTGTGCTGGCGGCGAAAGGGTGGGGGCGGCGGAGAGAATGGAGAGTTTGGCGGAAACGGGGTTTGGAGGGAGGGGATGTAGAGTGGGGTTAGAGTTAGGGTTTGGTGGAGAAGGGTGGCGACTAGGGTTAGGATTAGGGTTTGGTGGCTCTGATACCAAATAGAAATTTAGTAGAATACTTGGCTTGTTTATTATTGAGGTGGAGCTACATATATATAGGAGATGTTAATCCCTCTTTCTATTATTCTACTCAATGTGGGACTAAATCCATTAATACTCTCAACAATAATCAATAAGAGTGTAAATTACATATGATGAATCAACTTCCAAGGTGTAGCACAAATTATAAGGATCTTGAAATTGAGTATAGATGAACAAGGATAATTTGTGGCAAGTTGAAGAACAATTTACTTACTACTTGAAGAAGTTGACTTTTTAGCAACATAGGGAAGGACGAGAAATATAGAACCAAATATTTGTGAGTGAGTTAACTGGGTTGCTTATAGTCAGAACAATTTTCAGGAAGTTTAGATGAGTAAGGAAAAATTGTTTAAGAAGTGTGCATAGAACAAAAATATGACTTTTATCAACGTACTGTTTACATGATTAAGGACAGTTGAAAAACTTGTATTTTGACTAGACTGGATCATCTTTACTTGAAACAGGAAATTGGTATTTGAGAAAAAATAAAAAAAAGATTTCAATCTGAAAAATTATCCTCGTGACACTAGAGGTGGTGTACCAGAGGTTGAGAGTCTTCATTGGGAATTGAGTATAGATGAACATGGATGTCGCTCATCGCACTACTAAATATTCTCCATATAGGAAACAAAACCAACCCCAACAATCGCGAGTTCAAAATTTGGCAAATCCATTTATGGGTTGTCCTTTTCTTAAAATAATGAACTTCATATCGAGTCTTGACTCAGAGACGTGCATATCTCTAATTTATGAATTAAGCTCTTTTACTTCATGAGTATTAGAAATGAAGTTGTTTGAGCAATATATGCGAGCTTTAAGAACTAGCCAACCCCAAAATACACTTTATTGTTGTACATTGTATGCATGCTTCTAATTAGACAACATTACTTGGATAATACGATCTATTGAAGCCTTACACCAAACTGTGTAATTTTGGAATTTCTTTGGTGTCTATTTCTTCTTATAATACATTTCTTTATATTTTCAGTAATTGATTTACATATCTTGAACTAGGTGCAATATAGTACCTAAACCTGAACTATTGCTGCAAGTAAAGAAAGTTAACTACTATATGCTTGCATATGAATTATCAATGTGGATGATCTTTGTCTTTGATGACGCATACAATTTACTTGGAAAAAATAGCACGAGTTCTTTTAACTATTCTTTATGATCTATAATTCATTCTTATATTCATTTTCTCAGTAGAGGAGCTTGGCTACATGCAAACTCCGGCAACATGGACGGAGTAAGACCGATGCCCTCATCTCTAATTAAAATCAAAATCAAGTACTCTTCCTGATAATGCATACTATTTATTTGTCTTGCAAGTACGAAAGCTATAACACATGACACAATCAATTTGCAGGATAATGAGACGTGTCGGACACATGTTTTGTTACAACCTCATCAAGAAATCAAGAAACCTAGCTTGGAGTTCACCCTAGGAAGACCAGACTGGCATGGCAAGGATCAGTAGTGAGGATGGTGTAGCTTAGTTCCCTTGGGTTTTTTTTTATTTAGTTCTTCGTTACAGGCTTCAAGCTTCAAGCAATCTATGTCCTTTATGATGGTAGAGAGTGAAGAAAGGAAAGGAGAGCAAGAGGTCTGTCCAATTTGACTCAATTAAGCAACTAAGAAATCCCCTTTGTACTGGGATACATCAAATTTTGTTCTCACTGTTTTGTAGCTTGTAAGCATAGTAATTAGGGAGTAGATTGCCTAGAGGTGTTTGGCCATGGATGAAAACTATTGTATACAAAGAAAAGTGGCTTAGAAGAATAGCAAAATGTGTTATCGTGAAGCAATCACTTCTATACCATGTCATTTCTTCTCAACCAATCTTCCCTTCAAGCTTCATTATATGTCAATATTGGATATCAATAAATTGTTAATATTTATGTTATTCCGAGTGAGAAAAAAAATGATCAGATAACATACATGTATTGTTTTTAAAACTCTAACATGCATAAATGGTTCGAAATATAAAGTTATTATTGAAATTTTTATTGGCTTCTAAGATTTTTTTTTTTAATTATGCGCACTAAGATAACATGTTATAATTAAATAGTACAAGAAAAGATAGTTCCCATCTTGTCCACGCTAAGGGGTTGTTTGGTTCGGCAAAGTGAAGCGAAGTAAAAAAATCTATAAATCGATATTTTGTGTATGTATTACGGTAAAGTAGCAAAATAAAAAATCTTTCATTTTTGTGCTTTGGAGAAGTGGAGGTTATAAGTAGAAAATCCTAAAGTTTGGTATTTTGTTGGTTGTTGAATTAAGTGAAAAAGTATAACTTTTTGTTGAAGTGATGTGAATAGTAAATCATTTTTTTTTTATAAAAGTAGAGAGGAAGTGGTCCCCCAATCAAATGCGTGAAGTGGGAATAAAAAAAATTTCACTTATGTACTGATGTTAAAACTCTGATTTTCGTGGCAGATAAATATATTGTTTTTGGACGCACAGCGAAAATAGACCCAGAAAAATCAGAGAAAACACATCAGAGAAAGTTCACAACCACAAAGACAAGGATTTACGTGGTTCGGCTAAGATGCCTACTTCCACGGACAAGCGTGATTCAATTCCACTATGAAGAAGAAAAAAATTACAATTGCTCTCAACATTTCTCTCCTTACTCTCAAGAACTATCTACAAAAACTTTCTCAAAAACTTTTGTGTTGAACTTATTCAACTACTTTTTGCTCTCTTATGTCGAACTTATTCAACAATCATTGAGCACAATTTGAGATCACTTGTGTTGAACTTATTCAACAACTTACATGAGCACTCTTGAGATACTCTTGGAAAAAGCTTTGACCCCTTTATATGGCATGACATATGTCTATACATAGAAATACAACATTATGTAGGAATAGGAATCCAATATTATGTAGGCTTAGGAATTCAATATTATTCTTGTCAAAAATTTGGTCAAAGGTCAAAGTCAATCTTCTTCAAAAGATATGGTCAAATTTTTATTTTTTTCATATCTCCACATTATCAAAGATTTGTTTTTCTTCAAAGATATGGTCAAAAATCAAAGTCAATATTCTTCAAAGATATGGTCAAATATATTTTTCTTCAATTGTTCATGTTAAATCACAGTAAATCGTGTTGCAAATTCTGGCAAATCCTCCAACCAAATATATAAATTAGTTCAAAATTCAAATTTTGACAACTTTTGTACTAAAATTCTGTGAACTATATACATACCCTAAAGGAATTCTTTTTCTTGTTTCTTCTTCAAAGAAAATTTAAGCCCAAGAACTGCAATTAAGCAAGTGAAAAATTATCACTGAACAAAGTCACCTATAGTTAGCAGGCAAGTGACAAACATCCAAAGATACTTGAGATGGAGAGGTCATCATCTAGTCTCACTGCTCTTCCTGTGTAATTCTTAGGTGAGAGCCTGAAAACTTACATGACAGAGCATTAAAACTTATCAGTGCTAGTACATACAGTAGGACTAGCATAGCCCAATGCTGGGCCTGATACCAAGACAAAGGACTGAAAGAGGAAACAGCATCAAAGAGGGGAGTCAGAGGCTCACAGAATTTCTTCTTTACTTCTTCTTTCTTTCACGTCAGAGTAGGAGCTGACTGAAAGAGAAAAGAAAATACATAGAAAAAATAGACTAGTTGAAAATAGGAGTTTGAAATGATTTTGTAATCCATTGCTTTATGATTGAGCTGTTTGTTTCTGCTTTTACTTCTTTCTGACAAAAGGAAGACTATGACAGCAGTACTGCTGTTGGCAATGGCAGTGGCAATGTAGCATAGTCTTCCATATCCTTTTTGTTTTGTTTTTTCTACCCTTCCTCTAATAACAATATATTGACAGGATGGATATAATAACTGTGGTCCTCCTCTTGACCATATTGGTCATTTGAACTTTCAAGACCAAGACCAAGACCAAGAACCAAACAAGGTTGTGAAGGGAAGGGAAGGGAAGGGAAGGGAAGGGAAGGGATAATAAATTCGATGTCAACATCTTGAAACCCTAAGAGGGGAAGAATTAATATTTTAAACTTGTATTTAAATGTAGAAAAATTATCATTTTTACTACAAAGATTAGAGGAAATAGCGACTGCAAAAAACATCACTAGCTCCAAAAAAAAAAAAATCGCTAACAGCATTTAGCGACATCATCAGCGGCTTGCAACATAAGTCGCGTATTTGCTAGTCGCAGATCCAAATTTGTTGATGAACGTCGTTGTAGTGACGTATTTAAAATGTCACTAATTCATCGTCGATTTAGCGATTTATTAGTGACATCATGCCCGTCACTACATTGGTGACATATCAACGACATTATGTGGCAACGTAGCGAGTCCACTAAATGACATGGCAAGTCTGCCATGTCAGCAACATTAGGACGTCGCTATAAATATCGTTAAATGTCACCAAATTTCGCTATGACATTAGTAGCTACGACGTCGCCAAATGTTTCTAAGACGTCGCTAAATACAAAAAATGTATAATAATAATAATAATAATGGGAGCTTGCCAGTGTACGTTGTTTGTATAGTTCTGACTAATCAGTTATGTAGTCCTTTGAAATAAGGTTGATTCAAAGCAGTATTCTAATATATAATACTACTTTAGGTTTAAGGGTTTGCTTGGATTGAGTGTGAAGAGAGTTAAGTGAGAAAGAGTTAAGTGGGGGACGGGAACCCTGTGGTTTGAGAGTGGGGGTTTAGGAAGGGGAGTCATATAGGGTTAATTAATGGGAAGCTTAATCTTGTTTTGTCAGGATTTTTTTTTCAACCTCCCAAATCGGGAGGTTAACAAGGGATTATTGTTTGAGAAGTCATAAATATCCATTGTTTTGACAAGTTTTAATTTACAAACAGAATCAAATCTAATTTTATGCCATATATAATAAGGATATTTTGATAACTATTGTATTTTTATTAATCCTCCTTCCACTCAAAACCTTCAATCCAAGCAAGAGTTATTAAACACAACCCACTTAACATTTAAATTATGTTGTCTTGCATGCTTGTTTATTACCTTAGTTCTTAGACATGCGTGGTCATGAATAACTTGTGCACAAGTTTTGGTTCTTCGAACAGTTGTCGGAACACCAGAACTGATTCGACCTAGGGAGAGCTGTGCTAACGTACTAGCATGAGGTGAGTAAGGGGCCTCTAGTGGGGCTAGCTATTCGGACTGGAAGGATCATCGTCTCACTAGAAGTCCAATATGGTTTGTAGTGCCAGTGATCGTAACCTATATGAAATGTTTAGCTAACAATGTTTTCTCCACATAGAAGAACATGGTAAGTTAATTCGGTTGCAGGAAAGGAATCGATCGTGGGTAAGAATTACCGTTAGGTGATGCGCATTATATGTTATATTTTATGTCTTTTGATCCTATAAAATTGGACTAGAGAAATATAACAAGATCATCATAATAATGTTTGCTTCACATATTTACCATGTCAATTTTGGTGAGTTGGGCTAATTCACCCTTAATAGTACATTTTATATGTGCTGACCCAAGTCTCCATAGATTCTGAGAATCAAGGAGGCACAACATGGAGCTGAATGGACATCGTGTTCAGCAACCGAAGCGTGTGCATAGCCCTTTTTGAAGCTTCCAGTTGCAGTTCAAAGACTTTTGTCCAAGGTATTTATATATTTTGTTCCTAGTAAAGGAATGTGATGTATGCAACGATGTAATCTCATTTTGTTGTTCAAGTTGTAAGCACGTACGACACCCCTTAGCTAGCTATATATACAATGTAAATTATCAAAAAAAAGACTTATCTTCCTCTATGTCATGTGTAATTTAATTTCTCTGCATAACTCTATCGTACACAGGGACACGCCTTGTACAAAGCTAGGTTTTACTTTCTTGGGTCTAGTCATCTTGAGTTAAAACCTTGATTTCGTGTTGCAAAATGAGATTGTTCCATACAATAAGTCCATAATACTTTATGAGAATGATGTGAGTTATTCTCTTGTAGAAATGGTTGATGGGAGCCCTTCGGGAAGCTCAGGTGCCACGCAAGGAGTATCCCCTACAGATCCGTTCGAACGGATGATGTGCATGATAGAAGCATAACAAGAACTGACTGCAGCTCAGTAGAAGCAAGATGAGGCATTTCAAAGTCAGTTTGAAGCGAGAATAAAAGCCCAATTTCATGAGCAACATAAGCATATGGATACCCTGTCACAGATTGTTCAGACGATAGTTACCAACAATCACTCTACATCAATGGTCATCGTGATTATGTCGATTATGGTCAAAACAACAGAACCCCAACCAGCAAAGGAAAAGAGCTCTACCTTCGATATTTCAAAATTTTAAATTCGGGTGCAACTCAACTTTCAGCTACAAGAATTACTCTACCGTGGATATAATTGCCCCAGTGTCTCTTCTTGGAAAGCCCCAGTTTTGTTTGTAAAGAAGAAGAACGGGTCGATGCGGCTATATATAGATTATTGAGAGTTGAATAAGGTCACCATCAAGAACAAGTTCCCATTGCCAAAAATTGATGACCTATTCGATAAGTTGTAGGGTACGTCAGTATTTTCAAAAATTGACCTTCATTTCGGTTACCATCAGCTCAAAATCAAGTCAAATGACGTGCAAATTTAGCATTTCGCACCAGATAAGGCCACTATAAGTTCTTGGTTATGCTGTTTGATTTAACAAATGCTCCAGGCACCTTCATGGATTTGATGAATCGAGTATTCCGATTGTTCCTCGACAAGTTTGTGATAGTATTCATTGACAACATACTGGTCTACTTAAAGAGCAAGGAGGACCACAGGGAGAATCTGCGGCCTGTGCTTTAGACCTTGTGAGAAAATCG
Organism: Iris macrosiphon; assembly: GCA_036927795.1. Taxonomy (NCBI): domain Eukaryota; kingdom Viridiplantae; phylum Streptophyta; class Magnoliopsida; order Asparagales; family Iridaceae; genus Iris; species Iris macrosiphon. The sequence goes on along the minus strand of JAYESA010000006.1, from coordinate 190,524,531 downwards.
ATTATACGTAAAGTTAAACAAATATAAATTTTGAATGAGTAGTTTCATTTCTTCGGCATGTTATTTTTGCAAAAGGCATCATTGTCGATCCAAAGAAAATAGAAGCAATTATTGATTGAAAGCGTTTGGTACAATATTTCTCTTCTTAGGTTCAAGAATCCTACTTTCGCTAGGCATCCCCAAACTTTAAAATAATTGATTTTAGAAGTTCTACCTTTTCATAATTCATAGGGATTCTTATCCTTTGATTTACAAGGAATCATATTTAGGATGTAACAGGATGATAACAAGGCTTCTTTCCATAAATTATCAGGAGCACTTGAGCTGAGAAGCATGGTATTCACCATGTCTAACAGAGTGTGATTCTTTCTTTCAGCAACTTCGTTGGACTGTGGTGAATACAAAGCAGTTACCTTATGAATTATTCTATGTTCTTCACCTAAGTTAGTCGTATCATTTGAGGTATACTATCCACCACGATCATATCTAAGTATTTTAATTTTTTTCTCTAATTAATTTTCAGGATCGGATTTGTATACTTTATTCTAAACAAATATTTGTGTTAGCTAAATAACATGTGTGTTAACTAAACAATATATTATATTGAAGTAGTATCTACATAATATAAGAATAGTAGGATATATTGACAGTTTTCAACCTACAACAAAAATTTTAACAAATTAAAAAAAAATGATCACATATGAATAGTAAACTTGTTATTAAAATTAAGTAATATTTGTTGACAAGAAGTATTGAAACAAGTTTATAACAAGAATAGAAATAAAAGATAGTCTCTTAGATTGTTGTATATTATTCTTCGATTCCAGTAAACAAAAAATAGGTAAAGTTAAGTGTTATCTATAACGACCCGCTCCGTTCAGCCCGGAGAGCTGACTAAAATAACGCAAGTGCAACGACCCATCCCGCCTAGCTCGGCGAGAAGACTCGCTTGAGACAAAGAAATTCAGACTTGGCCCTTCAAGAAGATCAGACTTAGACTTTTTAAAGGCGCGTTTAGAGTCTCGCTAGACCGATACGATTCATCGCTAAGGTGGGTGGCTACGATAAACCTGTCCTTTCTTAGCCCTGCATATCTAATAACCTAGACGATACATGCTAGTCGCTAGAAAAATCACCTCTTGTATGCTAGTAAAGAATACAACGCACCTAGCTAAGGGAATAATCCCATCTTGTATTGCTTGTCTAGAACATGGAAAAGAAGAAACTTGATAGTGATAGATTTTCTTATGTGCGACACTTCTTGTCCCTGAACAGTTTCAATGCTCGCACTATCATTATAGACCCGATCAAGTAGATTATTGATATATTGTTCTTCGTAGTATACTATTTCATATATTTTTAATGCTCGTTACGCAGATCACTCCACAATTCAATACACTTCACAAAATATTATTCACTAACTTGAGGCAGGAAGACTATCAAAATAGTCATTTCTGAGCCAAGTAATAAAAACATGAAAATGCTTTGGACCATATGGTCGCCAAGGCGGTTACCCGTACCAGGAATAGCATAATGCAAGATTGGAAAGAAATGATAAAAATGAATGAAAGTGAAGAAAGATTATAGACGGATATGTCAGGCGGATATGTCGGGGACGTGTAGTGGGGCTCGCTACCCGTGCTGCATGGAGCACCGTCAACCTAGTTGATAATCCAAGAATCGCTCAAGATGGCTTGTAGCGGGTAATAGCCTACATCGTCTACAACCATCGTCGTTGCACAGATAAGAAGAGAAAAGAGAATAACTGAATTGTACTGAGAAATAAGATAAGTTAATAACACGCATGGCCAAGGATAACTCGTGCACGAGGTCTATGGATTCCTCGGACAATTGCATGGGCACTGGGATCGTACAGGCCTGGGAGGAATCATAGCATTACGGGCGAATTGCCATGGGGGTCTAGCCATGGAAGCGACGTAATACCTGGTAGTCGTAGCCTATCAGGGTGTAATGGCCATCACTTATCATAGGTAGCAAAATTACGAATGACGTCTTAGTCCTTTATGGCTATGCCAGTGACCTTCTGTTCATATAGATTAAGTTTAGCTCGATTGCGGTAATCCACGTGCGAGTCATTGTATCGTATTAAAACAAGTAATATGTACAACCTAAGTAACATATCTGAATATGAGTATCACACTTGAACAATCTGAGTATCCCTAATCTGAGTATCTCGTTCACCTGAGTCAGAAATATGCTCGTAACACTTGTGTTTGCTTATGCGATATTTATTTTATTATATATATTCTTGCTTGGTTAACTTGGTTTACCTTAGACAGTGTAGGACAAATGGTAAGTTGGTAAGTTTTATTGTTTTACTTTTATATCGTACAGCACACTACAATACGAGATAGGCTTTATATCATATGCCATGAAACTGGTCCTAAGGCAAGACTAGAAAGACAACTTAATAGATGGTGCACAGAACTTATATAACGTGTTTGGATTTGTTGAGCGGGCAAGAAGCCTTTGTACCAGTGCATTCAATGTACTAATAACCCACCAGGTTGCTTACAGGGTGCGGGAGAACCTCGTTCAGTGCAGAGTGCCCTACGGGTACCCTAAGGCGTAGAGCTTACTCTGGTGCCATGGAACGTTACATCCGGAGCTGAAGAACATACATGGGACATAATGTTGGAGCATCGCCTATGTTATCATTCCATATTTGTAAGCCACTCGGCACATTTTATTGTTTCGAGAAAGAGAGCTTGAGTGACTTGTAATCTCGGCCTAGCATCGCTTGTAACATTATTTTTGTATCAATAAAGAGCTTATTTTTACTTCAGACCTGTGTTTATCCAATGCTTTTTCTATGAAGACTCTGTGAAGTAGTTATGAAACTGCATGTTTGGACCTGGCCTTGCACGGGCATAACCTAGGCTCTCGCAGTATCACGCCTAAGAGAGGACGTATCGGTCCTATCGGGTCGGGGGTATGGCATAATGGTATTAGACACGGCTTTACGTCCTTGGACTTTGTATCGATTCTCTCAGTTTTGAAAGCTCATTCATAGGCTATGTTACAAATGCTCTCTTCCGATGTCCCGTTGGGATATTTCATACAATGAGTTTAAATATATTTGAAAGTGCATGCGAATGATTAGTTGAACGAGATAGATATGCAAAGGCCTTTATGCCGAGTTATGTCAAACTTTATGCGAATAGACTCGTTCTAAGTATTTATAAGTTACGTTCGAACCAAACTACCTATACACTAATATTAAGCGGGTTAGTATGTGAGACTAGAATATCGTTCGAGCGAGATAGCTATGCACACAGGATTTTGGCTAAGTCGGGTTGGGTATCGCATACATAGACCCTAAGGTGCGAGTGAGTTTGCGAGCGAGATTTGGATATCATCCAGATTAGGATAAGTTAGAGTTAGAATGGCAATCGATAGAGACGTTATCGAATTATTGCTAAGGCGGATCTAAGGAATCGTGCTCAGATTTTGAAAAATGGTTTGGTTGGTTATTCGTGTTGATAAGTGTCACGAGCCGCACCCGGATATTCGGATACGAGTACGTGGGTACGCCCAGCCTACGACGTAGCATCGACGGTAGAATATTGTCTGGGTCAATTCTAACTAACTAAATATCTCAATAATATAAATATGGTACATGTCAATCATCTCAACTCCAAACAGAGGAAAAATATGGTATCTCATAAATCACTACCAGAATAATTCAAAGTAGCGACTTCTGAAAACATCGCTAAATGGCCTAAAAATGTTGCTAAAAAAAATTTACGACGTAATTAGCGACATTTTAATAAAGTTGCATTTAAGCTAGTCGCTGACAGAAAAAATGTCATAAAATATCGCTATAGCGACGTTTTCTAGCTACGTACTTGCGTCGCTAATATTTTTTTATTAGCGACATTTAGCGACTCAGCGTCGCTAATTTAGCGACTTATTTTATGTCGCTAAACATCGCTAACTTTTTTTTCTAGCGACATTTTGTAACACATTTAGCGATATTTTATTGACCTGGCAAATACTGTCATGTCAGCGATTTACCGACATTCAGTGACGTATTCAGCGACGTATTTAGTGACTACCCACAATCCGAGCACTTGTTGTCATTGCCATAGTGCAGCTGCCTATTGCAGCAGTGCACTATTGCAGTAGTGCACCCAATGCACTCCTTTCCCTCTACTACAAGTTTAACACCACCACATCCATGAAATACTCACCTACATCTCAGTTGGTGCATAGCTGTCCTTACAAATATGCTAGCTAATTCATTCATTATGATATATCGTGTTTGTGTCATATCGTGTATGTATCTGTGAGAGAGAGAGAGAGATAGGGTTAGGGTTTACCTAGAGGAGGAGGAGGAGGAGAAGCTTGAGGTCGTCAGAGGGGAGGAGCCACGCCGGAAGGAGCCGTACGGGAGGGGTGGCGCTCGGGGGGTAGGGAGCCGGAGTAGGGGGTTGTGGGGGAGCTGGTGGGGGTGGGTAGGGACGGGGGGAGGAGGAGGACGCCGGAGGGGGGTACTTTACCTGAGGGGGGGAGGGGGGGAAGAGGGATTCGAAATTTTAGGGATCGAATCGACAGAATGGGGGGAAATGAATCCCTGGACCCTATATTAAAAAAGTTTAGCGACGTTTTAACAAAACGTCGCTAAACGTCGCCAATTAAAAAATTTAGCGACAAAATAAATGGACACCGCTAAACGTCGCTACAAGGAAAAAAATTAGCAATGAAATAAAAAGACGTTGCTATATTAAAAATTTGCGACATTAAAGACGTCGCTTAAAACGTCAGTAAATATGTCGCTAAACGTCGCTATAACAGAAATCTCAGTGACGTTTAGCGACATAAAAGAATCTTATAGCGACTATTCTCTAAAAAATTGATTTACAGTCGCTAAACGTCGGTATATGTCACCAACAGCGACGTATAGCAACGTTTAATTTTGGAGTCGTTCAAGTCTTTAATATTAGCGACGTTTTATTATGACGTCGCTAAAACGTCGCTATTTTATCATATTTTGGTAGTGAATGTAACTAAACTCAATTACAATACAAACTAAGGAAGATAAAGCATGAATGGAATAGTGAAGGAAAGAATAAGATACAATCCACAAGTCTGAAATAATATACAAGCCATGAATCTCAAAAATAGTCTAATACAAGTCCACCAAAATATAAACTAATCTATGAGCCAATCATCTGGAAAATGTAGGATACTGATCTATGAGCCAATCATCTGGATACTGGTCTATAGGAGTATACTTTATAGGTATACCGTCCTGCAGCCCGTAGAATGTAGGATACTGATCTATGAGCCAATCATCTGGAAAAATATATCCAATCAGAATTGGAGCGAAGTACATACCTCTGAAAGCAGTTTCAATAACATAATCAAGCATATAAAACAGATAATAGAAATAAAATACAAGATAACTAAATATCTGAATGAAATGAATAAGAGGAAATAGGTAATATACTGGAATAGAGAACAAACAATATGAATATCTGCAATATGAAGAAATAACTGAAATCTAACTAATGTGCCTCAGAATACAAGCTCATTATGTGATCGGTTTGGGTTGAACATGATCAATAAGTTAATTCGAATATAAGTGTGGTATGTAATCGAGATGTACACGAATAAAAATAGGGCTTTGATCACATAATCAACTTCTACTCCTCCATCCCCAACTAATACCAATGGATCCAATCACGATACGTTGCGAACACGAATATGGCCACTGAACACGAGTATTGGGTGTACACGAATATTGTCACGACCCGCACCCGGAAATTCGGGCACGAGTGCGTGGGTACGTCCAGCCTACGCCGCAGTATCGGCGGTAGTACGCTGTCTAGGTCTTACTCACAAGTAATTTTAAATCTATCTCATCCACAATAAATAGACAAGAAAAATAACAGGAAATAGGAATGCTAACTTTTATAAAACAAATTGTGACAACAAATCCATAGTTAATACAAAGCCAGAAGATAAATCGGGGACAAACCCGAGTATATGCTGAAAGGAAATAAATAAGTAGCTACTGCTAACTACTCTGCAGAAGTAGCCTTCTGGGTGGGAACTGGCTCCTCATATGGGTCACCTGCTAACTCATAGTGGCCATAATAGGTAGGGGCAAGGTCCTCATCATCGCCTAAATCAACGGATCCAGTCAGGAAAAGAGCAAAGTACACAATGCACAACAAGATTAAACTAAACAGTTATGACAATTGGAAACAGAAACTGATTGTGTAACATGTTGAGAATATGCATAAAAAAACAACAATAACTAAGAGTTAATGCTATAAACAGGAAATATGAGAAAGCAGGAGTAATATGAGACAGGAAATGAAACTACAACAGCCAACAAGAACTATAACAAGACAAGAAGCTATGTGTGTGAACTTGTGTTTATTTTAGAATACATAGTTGGCATGTAGGGGCTTATAAGGCTAATCCGGCCGTCATAGACGGCTATTAAACATGAATAATCGAGATCTGGCTGAGGGTACAGTCGCGCACCAACAGCTATTAAACACGGTAGGGGGAAGGGTAAACTACATGCCTTCTAGTATTCTCCCACCCGACACGAAAGCAAGACATGAAAAACCAGTATTCAAGACATGAAATCCAGTGTTCTAATACTACGTGTAATCATCAAGGGTACTAGTAGAGCAGGGAATTAATTATCACAATATAAAGATTAAACTTGAAGTGCAGGTACTTGCCTGTTGTTTGGATCCAAATACAGTTCTATCCTCAGGGAATATTCCAAAAATGACTTTGGATGCTGAAATAAACATTACCATCATGCTCAGAAGATATCAAATAGCTAGAATCGCTTGTCCTTGGGTCCAATTTGGAGACAAGGGCAAAAACGATAATTTCTGGTCAAAACGGGGTCCGTATGTCCGCTTTGCACCGAAAAATGTGTCTGGGTCAACGGTCTCCAAATTCGCCAAACTTAGTGTCAACAGGTCAGGAACGATGATACGAACCCAACGGAACTTCCAGATTTGGATTCCGATGAGCCGATCACAAAATCGCCCGTCGAGCGAGGCCTGTGGGGCCCACGACACGCAATTTCGTCAACGTTCTCAGAATCGAACCAAACTTGACCCACAGGACCAGCGTATTGCTACGAGTCCGATGGCGTAAGTTTCGTCTCGATCCGACGAGTGTGCACGAAGTTAGGATGAATTACAGAAAAGTCGGATACGGGGCGATGTCCGCGGATACGCGTTGATTTCGGGGTGCACGCACACCCGAATCAGCTTCCGCGAAGTCTCACACGTCCGTATCGACGGCGCACACGTATCTGTGAAGACCGCACGCGACCAAGTCGTCCCGTTTGGCGGGCGTACTCAGTTCCGGGGTGAAACAGGGTCTGGTTTTTTCCTGTTTTTGGATCGTGGTGTGCGATCACTACAGGACGCGATGCCCCGAGCGGTTTGCCCGGGCACCGAGAGGGTCATACAGGCTTCGTAACACAATTTACGGAATTGAAATCGGAGATACAGGGTGCAAGATACGAGTACCTGAACGAGGCTCGAGAAACCAGAAATTTCCGTGTCCGTGTCGTGTCCGACACGACACGAAGAAAAGGGGATTTAGGGTTAGGGTTTGCAGGACACGGCCGGAGCTCGGGCTGGCCAGGGCGGCTCGGGGAGGGGCCGGCCAGGGCGGCTCGCAGCGGGGAGGGACCGGCCAGGGCGGCGCCGCTGCACTGCGGGAGGTGGGCGAACGGAGGCTGGGTCTGCTGTTGGGGAAGGAGGAGGAAGAGGCGGAGGAGGTCGCCGGAGGGGCTGGCGAGGCGAGCCACGGTGGGGGAGGCGGCGCTGGGTGGCGCGGGACGCGGTGGCGGAGTCGAGCGGCGCTGGGGAGCGGTGCGGAGGAGGGATGGCCGGAGAGGGTGCGGGGGTCAGGGGGTTTTAAAAGGGGGATGAGCGGTGGGGGTGGGCCGAGCAAGGCGGCGGAGGAGGCGGAGTCGTGGCGAGGGTCATGGGCGCTGGCCGGGTGGAGCGGCGGGCGGCGCGGCCGACGGAAGCGGGGGCAGGAGCGGATCATGCGGGGTAGTGGGGGAAGCGGGTTTGGATGGCGGGTCGGGTTCGGTCGGCGGACCCGACCCGACCCGACCCGCTAGGCCAACGGGCCGGTTTGGGTATTGGGCTGGGTTTGGGCCTGTTGGGCCAAGGTTTGGACTGGGCCGGGAAAAACAAATAATAATAATAATAATAATATTAATATTAATCTTAATTAATTAATTAATTAACAAATAAATAAATAAATAGTTTTTAGGTAATTAAAAATAGGCCCGGGGTCCAATAAATTCTAGAAAAATTACCCTAAGTCCAGTTTTTCATTTTACACCCAAAAATGTTATTTCCATAATATTTTATTATTATTTATTGACAATAAAAAATCATTTAATAATTTAAAATGTTGATTTTAATTACAGAAAATTTCAGAAAATTATGAAAAATCCTAATTTAAAATTCTTGCAAAATCTGGGGGTTTACAATCTACCCAACTTATAAAATTTTCGTCCTCGAAATTTAAAATTAAGCCAAAATCTGTTAACCCTTCATGTACATAAAGCAAGTCAATCGCAATCTCCTTGCGACAATTTAAATTCTAATCATGTCCACTGTAATCACTTCATGATTAAGATGACTACTTGTTCCAATCAAGATTTTAACCTATGGTTATCACTTCTTACTTTCTCAAATTACCCACAGGCAGATTTTTAATTTGGTCCATCATAACGTCTTCAAGACTTGCACACGCTCCTCACGAGTCTAACTATCAAAATTTCCTCTAGAAGTGATTCGAGTCCAGTAGTATTTCTATTCACAACTTTTTAAATTCCATTCACATCCTCAATATTCCAACTAGGTAGTCCAACCAAAAAAAAATTTTTTTTTTTCCTAATTCAAATCATCAAATTGAAAGATAATTTAAGTGTAGTCCACCAATGTTCAAGTCTGAATTATATCCTCTAAATTCAAATTAACGATTTTACTTTCATTATTTCAAGATTTAAATCATGTACTTGAGATACAACTATTGGGTCCTCGATATCAATTCATTAATCATTGTAGTCACTCCTCTAAATTTTCAAAATTATAATGGCTTGAACCTCTTCCAATCTAACCTTGCTCGGTCACAATCCAAAAGACATTCCTCTCGAGTTGACAAATACATTGCTACCCAACTTAGAATTTACCCATTCATCACAAAAGACTATATACTCTAAGAAAATATTCCTTAATATGTTTATTCATGTCATTCAATCCTCGAAACTTTAATGCCGATCATAGCACATATGATATGTCCTTAATTTCGAAAGAATAATCCTCAAGTATGTGATCGGCCTACGGGACATATCTAGTATTATCTATGTACCAACTTATACCAAGCACGAGATTTTGTCTTTCCGAAATAGGGGAGACGACGATCAATAATAAAGAGTTCAAGGGTGAGGTGATAGAACAGAAATATCGGGATCAAGGCATTTAAAGAATTCAAATGGAAATTGTCAAGCAGTTGTGGATTGAATCCTATATTGGTAATTCCTATTCACATGCTCGTACTAATACAGTTATGTAATCGATACGATATGCTCAGACATGTCTAGGGCAAGTATATTTGTCTACTAATCACTACATATCTCAATCCACGTAAAGCATTATTTCGAAGGGCGAATCAAGCGCACTATGGTTGATCAGACCGTAATACACTGATTCTGAAATGTATCATTGTGGGCCTTCCCAATAATACACTTGTCATGAACAAGCTCGATAAAGAGTAAGCTTGCAAAGCTAGGCTATAAAATAGCAGCATAAGTCAAGTACATCAAAATTAAGTATGCTAGATGGTGATGAAAGGAGGTACAAAATTATTTAAGTTCACAAAACGACCTACAATAAGCATAATAACAAAAGATTCTACAATCTCTACAGTTATCAAAAAGCATACCAGGTTATTAGCAAGTTTAAAATTACTAGGTTGTGGTTGAGGTCACGAACCAGTAGGCACAAGCTAAAACAATACTAGAAAACGGTATCTACGAATCACTTACGTGCATTAGTTACTCTAAGAGTCTACACGTTCTCCACGGTCATCGCGTAAGCTTGTCCGTGTTCTGGAGGTGGTGCCCTCTGCTGCGCTGCTGGGGCCTGGCCTGAACTGGAACTTTTTGTGCAGTTGTGCGTCTTTGAGCAGCAGGACAGTCCTTCATTTGATGTGCTGCTGATCCACAATATAGACAGGCACCTAGCCTCTTTCTACAATCCTGCCAAATGTGACCTTGTTTTCGATAATAGCCACAAGTGGGAGCTTGTTGGTTCTGTCCTTGAGTTGGATTCATCTGTGGTCGCTTTGCAGCTTTTTCCTGTTGTGCTTGGTCTGGTGCTGACGCATACGGCCGCTTCCGGCTGGACTCGATCCTTGTGGTGCACTCCACAGGTCGCGCTGCAGTAAGAACGTCCTCGTCGAAGGTAATTGCATTTCAACTGCTTAGCTTCTGTGACTCCGAGCTAATTCTGTCGATGAAGTTCTCCGCTTGGTTTTGCTGAGCTTCTTGTTGAACCTTCTGATAGGCTTGCATCATCACGTAGAATATTCGGAACATTTGTTGTTCGTCCATAGGCTGTCCTAGTGGAAAGGAAGGTATCGGTGGAGCAGACTGCGTCGATGGTGGAACGTCATCTTGATGGATTCTCGAGGCAGGCTGACTTGCTTGACCGTACTGTGATGATTGGCCTTCACCAACTGGTGTCACATTGTCTTCGTGGGTACCCATAACGCCTTGTGGTTTTTTTGCATGAGCCTTGTTGCTGTCTGGTGGGTCCATTTTCCTGCATCCAAAATAAACAATAAGAGGCGCACAGGAATCAAGGCAGGACGCAAGTCAAGAAATTAATTTGAATTCGATATGGATATCAAGAATGTTTCAAGCAAGTGGATGAGATCCTAAAAACTTATCATATTCTTATTGCATGCCTGTTCGGTCTCTAAGTTGAAACCGAACAATTTAGTCGTTGAACTGCATGGGCCACCCCAAAAACGTGTCACGACCCGCACCCGAAAATTCGGGCACGAGTGCGTGGGTACGTCCAGCCTACGCCGCAGTGTCGGCGGTAGTACGCTGTCTAGGTCTTACTCACAAGTAATTTTAAATCTATCTCATCCACAATAAATAGACAAGGAAAATAACAGGAAATAGGAATGCTAACTTTTATAAAACAAATTGTGACAACAAATCCATAGTTAATACAAAGCCAGAAGATAAATCGGGGACAAACCCGAGTATATGCTGAAAGGAAATAAATAAGTAGCTACTGCTAACTACTCTGCAGAAGTAGCCTTCTGGGTGGGAACTGGCTCCTCATATGGGTCACCTGCTAACTCATAGTGGCTATAATAGGTAGGGGCAAGGTCCTCATCATCGCCTAAATCAACGGATCCAGTCAGAAAAAGAGCAAAGTACACAATGCACAACAAGATTAAACTAAACAGTTATGACAATTGGAAACAGAAACTGATTGTGTAACATGTTGAGAATATGCATAAAAAAAACAACAATAACTAAGAGTTAATGCTATAAACAGGAAATATGAGAAAGCAGGAGTAATATGAGACAGGAAATGAAACTACAACAGCCAACAAGAACTATAACAAGACAAGAAGCTATGTGTGTGAACTTGTGTTTATTTTAGAATACATAGTTGGCATATAGGGGCTTATAAGGCTAATCCGGCCGTCATAGACGGCTATTAAACATGAATAATCGAGATCCGACTGAGGGTACAGTCGCGCACCAACAGCTATTAAACACGGTAGGGGGAAGGGTAAACTACATGCATTCTAGTATTCTCCCACCCGACACGAAAGCAAGACATGAAAAACCAGTATTCAAGACATGAAATCCAGTGTTCTAATACTACGTGTAATCATCAAGGGTACTAATAGAGCAGGGAATTAATTAGCACAATATAAAGATTAAACTTGAAGTGCAGGTACTTGCCTGTTGTTTGGATCCAAATACAGTTCTATCCTCATGGAATATTCCAGAAATGACTCCGGATGCTGAAATAAACATTACCATCATGCTCATAAGATATCAAATAGCTAGAATCGCCTGTCCTTGGGTCCAATTTGGAGACAAGGGTAAAAATGGCAGTTTCGGGTCAAAACGGGGTCCGCATGTGGGCCCGCTTTGCACCGAAAAACGTGTCCGGGTCAACGGTCTCCAAATTCGCCAAACTTAGTGTCAACAGGTCAGGAACGATGATACGAACCCAATTAAACTTCCAGATTTGGATTCCGATGAGCCGATCACAAAATCGCCCATCGAGCGGGGCCTATGGGGCCCACGACACGCGATTTCGTCAACGTTCTCAGAATCGAACCAAACTTGACCCACAGGACCAGCGTATTGCTATGAGTCCGATGGTGTAAGTTTCGTCTCGATCCGACGAGTGTGCACGAAGTTAGGATAAATTGCAGAAAAATTGGATACGGGGCGATGTCCGCGGATCGAACCCGACCCGCCACCCAAACCGGCCCCCGCTTCCGCCGGCCGCGCCGCCCGCCGCTCCACCCGGCCAGCGCCCACGACCCTCGCTACGACTCGTATAATCACACTCTGCTCGCTACGGATCGTGCGGGGTAGTGGGGGAAGCGGGTTTGGGTGGCGGGTCGGGTTCGGTCTGCGGACCCGACCCGACCCGCTAGGCCAACGGGCCGATTTGGGTATTGGGCTGGGTTTGGACCCGCTAGGCCAACATTAATACTAACTAACTGAACACACCTATCTATCTAACTATTAACTATCCTCTAGAAACTAACTAACCGACTGATAACTACATCTAGGCACCTAAATCCAACTAGTTAACTGACAGCCTAAATCCTAACCTCTGTCTCGACTTGCTGAATGCTCCCTGCTGATATCCTTCAGTTGTTGTGCATTAATGTAGATGCTGCCACTGTGCTACACTGAATGGTGCCCGATGTAAACCCCCTCACCCAAAATAGGTATTTTGTGTGTATTTTATATTATTATATTTATTATAGATGTTGAATTTCTTTAGAGTATTCTCTTAGTTAATTAAAAAATAAATTTCTTGATATATTTACTTATATAAATATTTATTTAGAATTATTTTAGGTTATTTTAGATTTTGGAGATTTCTAGAATTTTTGGTAATTAAAACTTAGGAAACATAAATTTTTAGGACTTCCATGATTTACTATGAGACCATACTTGAATTTTGTTATTACCAAACATTTAATTTAGAGTTAAAATATTTAAATATATTTTTCTATAATTTATTTAGAATTTTAAGTAATTATTGGATTTTTGGAATTATTGAGGATTTATTTGGATATATAAAGTCTTAATATTAGATAGAGCTAATTTAGTGTTAATAGATATTAATAAGATTATATATAAATTATTTGTATTATCTTTAATTCTATTTAAGATTATAAATTATTGAGATGAACTCAAACTTTATTTTAAATTAATTCAAATCCTGAGCCTACTAGGAAAACAATTTCATGCATATCCTATCCTTATTTAAACTGATCCTAATCATATCTAAATTAGCCAATCCTAGTCTTATTCAATTAAAAAATCTTCATCATTATAAATACCTATTAGAATTATGGAATAAACTCATCTTTCATATTTTTTATCCCCAAACACCTCTCTTTTTCGTCCAAAAATAGTCAAAATTTGTCATAAATTCAGCCTCATTTTCTAGTGGTTATGACGACTTAAAAAGATGATATCTCCTAGCTCCGGACTCCAAACGTGCTCCAGTTTTTTTTTGTTAGAATCATATCAAGGTTAGTTTTCTGAATATATAAATTATTTTAGTAATTTCAGAACCTATTTTTCCAGACTATTCTGAAAGTGCCAGCTGTCCGAAATCAGACGCGTTTTCGTATTTTTGAGATTTTGGGAGATCCCGAACTCGGAATTATGAACCGTTTGAAGTTTTGGAAAGATGACATGATAAAATTCCAGAAAAGTATTTTACCAGAATTTAAAATATAATTTTATTCTACTGTAAAATTTGTGCAACATAGACGTAAATAGGAAACCACCGAAAACTATCATCTATTTGCCCTTATGGCCATAACTCTTTACCGACTTGTGATTTTATAAAACCGTCAATTCTGGCATTCATGTAGCGCTAAAATCTAGAGAATTTTATACACAAATCCAGGATTTGAGTCGGTTGACTTTTTGGTCAACGGATTGCCTCGATTTGTGTGTCACGGATCACAAATCCGTAAAGTTAACTTTCTTTGGACCAAAATTAGGATTTAATAATAATATCAAATTATAATAAGATTAAAATACTATTTTAGGTTATTTTATTCAGAATTAAAATAGATTAAATTGGAGGAACCTATTCACCCACTTTTGTAACCTAACTTGTTTAATTTATGTGACGGGTAGATCGGACGACGCCTTGAGCTATGACTTCATCCTTTTTCAGAGCAGGCAAGTATATCTTGCCATTGTACTGTTATTTATATTCCATATGTTGCATGTATCTTTATTTTCTGTCTTTAGTTCATATATTTTAACTGTTATATAAAATGCGCGTGACGGTGTCGTCGCAATATGTTTTTAGTTATGTATTTGCATTGACCTTATTTATGAGACTACCTCATTATCATGTAGCATCTTTAGGTTCATTGGTCGTGACACAGTTGTTACACGAGTTGTGAGTCTCATGTAGATCACGGACTTGCGTGCAGGGTTTGGCCTCCTGTACGTGTGGGCCGTGCGTTAGGGATAACTGCTATTAGAAACTTTGCATGCTAGTAGACTTGGCAGTTATTAGAGGTATTATCGTGTCATGGATGTGACATACCTAGAGCATGGGATGGAAAGAACAACAAGTAAGGTGTGTGGGCTCCGTTGTACTTTCCTTGTGTAACCCGTACACTCCGCCGGAGATGCGCGATCATGATGACCCCTATATATATTATCAGGCGGGCCTCCGGCGTTTGAAAGGTGCCGTGCCTTTGTAGGCCCCTGGATCTCCAAGATAACTATGCCAATCCTATTTTAGCCAGATAGCCCACGCGTTGGAAAAGTTGTTCTTAAACTGCATTCACTTTAGACGGTTAGGCAACCACATTGGATATTTATTTTAGTACTTTATTGGCATGTATTTAAGTATCTTGTTATGTCCCTCTGAGGACCTGGTCCTCTGCCAGGTGTATCTATTCTTGAGTATTCGCAGGAGCGCAGATTCGGATGGTTACGTATGATTCGAGGATGTCTTCTCTTCGAGCCGTAATTGCTAGTTAGTATACTTATATTGTGTTTGAGTGTGTTGTACTCATATTGTATTTGCTCTTATATTCGAGTTGGTAGTGGATTTTTTTCCATCCAACTATTATCCTTAGATACTTCTTATTGAGATCTAGTTCCATAGATATTGGTTATTTAATTATATTTGATTTTGGTGGATGAGATTTAGATTGTATCCTGTGACTTGTGACATATGTTATACCACTATGGATTTGATATTCATATTACAGCGTACGTATGGATTTGGTTTCCATATATTGGAGTTGCCATATCCATGCGGCTGGCATGCTTACGTGTCCTAGTCCTACGTATTTTTGGGACTGTGGCGTGACACCCGATCCTTGCTACTGCAGTAAAACTGAGGTTGCACAATGCTGCAGGGTTCTTGCTGAATGCCTACACATGCTATACTCCTTGATGCAATATGCTGCCTGTAGTTGAACTGATGTACATTTTCCTTCAGATGCTGTTGTGCTCCCCTGGTTTGATGCATTGCTGCATGCTGAAGCCTCCTGCACTGTGATGTGTATCTCTACTGCAGTGGCTCAAGCTGCATACTGCCTGATGTGCATTGCCACTGCATTAATATGTTGCTTACTTCACAGGCTCTGCAGGTTGGCTCAAATTGCTGTTAGCTCAAAGCTGTTGTTCAGTGTGTCTCAGTTGAGGCACACTGTGCTAAAATTGCTAGTGGCCTTCAGCATTCACTGCTCTACCGTGCCCTTGACTTTAGTTTGCTATTGTTGCACTGTGCAATTGATCCACTGCCCCGATCTCTCACTCATACACACTCTCACAAACACAAACAACCAACTCACAACACTACACACACACATATATATACCCTCCTATATATGTATCAACCTATATATATACACATACCCTCTCATCTATATATATATATATATATATATATATATATATATATATATATATATATATATATATATATATATATACAACCAAATATACACATATAGATATAACATCTCATATATATATATATATATATATATATATATATATATATATATATATATATATATATATATATATATAACACATAGTTATATATAGACCTAGCTACATATACTCATAGATACATACACATATACATAGATATATATCACACATAATATATTACACAAGTCAAATAGAATTAAAGAGCAATGAAACAAACACGTAGAGTGCACCGCACCCGTATCACACTCATTCTATGATACGCTTGCGATACGGCTCCACCACACAACCAAACGCATCCCCAAGGACACGAGCAAGTCTAGAATAGTAATTATGCATAATACAAAGAGCCAAATAGTCAACTAAATGTCCGTGTCAAGAACTGACATGCACAAATTCCTGTGTCGGAGGAAAACCCCCAAAATTAACTCGTATCGCCAAATTGACGGGATACGGCCTACACGTATGCAATTGTGGACACGACAATTGTCACAAATAATCAAATATATGTCAATTTAGTCTAATTAATCAATTAACAAACACAACATGTGACAATCTCAGAATTCCCCCAAAATTGACACAAAAATACACATAACTTTCTCCATAGGCCTCCTATAAACCTAATTTTAATTCCTATGGGTAGCCTATACATGTGGGGTGATTATTTATGGTTAAATTCAGATTTAGAGTCTACTAAGAGAGGGAAAACTAAAATATAACCTATTAGGAGATTGATTCCTAATAAAAATCTCCAAATGATGAATGTAGCCTCCAACTTGTAGATCTTGGCTCCTCCTTGTGGATCCTTGCTTTCTTCTTGTAGATCATTGTTCTTCTAGTCTCCAATAAAGAATAGGGAAAGAATTTGAGAAGAAATTAAGTAGGAAATCGTGAGGGAATGAAGAAATTCGAAGGGGGGAATTCTAGATCTAAATGAAATAGAAAAATGAGAAGAGAGAGAGACTATCTCTCCTCCATTAAGGTGGTCGGCCCTAACCCCTCTCCCAAGCAAGTATAAAATGACCAAAATACCTCTTGGGGCTTCTCATGAAGAAATTAATTAAGGAGGAAAGTTTCTAGTCTAATGGTTTCACTAATTAATTCATCCTCCTAATGAATGGGCCTAATTATTGGGCTCAATCTAAACTAAAATAAATGTTAGGCTTATACATCTAAACTAACTAGTTAGGTCCACTAACACAAGTCCAAAATAATCTAGCATCTAATAATAAATAAATAATACAATAAATAAATAATATAACAAATATATTTACACATGCACAATATTTAATATAAAAAAAATTTAAAAAAATACCCATGTCAATTACCAAACTACCCTTAATTGAAAATATGAGGGTGACAATCCTACCCACCTTAGAAAAATTTTGTCCTCGAAATTAAGGAAGAAACTAACTACCAAAAGTAACAATATAATGCAAGAAAGAATTATACCTCACAGCTCAAACAGATATGGATATCGCTCGCGCATCTCGGCCTCTCGCTCCCAGGTACTCTCTCATGGCGAGTGATGCCTCCACGCGATGCACACCAAAGGAATCGTTTGGTTCCTCAGCACCTTCTATCTCCGATCCAGAATCTCAACTGGCTGCTCTGGATAGCTAAGAGTAGGGCCCGCCTCTATCTCCGAGTGATTCAACATATGACTAGGATCTGCCATGTACCATCTCAGCTGCGACACATAAAATATGTTGTGCACTCCCTCCAATGCAGGTAGTAAGTCTAGTCTATATCCAACTGCATCGATCCTCTCAAGAATACTGAAAGGTCCGATGAATCGTGGACTAAGCTTTACGCCTCCACCAAAATAAATCGTGCCACGTGTTGGAGAAATCCTCAAGAAAACCAAACTGCCAACCTAGTACAAAACATAACCTTAGCACTCTAACAAAACAACAATCACAAGCAATGCAAAACAAAAACTATACCTCAATCTCCAATGGTCTCCGATAGCTATCAGCCCAATGTCGTTGTCTGTTCTGCGCCACTCGAAGTCTATCCCTGATGAGCTTCACCTTCTCAGCTGCATCCACTACCATCTTTGGTCCCAATAAAGCTCTCTTACCAACATCATACCATGATAACGGAGTGCGACATCTCCGTCCGTACAATGCCTCAAACGGTGATATCTCGATATTGGCTTGGTAACTGTTGTTGTAAGAAAACTCTACCAAGTGAAGATGATCCTCCCAAGAACCTCTAAAATCCAAAACACAGGTACATACCATATCCTTGAGAGTCTGGATAGTCCTCTCCGATTGCCCGTCAGTCTGAGGGTGATATGTGGTACTGCACTTGAGCTAAGTGCCCAAGCTAGCCTGCAAACTCCTCTAAAAGTGGGACGTAAAGCGACTATCCCAATTCGAGACTATGCTCACTGGAACTCTATGCAATCTGACTATCTGACGTACATACATCTCTACGAGCTTCTCCGTAGATGTACCCACTTTGAATGGCAGAAAGTGGGCTGATTTGGTTAACCTGTCTACGATGACCCAAATTGCATATTTACCTCCTAGATAACGCGAAAGTTCTAAAATAAAATCCATCGTCACATGCTCCCACTTCTACTCTAGAATGGGTAAAGGCTGAAGTAATCCACCTGGCCTCTATCTCTCCGCATTTACCTGATGGCAAACCAAATATCTGGATACAAAGCTAGCTATCTCCCGCTTCATACCATACCACCAAACATGCTCCCTCATGTCCCTATATATCTTGTTGGCACCTGGATGCATAGAGTACTGAGATCGATGCAAATCCTGAAGAATCTTCTCACGTAACTCTCTACTTGGCACACACAATCTGGTACCGTGCCACAATGATCCATCATCTGCGAAACTGAAGTCCTTTGCCAACCCTATCTGGACCTGCGCTCTGATGCTCCTCAGAGACTCATCCTCAAACTGTGCGGCTCTGATCTGGTCTATCAACTCTGACTGTACCTGAAGTCCCCATATCTGTGCTGCAACTCCAGAAACTAATACCTCAATGTCCAAGCTATCAAGATCGGCCAATAAATGTCTATCCCTCGTCAAGTACATAGCCACTGGATACCTGCTCAAGGCATCAGCGACTACGTTGGCCTTTCCTGGATGGTACTGCAAAAAAATATTGAAGTCCTTCATCAACTCCAACCATCGCCGCTACCTCATATTAAGCTCTTTTTGTGTAAACACATACTTCAAACTCTTGTGATCTGTAAAGATCTCTACTCGCTCTCCATACAAGTAGTGTTTTCACAGTTTAAGAGCAAAGATAACTGCTGCCAACTCCAAGTCATGGGTAGGGTAATTCTTCTCATACGGGCGTAATTGCCTGGAAGCATAGACAATCACATTCCCGTTCTGCTACAACACACAACCCAAACCCTTACCCGATGCGTCATTGTATATAGAAAATCCTCATACTCCTGATGGCCATGTCATTATTGGAGCTGTAGTCAACCTCTTTTTCAGCTCCTCAAAAGCAAACTGACAATCCCCAGTCCAAACGAACTCCACGTCCTTCCTGGTTAATCTAGTCATCGGCACCGCAATCCTGGAAAAATCCTGAACAAATCTCCGATAATAGCCTGCCAATCCAAGAAAACTCTTGATCTCCGCTATTGAACTCGGGGTAGACTACGACTCAACTGCTGAAATCTTCTTCGGTTCCACTGAGATCCCGTCTTCTGTAATCACATGCCCAAGGAATTCAACCTTATCAAGGAAGAACTCATACTTCGAAAGCTTACCATAAAGTTTTTCCTTCCTGAGGGTCTCTAGAACTATCCTCAAGTGCTTCTCATGCTCCTTTGGGGTCTTCGAATAAATTAATATATCATCAATTAATACTACCATAAACTGATCCAAGTACTGATGAAACACCTTATTCATCAGGTTCATGAATACTGTGGGGGCATTGGTCAACCCAAACAGCATCACCAAAAACTCAAACTGCCTATACCGAGTCCTGAAAGCTGTCTTCGGAATGTATTCCTTCTTCACTTTTACCTGGTGGTACCCCAACCTCAAGTCTATATTTGAAAATACCTTCGCTCCGCTCAACTGATCAAACAAATCGTCAATCTGCGACAACGGATATTTGTTCTTGATAGTGAGATTGTTGAGTGTCCTGTAGTCAATACACATGTGTACCGACCCATCCTTCTTTGGTACAAAAAGTACCGGAGTACCCCATGGTGATGAACTAGAGCAGATGAAGCCTTTGTCCTGCAACTCATCCACCTGCTTTTTTAACTCCGCCAGTTCGTTGTTGTTCACTCTATAGATGTATTGTGATATTGGCTCTGTGCCTGGCACTAAATCTATAGAGAACTTCACATCTCTGTCCGGTGGCAACCCCAGCAACTCCTCCGAAAAGATGTCCATACACTCTACAATCAATGGATATGGTAGTTCCTGCTCTTCTACCAAAGCTCCACAGAAGTCTCCTTCGCTCTGCTCTGCTGCTCCTCTGACGAACTCAAACTCTGGCTCTCCTGGAGCCTGAAACAAAACTCTGCCTCCACGACAATCGATACTAGCATGATGCCTACTCAACTAATCCATCCCGAGTACTATATCGTAGCTCGGAAGTGGCATTACGAGTAGACATACGTCCAACTCTCGACCTCCCAAAGAAACTCTCCGGTCCTTGTAAACATCACTAACCAGGATAATGCTACCCCCGGTCGTGATCTTGTAAGTCCTCGCCAACAGTTCAGACCCAAGATGATCTCTCAGAGCAAAAGATACAGATACAAAACTATGCGAAGCATCAGAATCAAATAAAGCATGAGTTGGAAAAGAATCAAGATAGACTGAACCTGAGATAACATCACCGATTGGCTCCTCCTCCTCGATAGTCAAGGCGAAAGCTCACCCATGTCACTGGATACCTCTTTGTTGCTGCTGGTGCTGAGCAAACTGCTGTTGTTGCGGTGGTAGAGGTCCTCTCTGTTGTCCTGCTGGTGGTCTCGTGGGTGCTCTATGTGCCTGAGCTCCGCCCTGAGTTGAACGAGTTAGGACTTTAGGACAAGCCCTCAACTGATGGTCTCCTGATCCGTATAATAAGTACTGGCCCAATCTCATTCTACATGCATCACATCCATGTCCTTACTTCATACAGAAAGTGCAAGGAACAACTGCCCTCTGGATCTGGTGCATCTGCTGTGTCGGCGCTCTAGCTGGTCCATGATACTGCTGCCTCGGATATTGGAAGTGCCTCTGGTGCTGTTATTGAAATTGATGCCTCTTTATTGGACCCGTGTTGGAACAGGATCCTCCTGTGTCCCTCGGCCTTTTAGAGCCAAGCTCTAAATCATCCTCTGCCCGCTGTGCCTGTCTCAGAATCTCCTCGAAAGTAGCGGTAGGATCTCCGTTTGTATGGTATTTGACCTCCCGGTTCAGGTCCTTCCTGAACTTCCTGGCTCTCCCTCTGGGGTTCTGTCCCTCCATAAAGCGACCTAGTCGGCAATACTCCGTCGCATACTCATCCACCGACATACCTCCCTGAACAAGGTACTGGATTGGCTCTCTAGAGATGTCAGAGCCACATTTGGAAAGAACTTCTCCTTGATGAGCTCTTTGAAAGCTTTCCGAGTAAGTCTTGGTACTGAGATCTTGGGGTCTATCCTGAACCAAGTTAAAACAATATCGAACATCATGCACCCTGCTACCACCATCTGTAACCTCTCTGGAATCTGCGCCAGCCGCGGGTTCCGCTCGATGTCTTCGATCCAATCATCAGAATAAATGATCCCTTATGTTCCCTTAAATTCCTTTGGCCCCATCCTCTTGAAGTCTATGATGGTCCCCGGCCTCGGCTGCTGTAGGGTAAACAGAGGTGGTATCGTCTGTGGCTGGACTAAGGCGTCTCTCTCAACTGCTACGAGCACGGTCTGGTAAGAATTCTCAATGCTCTATCGCAGGACCTCTGACTGACGCTGATGTAACTCCATCATCTACTGGAAGAGCATAAATATCTGTGTCTGATCGACTACGGATGGTGGGGTAGAAGATCCTCCGAAACTGTCTGCGCTATCCTCTATACCGAAGGTGGAGCACCTCCGAAAGCTGCTGCAGATACGCCCACCTGGACTGGTGAAGCTGACATCCGGAATGTAGATGCTGGAATAGTATCTGCTAGTGTTGCCCTCATAGGTGATGAAGTGATTGATCGTGCCGTCGTGGCACCTGAGCGCTGGAAACGTGTCTTCGGCATCACCCTGAAGATAGATGGAAATAAGAAATCAATATTGAGTAAGATATGATATCATCAATGAAGGACAGATTTTATTCAAAGTAAAGCAAATATTCAATAGATAAGGATTGCAAAACATATATTGGAATATTTTTTAGTTGTGATTGAGTAAACTCTTAGCCTAAATCATATATCCTAAAGCAGGCTCGTAACAGTACTCTAAGTGAGCGCTACTACGATATCGCTCTAATTGCGACTCTAGAACAGACCTGCATGGGCCACCACTAAAAACGTGTCACGACCCGCACCCGGATATTCTGGCACGAGTATGTAGGTACGCCCATCTTATGTCGCACCATCGGCGATAGAACGTTGTTTGTGTCAATTCTAACTAACTAAACATCTCAACAATATAAATATGGTATATGTCAATCATCTTAACTCCAAACAGAGGAACAATATGGTATCTCACAAATGTAACTAAACTCAATCACAATGCAAACTAAGGAAGATAAAGCACGAATAGAATAGCGAAGGAAAGAACAAGATACAATCCACAAGTCTGAAATAATATACAAGCCATGAATCTCAAAAATAGTCTAATACAAGTCCACCAAAATATAAACTAAACCTTCTCGGAATCTACAACTAATTCCTCCTAGTCTATAAGAGTATCCTTTATTGGTACACCATCCTGCATAGAATGTATGACACTGATCTATGAGCCAATCATCTGAAAAAATATATCCAGTCAGGATTAGAGCAAAGTACATACCTCTGAAAGCAATTTCAATAACATAATCGAGCATATAAAACAGATAATAGAAATAAAATACAAGATAACTAAATATTTGAATGAAATGAATAAGAGAAAACAGGCAATATACTGGAAGAGAGAACAAATAATATGAATACTGCAATATGAAGAAATAACTGAAATCTAACTAATGTGCCTCAGAATACAAGTTCATTATGTGATCGATTTAGTTTGAACATGATCAATAAGGTAATTCGATTACAAGTGTGGTATGTAATCAATATGTACACGAATAACAATGGGGCTTTGATCACATAATCAACTCCTATCCCTCATCCCCAACTAATACCAATGGATCCAATCACGACACATTACGAACATGAATATGGCCACTGAACACGAGCAGTGGGTGTACACGAATATAATCACACTGAACACGAGCAGTGTGTGTACATGAATAAGCACACTGAACACGAGCAGTGTGTGAATACGAAATATAAATAATCAATACCCAATACACATGATGAAATACAAGTGCAGGAGTACACACTGAACACAGTAGGGGATAACATCTCCTGACAGGATCCATGTAGCACCAGTCCTTGAAACCACTGTGTCAAAATCAAGTATATAGTTCTAAAATATGAGATATATACACTATTATGAAATAAAAACTAACAGAGAAAGGTACTCGCCTGAAGTCTTGAGCAAGATATATCTCTCGATGCCAAAGCGGGTGTCATACAGACCTATATATGGTATATGCATCAATACAAGGTTCTTGAATGAAAATAAGTTAAACTATTACAATTCTAGGTCATAAAGCCATTTCTAAGTCAAAATAGTCAAACTAGGTCAAACTGGCTATTTCTAGGTCGTATGAGTCTAACTCTAGGATACTAGGTCTACACACTATGAAACTAAACCATACGAGCTCATCTAAGATACTAAGAGACACACAAAAGGCCGTATGATAGGATACGCAAGTTTTTAATATAAAAATAGTAATTTATATACTTATACAAGACAATACATATAGTATCCTAGCTAACTAATGCAAAGTGGATACCTTGGCCCTGAATCAAGTGTATTTCACTACCTACACACCAATCTCGATACTCAAACCCAATACCTTAAGTATCGACCCATTACCTTGACATTACCTTGGTATCCCAAGGTAAGTCAAATCTTAGTGTATAGCTAATATATAGCTAACCCCCAAATACTAAACTATATGGTAACCATACTAACTATTAAAGCTACTAACTACTAACATATATTATACACTAATACATAGATACATATACCTACATAATAATTTAGTACCAATACCCAAATACATAGATACATATAGTACAATAGCTACTAGGCTAACCATTACCCATATCTAACTAACTATTATACTAAACTAATAGCAAACATTAATACTAACTAACTGAACACACCTATCTATCTAACTATTAACTATCCTCTAGAAACTAACTAACCCACTGATAACTACTAGCTAGGCACCTAAACCCAACTAGCTAACTGACAGCCTGAATCCTAACCTATGCCTCGACTTGCTGAATGCTCCATGTTGATATCCCTCAGTTGTTGTGCATTAATGTAGATATTGCCACTGTGCTGCACTGAATGGTGCCCGAGCCTTGCTACTGCAGTAAAACTGAGGTTGCACACTGTTGCAGGGTTCTTGCTGAATGCCTGCACATGTTATGCTCCTCGATGCAATCTGCTGCCTGCAGTTGAACTGATGTACATTTCCCTTCAGATGCTGTTGTGCTCCCCTAGTTTGATGCATTGATGCATGCTGAAGCTTCATGCACTGTGCTGTGCATTTCGCTGCAGTGGCTCGAGCTGCACACTGCCTGATGTGCATTGCCACTGCATCAACATGTTGCTTGCTTCACAAGCTCTGTAGGTTGGCTCGAATTGCTGTTAGCTCGAAGTTGTTGTTCAGTTTGTCTCCGTTGAGGCACACTGTACTGAAACTGCTAGTGGCCTTCAGCATTCACTACTCTCCTATGCCCTTGACTTCAGTTTTCTGCTGTTGCATTGTACAATTGATCCACTGCCCCGATCTCTCACTCACACACACTCTCACAAATACAAACAACCAATTCACAACACTACACACACATACATATATACCCTCTTATATATGTATCAACCTATATATATACACATACCCTCTCATATATATATATTTATATTTATATTTATATTTATATTTATATTTATATTTATATATATATATATACACAAGTCACATAGAATTAAAGAGCAATAAAAAAATACGTGGAGTCCACCGCACCCGTATCACACTCATTCTATAATACGCTTGCGATACGGCTCCACCACACAACCAAACGCATTTCGAAGGACACAAACAAGTCTAGAATACTAATTATGCATAATATAAAGAACCAAATAATCAACTACGTGTCTGTGTCAAGAAGTGGCATGCACAAATCTTCCTATCGTAGAAAAACCTCTAAAATCAACATGTATCGCCAAATTGACAGGATACGGCCTACACGTATCCAATTATGGATACGACACTAGCCATAAACAATCAAACACATGTCAATTTAGTCTAATTGACTAATTGACAAACACAATATGTACCAATCTCGAAATTTCTTCAAAATTGACACAAAAATACACATAACTTCTTCCATATGCCTCCTATGAACCTAATTCCAATTCATATGGGTAGACTATGCATGTGGGGTGGTTCCTTATGGTTAAATCTCATATTTAGAGTCTACTAAGAGAGAAAAAACTGAAATATACATATTGGGAGATGGATTTCCAATGAAAATCCCTAAATGATGAATGTAGGCTCCAACTTGTAGATCTTGGCTCCTCCTTGTGGATCATTGCTTCCTTCTTGTAGATCCCTGTTCTTCTATCCTCCAATGAAGAATATGAGAAAATTTGAGAAGAAATTGAGTAAGGAATGGTGAGGGAATGAAGAAATTGGAAGGGAAAATTCTAGATCTAAATGGAATAGAAAAATGAGAAGAGAGACTCTCTCTCCTCCCTTAAGGTGTCCGGCCCTAACCCCTCTCCCAAGCAAGTATGAAATGACCAAAACACCCCTTGGGGCCTCTCATGAAGAAATTAATTAAGGAGGGAAGGTTCTAGTCTAATAATTTTACTAATTAATTTATCCTCCTAATGAATGGGCCTAATTATTAGGCTTAATCTAAACTAAAATAAATGTTGGGTTTATACATCTAAACTAACTAGTTAGGTCCACTAACACAAGTCCAAAATAATCTAGCATCTAAAAATCAATAAATAATATAATAAATAAATAATACAACAAATATATTTACACATGCATAATATTTAATATAAAAAATATACCCATGTCAATTACCAAACTATCCTTAATTGAAAATATGAGGTGACAATAAGTATGAATCAAAATATTGTTGCGTGGATGACTATCGATAGTGGTATATACGGGATAAAGATTATCGAGGCAACGCAAAGGGATCGTGCACGAGTTTTAAGGAACGAATTAGATGGATATACGAGTAATAAATATGAAGACGATTGGGGACTTAATTGGATGACTCTATTCCTGAGTGGTTTATGCGATAGCTCAGGAACGAATAAAAGATTTGTAGATAGAGTAAGTTTTGAAGATTCATGGAGTATAGCTCGAACCCTGAGTGGTTTATGGATCGTCTTAGAAATGTTTGAGCGAATCGAGTATTTTGGGGTAGCAATGAGTCTGTCAACATGCGATATAATCGTACAAAGCCTTAGTATAAGTAATGCCTAGCTAGTAGTGAATTCGAATGTCACGAGTACGAATTGTTCAGACGATTTGAGGATAAGTTATGCGAACCGAGAATGGTATCGAATAAAGATTCAGAACAGTGAAACGAATGGATATCTTGGTCAAGAAAACTTAGTGGACCGTACATATAATTTTAAATTAAATCAAATAGATTAAAACTTGAGTTAAGATAGAATAATCTAGGATGTGATCGAAGTTAGCATGATGGAAGATAACGCGCATAAAAAAATTAGGATTAAGTAGGATATCGCTCGATAAAAATTTAGCCTGAGTATGGATGTTGTGGTTTGGAATTTAGAAAATTTGATACGACAATCAATAGTTAGAAGATAGCACAGATTGATACAAGTTAAGAAATTTGTGATTAAATGAATTGAAGTAGGTGATATTGGATTTGAACTTGAATTAGATGAGGCAATTTTGAATTTAGTTCGAAAGATAGCACTCGACATCATGCCTAGATGAGAACGATTATCCTGCGGGAGCATTGGCGTAGTAACTTTACGTCCAATGGGGATGATCGAACTCATGGGAGATCAGGGCCTACCATGTTAGATGATTATGCAGACGAACTAGATGAAATAAAACGTAATGAAGGTGAATAGACTTTGGCTAGAGGATTTGAACTTAGTTGTTTGAGGAATGCTAGAGATAAACTACGAATTGATCGAACGATAACATTAAAGTTTGGACGTATTGGTTAGGAGAATTATGATCATGGCATGAACGGTTATTAGATGAACACGAATTGATGGATTAATATTTAACTTGGATGAAATAAAGTATAACGATAAGGTGTCTTAGTCATTTCGATGATAACCATAATATTTAAAGTTCTTATCTTGTGCGAGCGTAACCCCAAGCTCGCAAATGCGTTACGTACGGATGAGGATGATTATCCTGTGGGAGCATTGGTGTGGTAATTTCACGTCCAGATGAGGACGATTATCCTGCGGAAGCATTGGTGTCTTAGTCATTTCGATGATCGAATTATGCAGGAGATCGAAACATGACAATTGGAGGATCATTTTGACTTGTGGTTTGACACGATAAGGCGAGTTTCAGGATACAAGATCATCGAAAGTGTTTCGAGGATGAGTTAGTCTAGAACGTGAAGTAAGACACGCTTGATGGTTTCACGAACAGATACGTGAATTGTGTTTGACGACTTAGAGTTATGATTGAGATTAAAGATTTAGAATTGAATCGTAACTAGGTAGTCTAGACTTTGAAAGAATGGATAGATAAATTTCATCATGTGTTTGAGGAGACAGACTATGCAAATTGCTAGGTTTGACATGCGTCATGATATAACAAGGATTTGGTTGAACGAACAT
This sequence comes from Iris macrosiphon, assembly GCA_036927795.1. Taxonomy (NCBI): domain Eukaryota; kingdom Viridiplantae; phylum Streptophyta; class Magnoliopsida; order Asparagales; family Iridaceae; genus Iris; species Iris macrosiphon. The sequence continues at coordinate 190,496,119 of JAYESA010000006.1, read as the reverse complement.
GTCTTAGGAACAGCTTTGCTGAAATAGAATCGAACCTTGTGCAACGAACGTGTTAATATGGATATAATGATCACTGCTCTGTGTTTAGCAAACTTTGAGTAAAACGAGCTTGGGTAGAATATCTCATACGAATGAATAATGGTTTGACCTTAGAAATTGGGACGAGCATCGTGCAAAGAATTTACACGATAAAAATTATGAACTTGAACCTGTACCAATGACCTTGTGAGCCGACCTAGCCGTTAGACAAAAGACCATATACCGAGTGAAAGAACTTGTGTGACGGACTTTAGAATATCGTTTAGGCAAGCCATAGAACTGGGGCAACAACTTAGAGTTAGGATTGGAACGATAAGTGTTTGTTATGTTTGCCACGAACGAAATGGACGGTAGGACTTGGACGATGGTCGGTAGACTAGATAGATCGTGCTTGATGGTAGTGCAATACTTAGTTTTGAGTAGGATTGGAATTAACTTAGATTTTGATTGAACCCGCTTGAGGTATCGTGGTGATTTCATAGGAAGGTAAGTAAATCAGACTTAAAGTTTATCAAATTGAAAGACTAGTTGGGATTTGAACTAAAAGAGTTTTAATCATGTATGACACCTTCACCAGTAGCTTGTCCGACTTTGCTATCGCTAAGTTGGTTGAAATGCATATGTTTGGGGGATGCCTTGAATATGTACAAGATCCAGACTCCGTGATATGCTAAAATCGAATATAGTTGCAAGTGAATATGTTTAGATGCGCTTGGACGAGTATAACAATTTGGATAAGTTAGCCCCATCCTAAGATCTTCGTACACAGTAGATCATGCCCCACGTTAAGCGATATATGTTCCGCGCTAAGGTGCAGTAGAGACTGAGTCATAAAACACGACAATCGAGTGGGTATAGTCAGCTCAAATTGAGTGATAGAGTCATTCAATGAACAAACTAAGCACGCATGCGACACAAAATAAGAAAAATGAGTAGAAAGTTATGTTCGGATGGGTCTAATGGTACAAAGTAATACGCTTGAGTCAGATTCGATAGTGTGCGATAGAATAGTTCACGTTTAGGAAATCTCGAGGATGAGACTTATTCTGAGTGGTGTATAATGTAACGATCTTCTCTGCTCATCCCGAAGAGTCAACTCAAACGGCACAAGTGCAACGATCTGTCCCGCCTAGCTCGGCGAGAATACTCGCTTGAGGAAAAGAAATTCGGACTTGTCCCTTCAGTAAGATCAGACTTAAACTTTTTAAAGTCGCGCTCTGAGTCTCGCTCAACCGATGTGATTCATCGCTAAGGTGGGTGGCTACGATGAACATGTCTTTGCTTAGCCTGTATATCTAATAACCTAGACGATACATGCAAGTCACTAGGCAAATCATCTCTTTCAGGCTAATAAAGAATACAATGCACCTAGCTAAGGAAATAATCTCATCTTGTATTGCTTGTCTAAAATATGGAAAAGAAGGAACTTGCTAGTGATAGATTTTCTTATACGCCGCACTTCTTGTCTATGAACGGTTTCAACGCTCGTACTATCATTATAGACCCGATCAAGTAGATTATTTACATGTTCTTCGTAGTATACCGCTTTACATATTTTTAATGCTCGTTACGTATATCAGACACGATTCAATGCACTTCACAAAATAGGATTCACTAACTTGAGGCAGAAAGACTATAAAAATAGTCATTTCTGAGCCAAGTAATGGAAAGATGAAAAGGCTTCGAGGCCATAAGGTCGCCAAAGCGGTTACCCGTACCGGGAACCGCATAATGCAAGATTGGAAAGAAATAATAAGCATGAATGAAAGTAAAGGAAGATTATAGACGGGTATGTCAGGGACGTGTAGCGGGGCTCGCTAGCAGCATTGCATGGAGCACCGTCAACCTAGTCGATAATCCAACAATCGTTCGGGATGGCTTGTAGTGGGTAATAGCCTATCGCGTCTACAACAATCGATGTTGCACCGATAAGAAGAGAAAATAGAATAATTGAATTGTACTAAGAAATAAGATAAGTTAATAACATGCATGGTCATGGATAACTCGTGCACGAGGTCTATGGATTCCTCGGACGATCGCTGGGATACTGGGATCGTACCAGCCTGGGAGGAATCATGGGATTACGGGCAACTTGTCATGGGGGTCTAGCCATGGAAGCGACATAATATCTGGTAATTCGTAGCCTATCAGGGTGTACTGGCCATCACTTATAGTAGGTAGTAAAATTACGAATGTCGTCTGAATCCTTTATGGCTATGCCAGTGACCTTCTGTTCATATATATTAAGTTTGGCTTGATTACGGCAATCCATGTGCGAGTCATTGCATCGCATTGAAACAAGTAATTTGTACAACCTGAGTAACATATCTGAATCTGAGTATAACACACTTGAGCAGTCTGAGTATGAACAATCTGAGTGTCTCGTTTACCTGAGTCAAAAATATACTCATAACACTTGTGTTTGCTTATGCGATCTTGATTAAAGGAGATTAAAGAGGGTTATCAAGGTTCAAGGCTGTAGAATATTACCGTTGGAGGACAAAAAAAACCATTAATTTTGTTGAGAATATATATACTAACGTTCAAAAATTTATGAGTAAAAAGTTTCAAAAAATAATGAGAAGCAAAAAAAAAATTTAGGATCTCAACCTGAAACCGAAGAAGGAAACGGATCGACATTTGACGCCCACAGGTGTGGGCACATATCTACACCCATTATACATGAACAGAACCAGGGCATCAGCGTGTGCATGGCCCATATGGCTCTCCACAAACACTCACAAGAGAGCAATAGGTGTGGAATAATATAACCACTCAAAGGCCACCTCTCCCAACCGATATGGGACTAAAGGTATAAAGAAGTTGAGTTTTTGCTTCACAAGTAGCAGCTGAATACAACAGTATCTCTATCCTAAAAATTTACATACGACATATGAATACATAGGTATTCATAGATCGGATAGTCTGAAATGGTATTACGTACTCTGTTCATCGTATTCTGAGAGCAAAACGTGACATGAATCATATGAAACAAGAGGAAGAAGAAGGAAAAAAAAACTGCTACCTATGGTTCTTTCCATATCTAAGTATTATTTAGCGTCCTAGGGGACTTATTTATAGCCACTACTTAATCATATTGTTATGAATCATTATAAACTAGTAGGGGTGGGGGTGTTGTGAAACAATAAATTGGTACTTGTGATTCCTTTTTTATTTGCGTTCCCAATTAAATTTTTTTGATCTCAGCTGCAAACTTGTTCTGATTTGCGTTTTCTCTTTTATGTTTCATTTCGATTATCAGTAATGGTGACATATACTCATGTATCATAAAACCAAATACAACACAGCTTATTTAAAGAGTATAAATAGCAAAACTCTTTCAAACTCAAAAGGAACTTTCAGAAATAGTGTATTTATTTTGCCTCTCTCCATGGGAGAACATATTTGTTGTCCCTTATTTCTGTCTCCTCTCTATTACATGTGGGTCCCCCTTTTTTTAATACTGACTGGTACCCACATGTAATAGGGTAGAAACAAAAATATGGAACAGAATTAATGGAACAACAGATCTATTTTGTCTCTTTGGAAAGAGCTATTGTCCTCTCTCTCTCTCTCTCTCTCTCTCTCTCTCTCTCTCTCTTCGCCCACAATTCTCTTTCATATTTAAGACTAAGATAGCGAATTTACGAGAGCAGATCTATATATTGTCCCCTCTCTATTCTATCACATTTCTATTACATGTAGGTCCGGACAGAATTTGAGAGTAAATATGGAGATGGGTGGCCCATATGTAATAGAGGAGAGAGAGACAGAATAGGACAGAATAGGGAGGGAACAGCAGATCTGCTCTTCAAATTTACAAAAACCATGCAATATTGAAAGGGATATAGATGAGAGTATGAAAGGAAAAGGCAACAAGTTTTATGGAAGCATTTGACGCATTAAGCGGGAGGCAGAGGGAGATTGTCTGAAATTCTACTCTTCCATCTTGTGTGTGGTATTTTGCAATTGCATGGGTTAATTATAGTGAAATAAATTACGAGAGTGCCAGTAAGGAGGACCACACATGTTATTGTAGTTTTAAAAAATATGAAGACTTAAATTTTAAAATTAAGTTTTTTTTTGCGAGCATAACGTACATAATTTTGTCACTACAAAAATATTGTTAAATAGTGACGGATATCAGCGACGAAAAATAATCTGTCGCTGAGTCAGCGACGAAAATTTGATAAAAAAATAACTAAGTTATTTATGTAAATAAAATATATTATTTTTTGTCACAAATCCGTCGCTAATCCGTCGTTGTTATTTCAGCGATGGATTAGCGACGGAAATATTCGTCGCTGCAAAAACTTAAAATTTTTGCGTTTTATTTTCCCGTTCTCTCTCTCTCTCTCTCTCTCTCTCGACCCTCCCCCCCCCCCCCCCCCCCGCCCTACCCCCTACCCCTCTCCGGTGACCTCCCCCTCTTCGGCAGCCCCTTCCCATTACTTCCCTTCTCCAGCAGCCCCTCCCCCTCACTCGCCCTCTCCTCCTCCTCATCCTCCTCGGGCGTTCGCCTCCCTCTCCTCCTCCTCCTCCACCGACCCCCTCTCCTCCTCCTCCTCCTCCGACGTCTGATCCCCAAGCCCCCCTGATCCTCCACCCCCGACCCCCTCCGCCTCCGTCAAATCGTCTTCTCCTTTAGCTAAGGTAACCCTAACCCTCATTTCGATTTGGTTAATTATTGCATTTGGATTGTGGGAGTCTGGACATACGTACAGACATGATACATTAGACACGGACACGAAGAGAAAATAAATGGTTTGGTATTTATGATACGCTGGATACGGAGATGATATGCTGGACATGAACACGTACGATACACTGGACACGGACACGATATGCTGGTTTGGTGGCCTTCATAGGAAGTCGTTTTTTAATTTTAAAGTCATAAAAGTATTACTTGTTCATATGTATAGTTAATTTCTAAACATCCTAAGTTTATAATATATTGTACGTAAGAAATTAATATCTGATGGTTAGCAATGCACTTGGTCAATTATCTATGTTAATAAATCCTTTAAGATAATTAGAAATTATAATCAAGGACAATTGATAATACAGTTATAATCAAGGTTCAAATTATCGGTATCGATTATTTTGCATGAGTATCACTATTGGCAGTATCAGAGGTATCGGACCGGACTCGTATCGAATTTTTTGTCATCGACAGTATCGACAAAATTAAAAATAGTTGTGTGTATACACACAAAATAATAAATAGTATATAATCTATAATAAGATAGAATTAGATACTATAAGAAAGAGTGTGTGTATACACACACACTTCAATTTCTGGTTTATTATTGTTAATGGTATTTGCTTAAACCAATATTTTTTTTTCTTAATTTTATTTTGGGGTTGTCTAATTAGTGAATTCTACTATGAATCGTGTCTTTGTGGACAATTTTGCTCACTTTTCACAATGGACATTAAGAACTTTGAATATACAACTAGCTTTCAAAATCTTAGCTTAGGTTCCATGTCATGTGAAAAGTCTAATAATCAAACATTGATTGTTGCAAGCATATCTTAGATGATCTCAAATATCTTAACTCATATTGAATCTAATTAATCCATATTGTTTGAATTAATATATATGGTACATGTAGAATCAATGAGCCGATACTTAGTTGACCGATTATGGATGTACAATCGGCGATATGAGAGTAGGATTCGTTTGACAGATGATTTCATGGCGAAAGTTGAAGAATTTCTCAAATACGCCCGTAGTCAACCTAATTTTATGGATGGGAGGCTCATCAAGTATCATTGTATCAAATGTCATAATATACCATTCAAAGAGGTAGATTTTGTGAGGGAGCATCTCTACAAGAAGGATTTTATACCAAACTACAAGGAGAGGATGGCTCAAGGAGAACATTTATTTTTACATTATCATCATCTCACGACTCGTACCCTAAAATTGGGCATGAGTCATGGATACGTCTAGACTACGCCGCAACATCAATGGTAGAACATTATCTAGGTCCAAAATAGCTATCTATCAATGATATCATAACCTGTCAGCATATCTCAACTCCAAACGGAGGATAATGAATATGCATATAATCATCAACTCATAATGTACTCAATCACAATATTATAAAGAAAGTAAATGGCACGATAAAGATATAAAAAATACGAGAGGCAAAATAATATATATCTCAAACAAGTCAGAGTCTAAGAGTCTAGATGTCACGCCCCAATCCCAAAAATACACGGGACCAGGCCACGTGGCAATAGCCAGCTGTCACATCTCCGATGATATCCCAATTTAATGGATCCTAACGAAGAGTGCTACATTATCCTAAAATACTAATATGTCCAAAAATTAATCAACAACAGGTAATCTAATCTCATCCACAGAATAATCAGCAAGAAGTACAAAAATAAATACTGGAACATAAACGCCAGTCTCAAATATCATAGTACAACCAAGAATGTCTGGTGGAAACAAACCCCCTACTAGGACGATAATAAAGTACTGCATGACAGATAAAAAGAGTAATGACTAGGGCATCTGCTGACTAGATAAAGATACTCCCAATCCTAGGCAGAAGGCCTACCAACTGATCACGGAAACTCTGACGGTAGCACATCTAGATCCTCTACGATAGCGTACCTCGTCTCCTGTCCTGGGCCGTACACTGTGGGGTAATATGCCTCATCCAAATCTGGAAAAGTACCAGGTCCTCAGAGGGACGTAACAAGATACATAGAAGCATGCCATATATATAAATACTGAATAAAATAAATAAAGGGTGTGCTAACCATCTAAGTGAATGCAATGTGAGGACAACTTTGGTACATATGGGTAGGCGTAGGCATAACGTCCATACCGCTTCGAAGAACGTGGAAGCTGCATAGTATATATATAACGTCCATATCGCTCCGAAGAACATGAAATCTGCATAAAGGGAGTCATTGGATCCGTGGCTTCTCTGGATACTACGGTTTCTAATATGTGTATCCCATACGCCTACTAGTTGTCCTCTCCGCCCAATGTAGATACATAAATCGAATACTCGACGTGCATACCACGTATCTATATGCCAAGTCTCTACTAATACAAAATCCTGAATTATGCTCTAACCGTGATGCATGTTACACGTACCGATAGCTAGTCGAGTACGCGAACCCGCATCCCAATATAAATTTATCACTGTGAAACATGTAAGAGTGTCAGGTCTCGAAAGATATCATAGTATCCTCCCAATGAGGTGAGTCTGCTAGTGACTAGGCCAAGTACACTAATCATCGATGCATCCGTCGACTGCACCCGAGTCAATCTTGGACACGCACAGTCATATAAAATAAAGCAACAAGATATCATACAACATATGCATCATTTAATTTAAACAGTAAATATGGCAAGGTATCTTGCCTGGGTCCTCAAGCTGTGAATGCTAATAGCCTACTTCTGCAGTCTCCTGGATGGTCCAGTGACCCTAAACATACAATATAATATAGCAATCTAGCATCAGACACTAAAGAAATACATACACAAACTATGATGCTGCTCTTAGGTACTGACGCAAGGTCACGGCTGGCCAACTACAAAGTCTCGTGTGTACGTAGCTAAGGTGCACACGTGTCCTGTCCTCAGTTACAGTATCTCTCGCGACAATAAGTTATCGAAGTTATGGGTTACCAAGCAATTTATGTTTTGTACGAATAGATGTCCTTATTTTCTATGTTAAGTGTACTTGATCAATGTCCAGGTTTTTGGTGAATTACAAGTTCTTATAACAAGTCATATTATTAGGGTCATTTACTAATTTATTAATTACTAACTTGTTAGTTATTAATCTGATCTAATTAACATACCTACATACATATATATATTTCCCATGATTTACTTGTGTCCTTTAGGTGATACCATGACACGACGACCCAACGACACATGAAGTTATTAATAGCACAGCAGGTATTACCTGGTCATGGCCAAGAGGGGGTCTGGCTGGTCGGCGGTGCATACTTCGGCGATCGGCGGACAACAGCAGCAGCGGCAGCAACTGCAGCAGTTGCAACAGCGGCAGCAGCAGCCTGGCAGCGGCGGCAGCGACAGTTTGGCGATGGGGGAAGGTGGTCAGGGTTATGGGGAAGGGGTACTGGTCGGACTGGCGGTGGTGGCTGGCGGTGCTGGAGGCGGTGGGGGTTGGGAGCAGTCGGGCGACTTGGGGAAGTCGGCTAGGGGTCGGGTTGGATGGATGATGGGGATGGTTGATGGTGGTGGTGCATGTGGCCTGAGGGGAGGGGTCTGAGGGCTAGGGGGTACAGGCGGCGGTCGTGGCTGTGGAGGTGGCGGCCTGAGGTCGTAGTGGTGTTTGTGAAGTCGGGGAAGGGAGAGGGTGTTCGGCTAGGGTTGAGGGGGGGTGGTGATGATTATGATTTTAGGGTTTTTAATAGAGAAAAGATGTATATTTATATAGGAGGAGAATTATGGACTATCCTCGGGATTTGAGTCGGCCAGGGCTCTTTGGAGTGGGGGCTTGTCTACATGAAAGGGTGTACATGGGCTTGGTTAGGTCTTGCTTTGGGGTGAGTTTGGCCTCTAATTTAATTTAATTAAAACAATTGCACAAAGTGTTCTATTGCCAATTAAAAATGCATGGAATTAAAATTGGGTGGGACACCAGAGTCATGGGTGTAGCAGGCTCAGAATAGGTTAATACCCTAATTTGGGTTTTAGGGAATTGGGTTGAGGTTGTGCCTCAAATTCATATAGGAATGGGCAATTAAGAGAAATTGGTTTTATTGGAATTATTTAGGAACGTTTGTAACGAATATTGCGCAGCTAAAATGAAGCACAATATTGAGTATTTAAAAGTTACACAAGGGTCAGATGGGTAGTCTGGCATGTCTAGGAGTTGTGTATGAACTTGGTTTGAAGGTAACTACTAGTGTAGCGCTCCAAACATTGAAGCAACGGTGAGTTGTAAAAGATCACATAATTGTTGCACACTAATATTAGGTGTATCCAAATTAATCCTAGTCTCTCAATCTAAATTAAATAAATCCTAAATTGGTCGAGGGGGTTTACAATCTACCCTCCTTAGATAATTTCGTCCTCGAAATTAAAACATACGTAAGGTAAGAACTACTGACTGAAATTAAAATGCTATTACGTACCTAGTCCTTCGAAGAGATGGGGATAGTGCTGTCGAATATCCTCCTCATATTCCCAGGTCGACTCGCCTGGTGTATGATGCCTCCATGCGACACGGACTAGGGGGATAGTCTGACCTCGCAATACCTTCTCACTTCTGTCCAGAATCTCAACAGCCTCCTCTTGGTATGATAAGCTCGGGCCGACTGTGATCTCTGAATGATCAAGCACGTGACTCGGATCTGGCATGTACCTCCTTAGCTGAGATACATGGAAGACGTCATGCACTCCTTCCAAAGTCTGCGGCAAGGCTAACCTGTAAGCAACCTCTCCGATGCGTTCCAACACATCGAATGGTCCAATGTACCTCGGACTCAGCTTTCCTCTGCCTCCAAATCTGATAGTCCCTCGAGTAGGTGAGATCTTTAGAAACACGTGATCTCCAACCCGAAACTCTAGGGGTCGTCGATGCGCATTCGCCCACTGCTTCTGTCTATCATGTGCTGCTCGTAGGTGCCCTTGGATCTTCTTCACCTTTTCTACTGTACGAACAACCAACTCTGGCCCTAGAATCTGTCTCTCGCCTATATCGCTCCAACATACTGGGGAACGACATTTTCTTCCATACAATGCTTCATAGGGAGCCATCTGGATGCTCGCTTGATAGCTATTGTTGTAGAAAAATTTGACCAAGTACAAATGGTCCTCCCATGATCCTCCGAAATCCAGCATGCACGCTCTTAACATGTCTTCCAATGTCTGGATGGTGCGCTCGGACTGGCCATCTGTCTATAGGTGATACGATGTGCTAAACTTCAGGCGGGTACCGAGACTCTCTTGCATACTCCACCAAAAGTAAGATGTAAACCTCGTATCCCTGTCAGACACGATGCTAACTAGTACTCCATGCAGTCGCACAATCTCCCTCATGTACATATCTGCTAAGACCTCTGTAGATTGTCCAACTCTAAAGGGTAAAAAGTGTGTGGACTTGGTAAGTCTATCCACGATTATCCATACTGCATTACGACCACTAGGACTCCTCGGAAAGCCGGGTAACAAAGTCCATAGTGATATGCTCCCATTTTTATTCAGGTATCGGTAGCGGTTGAAGTAATCCTGTAGATCTCTAATGCTCAGCCTTGACTTGCTGACACACCAGGCACTTCGCCACAAAGCGAGTTATCTCCCTCTTCATTCCATGCCACCAGTAATACTGCCTTAAGTCTCTGTACATCTTCGTGCCTCCTGGATGAATAGAGTAGGTTGAACTGTGTGCCTCTGATATCAACTCCTAATGAAGTTCTCCATTTGGAACATAGAGACGAACTCCACATCTCAAAGTCCCGTCTTTATGTATACGCAATCATGTCTGTATTCCGGTCTCTGTTCTCTGTCGAAGCCTCTGGAATCTGGCATCTGGCGGCAAAGCAGCCTTGATCCTTTTTACTAATGTCGATTGCAACTAGAAACTCGACAACTGTCCATCTACTCCAGGCATAACGACCTCTATACCCATCTGCTCTAAATCTCTCAACAGATGTTGTTGGGTAGTCAAGAAAAATGCCATGGGTCTTCTGCTCAACGCGTCAGCTACTACGTTGGCCTTTCCCGGATGGTATTGTAGCTCAATTTCAAAGTCTGTCATCACCTTGAGCCAACGTCTTTGTCTCTGGTTTAGGTCCTTCTGGGTGTAGACGTACTTTAGGCTCTTGTGATCAGTGAATATCTCCACTCTTTCTCCATATAGGTAGTGCCTCCATAGCTTCAAAGCAAAGATCACTGCGGCAAGCTCCAAGTCATGAGTGGGATAGTTCTTCTTATGGGTCCTTAACTGCCTAGAGGCATAGGCCACAACCTTTCCATGCTGCATCAAGACGCATCTTAATCCTTTCCCGGATGCATCGCTATAGATCACGAACCTCCAGGTCCAGAAGGTATGGTAAAGATAGGTGTTGTAGTCAGACGCTTCTTCAGCTCATCGAGCGCCTTCTTACACTCCTCTGTCCAAGTGAACTCCTGCTCCTTACGGGTCAAGCGGGTCATCGGTTCTGCGATCTTTGCGAAGTTCTCCATGAACCTCCGATAATATCCGAAAAGTCCTAGGAAACTCCTCACCTCCGAGACATTGGTAGGGGTTGGCCATGTCTCTACTGATAAAATCTTCGCTGGATCTACTGAAATACCATCTCCTGAGATAACGTGTCCAAGAAAAGTGACATGATCTAGGAGAAACTCACACTTGCTCAGCTTGGCATAAAGCCTCACTCTCTCCTCAGCGTCTCTAACACTAGTCTCAAGTGCTCTTCGTGCTCCTCGTGGCTCTTCGAATACACCAAGATGTCGTCGATGAAGACTACCACGAACTGGTCTAGGTATTGGTGGAATACTCTGTTCATCAAGTTCATAAATATAGCAGGCGCATTCGTCAGTCCAAAAGGCATCACTAAGAACTCGTAGTGACCATAACGAGTCTTGAATGCTGTCTTTTGAATGTCTTCTCTTTGCACCTTCACTTGATGATAACCCGATCTCAATTCGATCTTTGTGAACACCACTGCTCCTATCAACTGGTCGAGTAAATCATCAATCCGCGGTAGGGGGTACTTCTTCTTGATGGTCAAAGCATTAAGGGCTCTGTAGTCAATGCACATATATACTGTCCCATCCTTCTTAGGTACAAACAACACTGGTGCTCCCCAGGGTGATGCACTAGGACGGATAAATCCCTTGCTCTGCAACTCCTCTAATTGTAGCTTTATCTCATCTAGTACCTTCTTCGCCAATCGGTATACATTAGAAGATACCAGTGCTGCTCCGAGTACTAGCTCAATAGTAAACTCTACGTCTCTATCTGGCGGTAAACCTGGCAATTCTTCAGGAAAAACATCCTTGAATTCTGCAACTATTGGTGGGGGTACCATCTCTATAGCCATGTAAGCTCCAGCTATCTGTCCTACTCCTTGTTCGACGGTCCCTCGTATGTACTCAAACTTTGGTTGATCTGGCGGTCTAAAAGTGATACTACCCTTCCGGCAGTCCAGTACGACATTATACTTGCTTAACCAGTCCATGCCTAGCACAATGTCAAAGTATGGCATGGGTAATACCAAGAATCGCGCTCTCATCTCGCTACCACATATGACTACCGAACACGTTCTAATAGTGCTGGTAACCGACACGATACCTCCTCCGGTAAGAATCTTCCAACTCTTAGGTAAGGGAGAAGTAACTACTCTATGTATTGCTACAAATCTACTAGATATGAATGATAGTGTAGCTCTAGAATCAAACAATGCAGTTGTAGGTAATGATGCAACTAAAATGGTACCTGTGATAGCTTCTCCTTCTGTTTCCTCCTCAGTAGCTGCTAGTGCAAAGGCCTGTTCGTGCCTCTGTCCTCCGGTCTGCTATCGGGCTCGATCAAACTATGCCTGTTGTGGGCCCAAGGTGGTCCCCTCTGAAATCCTCCGGGTGCTGGTGGACGCTGTCCTCCTGGCGGGGGTAGTATCCTCGGAACTGGTGCTGCTGGCCTCTGTCCGGTCTGCGGTGCTACATCTCTGTGTTGTGGGCAGTCTTGAGCGTGGTGCTGGCTCGTTCCAGAAATTATGCATGTTCCCAGTCTCTTTCGACAGTCATTTTAGAGATGTCCTACCTTACCACAGTAGTGGCAATTCGGAAGCTCATTTTTCCGGTACGGTGTTGTCCTCTGTTGTGTCTGTGCTCCAGGACGACGGATCGGTCCTCCTGCTCCGGGCTAGGCTCTGGATGGTATGGTCGTGCTGGAACATCTTGCTCCTCTGCCGATGGCCTCCTGGATCCTCGCCTCTGCAAGAACCTCCTTATAAGAAATCCTCGCCTGTGTGGTGGTATACCTCTGCAGCTCGTAAGTAAGGTCGTGATAGAATCTCTGAGCCTTCTCTAGGTCATTGGATATCAGGACAGAACCAAATCTGCTAAGACGGCTAAACTCTGCGTCATATACGTCAACAGTCATATTCCCTTGTTCTAGATGTAGGAACTGGGAGTACAGGGCATTTTTGAATATAGCCGAGAAATACTTCGTATTGAAGTGTTCTAAGAACTGTTTCCAAGTCTGGTTCTTGCCTACACTGCGCTCAATAGAATCCCATCAGTGATAGACGTTGCCTTTCAGTTGGGCCCTCACTGCGATCATCCAAAGGTCTGGATGCAGTTGTGAAGCCTCTAATAGCACCTCCGTGTTGGTGACCCAATCAGAGATCTCCTCTACAGACTCGTTGCCTGAGAAAGTATCTGGTCCCATCTGTCGGAACCATCTTACAGTGCCACCTGTCTGGGCTGGTGGAGGTGCTGGTACTGGTGCTGTAACAGGTATCCTCTCTAGTACTGCCATCAAACTCTGTCTCAACGTCTCGGTCTGATTCTACTGTGTTTGTATCATAGTCTAGAAGAACTGAAGCATCTGTGGCTGTCCATGGCATCTGAGGTGGATAAGGTGGAGGTAGTGGTAATGGAACCTCTGGATGTGCAGTAGGTGTCTCCTCAGATGTCGGCCTATCAGTTTGTGGCATCGGTGTAGCTCCCGAAGTCTGGCCCTCAAAATGTTGCATGGGGATCGTCTGGGAAGTCTGTCCCTCGTGATGTTGGGTAGGATTGCCCTGAGAAGTCTTGTGCCAATATATAAGCGGGGACAGTAGTGGTGGTTGCTCTCCAGGTAGTCCCTGGGGTATCTCCTCTCTCTGGGTGGTGTCGGCTGGCACTACGGCACCGGATGATCCTCGTCCACTGCGCAAGTTCATCTTGCTGCAAGAGATAGGACTTCATTAAAAGAGTACGGAATCAAACAAACAGGATGCAGATATTTAGAAGCAATACGAAGGAAGTTCAAAGACGAAATCAAAGTGGATGAGACCTAGTAATTTTTATCCTATTGTAGGCTCGCTGGGTATGTTACCATACCACAAGCGAATAAGTTAACCTGCATGGGCCACCACTAAAACCATGTCACGCCCCAGTCCCAAAAATAAACGGGACCAGGCCGCGTGGCAATAGCCAGCTGTCACGTCTCCGAGGAAATCCCAATTTAATGGATCCTAACGAAGAGTGCTACGCTGTCCTAAAATACTAATATGTCCAAAAATCAATCAACAACAGGTAATCTAATCTCATCCACAGAATAATCAGCAAGAAGTACAAAAATAAATACTGGAACATAAACGCCAGTCTCAAATATCATAGTACAACCAAGAATGTCTGGTGGGAACAAACCCCCAACTAGGACGATAATAAAGTACTGAATGACAGATAAAAAGAGTAATGACTAGGGCATCTGCTGACTAGATAAAGATACTCCCAATCCTAGGCAGAAGGCCTACCAACTTATCACAGAAACTCTGACGGTAGCACCTCTAGCTCCTCTACGATAGCGTACCTCGTCTCCTGTCCTGGGACGTACACTGTAGGGTAATATATCTCATCCAAATCTAGAAAGGTACCATATCCTCAGAGGGACGTAACAAGATACATAGAAGCATGTGATATATATAAATACTTAATAAAATAAATAAAGGGTGTGCTAACCATCTAAGTGAATACAATGTGAGGACAACTTTGGTACGTATGGGTAGGCGTAGGCATAACGTCCATACCGTTCCGAAGAACGTGAAAGCTGCATAGTATATATAACGTTCATATCGCTCCGAAGAACGTGGAATCTGCATAGAATATAATATCCATATCGCTCCGAAGAACGTAGAATCTGCATAAAGGGAGTTATTAGATCGGTGGCTCCTCTGGATACTAAGGTTTCCAATGTGTGTATCGCATACACCTACTAGTTTTCCTCCCCGCCCAATGTAGATATACAAATCGAATACTCGACGTGCATACCACGTATCTATATGCCAAGTCTCTACTAATACAAAATCCTGAATTACGCGCTAACCATGATACATGTCACATGCACCGATAGCTACTCGAGTACGCAAACCCGCATCCCAATATGAATTTGTCACTATGAAATGTGTAAGAGTGTCAGGTCTCGGAAGATATCAGAGTATCCTCCCAATGAGGTGAGTCTGCTAGTGACTGGGCCAAGTACACTAATCATCGACGCATCCGTCGACTGCACCCGAGTCGTATCTTGCCTGGGTCCTCAAGTTGTGAATGCCAATAGCCTACTCCTGCAGTCTCCTGGATAGTCCAGTGACCCTAAACATACAATATAATATAGCAATCTAGCATCAGACACTAAAGCAATACATACACAAACTACGACGCTGCTCTTAGGTACTGACGCAAGGTCACGGCTGGCCAACTACAGAGTCTCGTGTGCACGTAGCTAAGGTGCACACGTGTCTTGTCCTCAGTTACCATGTCTCTCGTGACAATAAGCTATCAAAGTTATGGGTTACCAAGCAATTTATGTTTTGTACGAATACATGTCCTTATTTTCCATGTTAAGTATACTTGATCAATGTCCAGGTTTTTGGTGAATTATAAGTTCTTATAACAAGTCATATTATTAGGGTCATTTACTAATTTATTAATTACTAACTCGTTAATTATTATCTGATCTAATTAATATACCTACATACACATATATATTTCCCATTATTTACTTGTGTCCTTTAGGTGATACCATGACACGATGACCTGACGATACATGAAGTTATTAATAGCACAGCAGGTATTACCTGGTCGTGACCGAGAGGGGGTCTGGCTCGTCGGCGATGCGTACTTCTGCCATCGGCGGACAACAGCAGCAGCGGCAGCAACTACAGCAGTTGCAACAGCAGCAACAGCAGCCTGGCAGCTGCCGTAGCGGCGGTTTGGCGATGGGGGAAGGTGGTCAGAGTCGTGGGGAAGGGGTGCTGGTCGGACTGACGGTGGTGGCTGGCGGTGCTGGAGGCGATGGGGGTTGGGAGCAGTCGGGTGGCTTGGGGAAGTCGGCTAGGGGTCGGGTTGGATGGATGATGGGGATGGTTGATGGTGGTGGTGCAGGTGGACTAAGGAGAGGGGTTCGATGGCTAGGGGGTACAGGCGGCGGTCGTGGCTGTGGAGGTGGCAGCCTGAGGTCGTGGTGGTGTTTGTGAAGTTGGGGAAAGGAGAGGGTGTTCGGCTAGGGTTGAGGGGTGGTGGTGATGATTATGATTTTAGGGCTTTTAGTAGAGAAAAGATGTATATTTACATAGGAGGAGAATTATGGGCTATCCTCAGGATTTGGATCGGCCATGGCTCTTTGGAGTGGGGGCTTGTCTATATGAAATGGTGTACATGGGCTTGGTTAGGTCTTGCTTTGGGGTGAGTTTGGCATCTAATTTAATTTAATTAAAATAATTGCACAAAGTGTTATATTGCCAATTAAAAATGCATGGGATTAAAATTGGGTGGGAAACCAGAGTCATGGGCATAGCAGGCTCAGAATAGGTTAATACCCTAATTTGGGTTTTAGGGAATTGGGTTGAGATTGTGCCTCAAATTCATATAGGAATGGGCAATTAAGAGAAATTGGTTTATTATAATTATTTAGGGACGTTTGTAACGAATATTGTGCAGCTAAAATGAAGCACAATATTGATTATTTAAAAGTTACACAAGGGTCAGATGGGTAGTCTGGCATGTCTAGAAGATGTATATGAACTTGGTTTGAAGGTAACTACTAGTGTAGCGCTCCAAACATTGAAGCAACGGTGAGGTGTATAGATCACATAATTGTTGCACATTAATATTAGTTGTATCCAAATTAATCCTAGTCTCTCAATCTAAATTAAATAAATCCTAAATTGGTCGAGAGGTTTTACACTGGCAATATTAACACAATATAAGTATCAACATAATACAACTTAAGTCTATAAGTCTGGAATAATCCAATACATAAAAATAAGCTAAGTGCTAACTAAACAACTGCGAGTGGTGTCTCCTCTATATAGAGTGGCTCCTCTGGAAGCTCCTGAATATAATCGTCATCTACTCATAGACCATAATGGGTAGGACAGAACTCCTCAAGATCCTCTGAAAAATATTATCCAATCAGGATTGGATCAAAGCACAAACAGTAATAGCAATTTTAATTATATTGATAAAAACTATTTGGTTAGCTATGATGCGAGCAATAGTCAGGTTAATCATATATAACAGGCTATGAGGCATGTAAATGGTCAGACTACACCATACGTGATATGTGGAGTGAGCTATAATGTATGTAAGGTGGGGTATGATCACATAATTTTCTAATATGTTTTTGTCCCCAGCTAGTACGATGGATCCAATCACGACTCCCTATGACAGGTATCTATGATACTAGCCCGTGTATCCACAGTGTCAAAATCAAGTATGCACTATAATTAGAATCATATTAATGATCAAAATTATAAAAACTGTCAGATAATATACTCGCATGTGTTCCTGAGTAAGATGTAAAGATCGATGTCCAAAATAGAGTCACAAGGACCTAAAGATAAAATATCAATGTCAAATAGTATCCTTGAATGATAGTTAAGTCAAATTAGATAAATATATGATTTCTAGGTCCAAACTAGGTCTATATTAGGTTATCTAGGTCATACCAAGGTCAATTAGTCAATAATAGACAACTACTAGCTATTACCTAGCTTATACTAGTTAGTACTTAACTAATTCTAGTTACTATCATATACTATATGCTATTACTTGACTGATACCTACTACTTAACTGATACCATAGTTAACACTTGACTTAACTGATACCACCCTTAACTTGGCTTATAATTATCGTATAATATATCAACTATTCCTAGTATCCCAACTTATATTGACACCCATACTTGTTACCTACTGATATCCCAATCCACCACCTCAGCTTAACACTAGGACGCATCTTCCTAATCAATACCTCACACACCTTACATATCCTCGACTTACACTTAAATTGCCTTGCTTACACCTGACCTTACTGGATACTCCCAACCCTTGGTAATACCTACCTTAACCAGCACTACACCAAGTCTCACAACTGCTGTTAGCCTTCATGGAACAACCTATTAGTGTACTAGTACTGTTTTGCACACAGGAAATTAGCAAATACCTGTTGTGATTCCCTCATCCACACACACTAGGTGACACAAGACACCACTAACTGATCTCCTACTACCCACTGATACAATAAATGAAATGGATCAACTCAAAATCTCAAGTCCCCCCTTAGTTACTGATACTTCAGAGTATCAGTACACTCTTTAGCCCCAGACCCTACGCACTAGCACCCTTGCCTCTGAGCACAGCTACACTATCATTACCAACATCATCACTAAACCATCACTCCCACTCGACTGCTACTGTTGTTGCTACATCTACTTGTTGTTGTTGTGCTTATTACTTCTCCATGTGGCCTGCAGTAACTTGCTTCCTTTGTTCTTGTTGTTGATACCCTGTTGTGTACAACAGTGGCACAATTACCCCCCCCCCCCCCCCCCTTGATACATGCATACCCGACTCTCCTTCCTAACTGCTATTGACCTGACCCCCATCTACTGCACAGTGAACACGGTCACCTCACACCATATTCCCATATACACACATTCATATATATAAATATAGATACTCTAACAATAAACATAATACCTAAATAGATACACTTCTATTAATGAGCAATTTAACAAACACTTTGAGTGCACAAGTCATGATACTCCCTATAGATTCATGATACACTATCAAAACATATATTAAATCCTCCAATACCCAATTATAACTAAATACACATGTCAAATATAATTATATATAGTTATTATAACTTGCTACAAAATAAATTAGAATAAAAATCACTAGTATACACAAAATTCCCAAATTATAGCCCTATATCACACTGTATCGTGACATGTCCTACTCATATCCATTTGTGGACACGATACTACTCCCACATGATCAATCTAACTCTAATTAGGTCTACCAAACCTAATAAAAAATACTTTGTGTCCCATTCTTGGATTTCTCCCAAGATGTACACCAAACACAATGTAAAAATCACAAATAGGGTCAATAGGAGTTCAAACTCCTCCCTATGGGTAGCCCTAATGCATGGGTACATTCTAAATGCTTTAAAGTACTAAATGTAACTAATTGAGAAGGAATTTCATAATTTTACCTCTTGGAAGATGGATTCTCAATACAAAGCCAAGAATTCCCTATACAAGCTTCTTCTTCTCCAATGCTCCTTGAAACCTAAGCTTCTAGGCTTCTTAGATGAGAGAAATGAGAGGGATTTAGGATTTATTCACTGAAATTTGGAAAAGGAACAAAAGGTTTTGGGAAAGAACTCACTTAGGGTTTTATGAACAATAAATAAAGCTTGAGGGAGGCTCCTCC
Organism: Iris macrosiphon; assembly: GCA_036927795.1. Taxonomy (NCBI): domain Eukaryota; kingdom Viridiplantae; phylum Streptophyta; class Magnoliopsida; order Asparagales; family Iridaceae; genus Iris; species Iris macrosiphon. Next base: position 190,476,642 of record JAYESA010000006.1, on the reverse strand, counting down.
CCTCCTTATAGGGCCGGCCACTGCAACCTAGGGTTGGCTAAGGCACAATGTCCAATATGCCCTCTAGGATTTTCATGAAGAGTTTTCCAATTAGTAGAATTTTTATCGCTAATGGAAACTTAATCAAATTTTCTAATTTAATGAAGGGGATTGCCTAGTTGGATCCCAAAAGTGACTAGTCTAGTGTTAAGTCTAATGGTCACATCAAGTCTAATCCACTAACCCATATTATTAATAATTATATTATATATACAATACACATTATATAAACTATAAACAATATATATATATATATATATATTAATATTACAAATGACAAAAATGCCCCTATTCTAGGAATGTGGTAGTGACACATCATTACTCCTTCAATACGGAATTAGAAGAGTCCACTCTCGGAGATAACTTTGAATATCGACCGCGAAATCTGGCGCGTAATTTGGTATTTGATGCGGCCGGTCCAAGTTTTGATCCGAAGGATCCTAATTCTGATGCGAAGGAATTATATGATATGTTCAAGAATGTCGATACTCCGTTATACCCGGATTATGATTCTCATTCTATCATGTCGGTGATGATGCGGCTGTTGAACCTAAAGTCTAATTTTCACTTGCCGCAGGAATTCTATGACCGAATAATTAAGTTTGTTAGAGAATTATTACCAAAAGGATCGAAGGAGTTGCCTGAAAACTTCTACAAGTCTAAGATAATGATACGAAAACTCGGATTAGGCTACAAAAAGATAAATTATTGTCAAAATGGTTGCATGTTGTACTACAAGAAGAACAATGATAAAGACAAATGTATTTTCTGCCATGCGCACCGGTACAAGCCAATTCAGGGCAAAAGAAAGTCAACTGTCTGAGCAAGGATGCGTCCCTACAAGTACATACATTTTTTGTCGATCACAAAGAGGCTGCAGAGGATGTATATGTCCGCAAATTTAGCACAATACATGACATGACATGACATGGCATAGCAAGGAACGAAAGATGGATGGAGGAGAATTATCTCATCCTTCCGATGGAGAGGCATGGAAATATTTTGATCTGTGTCATCCTGAATTTGCTGCGGAGCCCAGGAATATTCAGTTGGGTTTATGTTCTGATGGATTCACTCCTTTTGGACAGTCGGGATCTTAGTACTCTTGTTGGCCGGTAATTTTGACTCCTTACAATCTACCACCATGGATGTATATGAAGAATCCTTACATATTCTTGATACTTATCATACCCGGTCCAAAAAATCCAAAGAAGAACATCGATATCTACTTGCAGTTGTTCATAATGAGTTGAAACAATTGTGGCAATTCGGCGTTCGGACATATGATATATCGAAGGAGGAGAACTTTCAGATTAGAGCGTCTCTCATGTGGACCATCAATGATTATCTAGCATATAGGATGTTATCGGGATGGAGTACTAATGGTACTTTGTCTTGTCCGATATGTATAAAAAAGAGTAAGGCATTTCGTCTCCAGAATGGAGAAAAAGTATGTTTTTATTGTCACCGTCAGTTCCTTCCTGCATCGCATCCGTAGAGAAGGAACAGAGATGTCTTTAGAACTGGTAAACAGGAACTATCTCCTACCCCGTTGAGACTGACAAGAGACGAAGTTTGAAAAAAGGTAGATGGATTGCCGACTGTGGTGGAAGATTTGATATCGGCCGATCACTTTGAAGGGTTCGGACATAGGCATAATTGGATGAAGCAGAGTATCTTTTGGGACTTACCTTATTGGAAGGACAATCTCATAAGGCACAATCTTGATGTTATACATATCGAAAAGAATGTATTTGACAGCATCTTCAATACGGTGATGGATATCAAGGAGAAAACGAAAGATAATGTCAAAGGAAGAAAGGACTTGGAAATTATTTGCAGGCATTCAGATTTGCACCTAAAACAAAGTAGCAACGGCAATTGGGTCAAGCCTCCAGCAGCATTTATATTGAGTAAGGAGGATAAATTGATAATATGTAATTGGATTTCAAAGTTGAGATTTTCTGACGGATACGTGTGAAATCTGGCAAGATGTGTTGATATCAACGAACGCAAGATGACAGGGATGAAGAGTCATGATTGCCATATGTTTATGGAGAGGTTACAACCTATTGCTCTGAGAGAGATGTTGCCTCATCAAGTATGGACTCCGTTGGCCGAATTATCTATATTCTTTACAGATTTGTGTTCAAGTAAGTTGACGGTGCAACATATAATAGAACTTGAGGAGAAGATTGTATTGACATTGTAAAAGTTAGAAAGGGTGCTTCCCTCCTGGTTTTTTGATAGTATGAAGCATTTGCCGATTCATCTTGCATACGAATAATTTGAAAAATATAAATTATTTATATTAATAATTTCTTTATTCAAATAATTCTACGAAAAATTTCAATGAGAGCATTATAATATAAAAAAATTCCAAAAAAGGCATTAAATTTTTAAAATTTACAAGCAAAGCATCAAAACGTCCTTTCCAATGACGTTTTATACTTTTCGTTAGTAAAAAGATAACTCTCCGTTAACGGAGAAAAAAAATATTATACAAGGAAAATACTATTTGGGCTCTCTCTCCTCACCTCTCCTCTCTCCTCTCCGCTCCCCTCTCTCTCTTCTCCTCTCTTTCCCGCTCCCCTCCTCTCCTCTCCTCTCCTCTCCTCTCTCCTCTCTCCTCTCTCCTCTCCCGCTCCCGCTCCCCTCCCCTCCCCTCCTCTCTCTCTCTCTCTCTCTCTCTCTCCTCTCCTCTCCTCTCCTCTCCTCTAGGCAAAGTAATATATATATATATATATATATATATATATATATATATATATATATATACTCTGATTTTTTACTTTTTTATGAGATGAGTTTAACATCCAAAATAAAATATGTTATCATTGAACCCAAAAAAAAAACTACTGTACGAATATTACGTCTGTCGTCGATCAGACTTCGAACGGCCATAACTATTTGTTTTCAAATCGTTTTTTGTCACACAATAGGTCGATTTGTATGTTTTCGACGAGAGTAACACAATTCGTCTAGAGAGAATTTTCATCCGAAGTAAGACGTACATATTACAGACAAAAATATAAAATATAAAACTTTAAAGTATCATAACTTTTGACTGGGAGATCGAAACAAGGCCCAGTTTGTGCCAAAATGATCGTATAGAAAAGTACTTCGGGATAAACCGTTTCACCGTTTGACAGACTTCTCAAATTTTTAGAATCGTAAAAAATGATGTTTCGACCCCCAAATTTTAATTTTGGTAATTTTTTTTTACAAAATATTTACTATACCGATAATAAATTTACTGTTAATAAAATCTTAGGATATTTTAAATAACAGAATACTTTAACAAATTCCAAGGTTAAAAATTTGGAATATTTTAAAATTTTGATACATATCGACAACTAAGTTAATTTATTTTATTTTTTTGTTAATTTTGAAATTTCGATACAGTAAATTTTTTGTTAATTTATTTTAATTTTATTTTGTTAAAATATATTTTCTTAAATAAAACAGAAAATTAACAAAATAAATTGGCCCCCCCACCAATTAACAAAATAAATTAACAGAAAATAAAAAAATAGAAACTAATTGAAAAAATTATATATATATATATATTTTAATTTGCCGAGGAGAGAGGAGAGAGGAGAGAGGAGAGGAGAGGGGAGGGGAGGGAGAGGAGAGGAGAGAGAGAGAGAGAGGGAGGGGAGGGGAGGGGAGAGAGAGAGAGAGAGAGAGAGAGAAGAGAGGAGAGGAGAGAGAGAGAGAGAGAGAGAGAGAGAGAGAGAGGGAGGGAGGAGAGGAGGGGAGCGGGAAAGAGAGGAGAAGAGAGAGAGAGAGAGAGAGAGAGAGAGAGAGAGAGAGAGAGGGGAGCGGGAGAGGAGGAGAGCGGAGAGGAAAGAGGAGAGGAGCGGAGAGGAGGAGAGAGAGAGGAGAGAGAGAGGGAAAACGCCCTTTGGAAGGGCGTTTTTCCTAGGAAAAATGCCCTTCCAAAGGGCGTTTTCCTGTGTATAATATTTTTTTCCTCCGTTGACGGAGAGTTAACGAAAAGCATAAAACGCCCTTAGAAAGGGCGTTTTGATGCTCTGTTTGTAAATTTTAAAAATTTAATGCTTTTTTTGGAAAATTTTCATATTATAATGCTCTCATTAAAATTTTCTGATAATTCTAAGATTCAATATATTATTTATAGGTATCTACATCACCTGAAGAAGAAAGTTGGCAATAAGATATAGAAGGCTTTGATATGTGAAGCATATATTATTGAGGAGGTTTTAAACTTCTGTTCCATCTACTTTGATACTCATGTCAGAACAAATCGCAATAAAGTCCCAAGGAATGATGACGGTTGGGTTGATGCCCCGAACAGTGTAACCCACACTATCTTCAATATGGAAGGAAGCCTACAAGTGCTACTAAAGTACATTGGTTGGAAGATGATGAGTTTGAAGCCGCTCATCGGTATATATTATTAAATAGTGGTATAAAAGAGATACAAGATATTGAGAAGTAAGCGACACATCTTTCCTATATATTTTAATTTTGTATATACTTGGAAAAGAATTGATCTAACTATTCTCCTTATTATCACAGTACTTTTAGAGTTGTGGTAAAAATGGAGAGACCTAATATTAATGAAGATGATCTTGCTAGAAAGGTTGATAAAAAATTCATCATGGTTCCATAATTATGTATAGATCCTAAATTTTAAGCATTCTAAATTTAGCATTCAGACCAATCTTTGTCTAATGTCTATATGATACGTGATATTTTAGGTTTTTTGTCATGGTACAGACTTACAGAATGAAATACTTCGAGCATTAGCTATCGGACCAAGCAAGAGGGCAAAGTGTTGGGATGGATACACCATCAATGGATTCAAATTTAGAACCACCGATAAGTCTATTAATCAATCATTTGTCGATGAGGAGGTTAATTATACAAAGAATTCTGGAGTATGTGTGAGGGGTCAATCTACGATGCTGATCCAGAATTCGACTATTACGGTGTACTAAGAGATGTCATGGAACTGGATTACTCTTATGATACAAAATTTATGTTGTTTAAATGTGATTGGTTATTGGTTCGACACAACACCCAAGCAAGGATAAAAAATTGACAAATATTTTGGGTTTGTTGATATAAAATATGGAAAAAGATATATAGGTTTTGAACCATTTGTGTTGGCTAGTCAAACGGTTCAAGTGTATTACACTTGTTATCCTAGTCGACGATGCAATAATATAGATTGATAGGTTGTATGCAAAACTAAAGCTAGAAACACATATAATATTGGAGATCTAGCATACCAAGAGGATGAGGTGGTCATGCCTCAACTTGCATATATGAGTTCGGCCGGTATTGATGGTATGGGGGTTGACATTACCGTAGAGGATGATAGAGTTGATAATAGAAGACTTACCTCATATAGAGGAGAAATCTGATATGGAGGTATCGAGTGATGAACAAGAATTGGAAGATGAAGGTGATAGTGATAGTGGAAGTGAAAATAAAAATGAAGAAGTAGAAGATGAAGACGATTCAAAAAATGATTCCGAAGACGATGATGATTCGGAAGATGAAGAAGATTAGTACGTACATACATATGCATTAGCTTAAATATTTACTTAATTATTTTATGACACGATTATTATTTATTTCATCATCATACTAGTATTTACTTATTTTACCACACTATTACTTTATGATTATCTGTTTGATGACACCATTTTTTTATTTGCTACAGATTTACCTATAGTATAGCAGGACGAGGACGACGACAAGATCAGAGAGGATCATCTTCTCAGCATCCTCCGTCCACTATGCCTGCTATACCAGATTCTCGCGTACGACCTGAGGACGAGTTCGTAGATGCGGCGGATGGTTTATCCCCACCATATACTCGTTCTTCAGTAGGAGGAGCCACTCCATCTCCCGGATTACCATCAGCTTCTACCCCTTCTTCTACTCCGGCCACTACCGGCACTACTACACCAGCTACTCCACCAGTTGCTCCCACATGAGCAAATCTATTTCCAGGCCTTCTTGTGGACAATGGAGTATAAGTCCGCCGTCCAAGATTTGCAGACCCACCTACTCTACCAGAGCGGCCAGTCAATATCTGTCGTCCTTACTATGGGTCGATGGAGTGACGTAAGCATTTATTTGTCAATTCACATATTTATTTTATATTTTTATTCTAATTGTATATTGTCTACTTATTTCAGATTCTTCTCGATCAAGGCTGGGAATGATCTGGGGGAGATCATGCGGGGCTAATTTTATGGCCCTTATATCAAGTTCAGTGACATCCCACTCGATCAACGATTCATTTGGCTGGAGAAGTTCAGGATATTTATATGAATTTTATTTATAATAATATATAAAAATTATTACAATGATAAAAAAAAATTTTAATTTGCAGAGGCTGTACTGGTGGCCGGATTATAGAGATAATGATATCCGGAAGTGCTACAAGATCGTCGCCAGCAAGAGGTTGAGAGATATGATCAATGACCAGAAGGCGCTGGCGTCACTTGGACCGGATCACCGCAAGGAGTGGTTGAAGGCGGAGTACTGGGAGGAGATAAAGAAAAAGATGGACACCCCGGCCTAGAAGGCTAATTGTGAGAAGGCGAAGGCTTCACGTGCTAAGGATGGTCTCCATACTGGTGGATCCATGCATTTCGACCGTCGAGCATTTTCGACGGATGGTTAGTATTAAAATTTTCTGCTAAATCGATTTTTTTTATAATTCTATTTTTTTTGCTTATTTATTAATTGCTTAAATTTTATAGTGCGACGAGGCAGGCAGAGCCGGAAAAGACTCCAAGATTGTCGACTTTTCAATAATCTTCCAGCAAACCCACAAAAGAAAGAAGGATGAGAAGCTCGTAGATGAGCGGGCCGCCAAAGCATATGTAAGTTGTCTTTATAAAATTTTATCAATTTAATTAGATTATTTTTATAATTTAATTAGATTCTAGGTTTCTAGGTCAAAACAGTTAAACTATGTCAACTCTAGGTCATTCAATTTCAAAAATACTAAGAAACAACAGTGTAAATACTTAAAAAGTATGCACCTTTGTTAATATCCTATTTTAAGAAACAACAATATAAATACTGTAAATACTTAAAATTATAATTTTATTCAATTTACTTCAAACCTCATAGGAATGGTCCGATACCGATTCCTATTTCGATTCCGATTCCGATTTCGATTCTTTGAGCCTTGGTTAATATCATATTTTAAGATATCATGGTAATCAAATATAGCAAATATAACTCAAATTATATACATATACTATGATATCTAGTATCTAATATGATACTCTAACCAAAATCAAATATAGCACATATAACTCTAAAATTATTAACTCTAAACCTATTTATATAAATAAATATAGGAGACATATAAGATGTTAGAGGGGGGGCGTTGAGATCAGTACGCCGACTGAGAGAAACGATAGGTGGATATAAGCTGTTGGGAGAGGGAAATGCGGCAGCGTGTACGGCACCGGATCGTTGGCATCGATGTCCTCGGTTCTTTCCAGAGCTCCTCCGACGGCTATTCCAGCTCCATCAGTGTTCGGCTCCGGCGTTCCTTCTAGTGCGATATCTCTAGAGCAGCTCACGATGACCGTGCATGAGCTACATGGGCTGGTCTGACAGTTGATAGACACACATGATGCTGCAGCACATGCTTCTCCGACGGCTACTACGACGGCTCCTCCGACGGTTACTATGTTGGGTCCTCCAGCTACTCCGACGGCTCCAGCTCCTTCGTCAGCATCGATGGGACCTTCAGCTCTTTCTATGGCTCCTGCCACTGCTCCATCTGTCATTGCTCCTGATGATCTACATGATATCATCGCTATGGTTGTGGCGCAGTACATGGCTAGCAGATAGTCGCCGTCGCCTCCGCCTCCACCGTCGACTTGATTGATTTTTTGGGTTTGTGGGATTTTTTTTAGATGGTTCTATTTTTTTGACTTGATTGTATTTATTTGATTTTATGGGATTGTATAACAGTTATTTGTACATGTTTGGATTACTCTACTTTATTATTTCGACGTATATATAACATTTGTACATGTTTGTGTGGGCTTTATTAGTTTGTGTGAAATTTGCTTGTGTAAAATTTATTTGTGTAAAAATTGGTGAATGTATAACAGGTATATGCTCAGCAGAAATTAATTTCTGGAAAAAACATTACCTTTAGCGACGAACGGGCGATGTAATAGCGACGGAAAATCTGAAAATTCTCAGGTCTGCAACAAATTTTCGACGAAAAATCTCATGACAGCGACTACCCAGAGACGAAAAATTTCGTCGCTAAAACGTCTAATATACACAAATGTGCCAAACATGTATCAGAGAGTGACGGATTAGCGACGAACATTGTGAGCCCTGAATGTGCAAAATCTTCTGGAAATTTTGGCAAATTTTGCCTCACATAATCAATTACTAATCCGTCGATAAGTAGTCAGAAAGTTTAGCGACGTAACACTACTAAAAATTAAGGGATTAGCGACGTTTTTAGCGACGTCCAAATAAAACGTCGCTAAATTTTAGGTATTTAGCGACTTCAATATAAAACGTCGTAATACGTCGGTGATAGCGACGTGGAGCGACGTTTAGCGACTATAATTATTATAAATATATAATATGTCGCTAGGTAGTCGCTAAACGTCGCTAACTTTTTAATTTTAGCGGTGTTTAGCGACGTCTATGTATTTAAGTCGCAGTATATTATTATATCTGCGACGTTTAGCGACGTATAGACCGACGTCGCTAATTTAGTTCATATAGGGTTTGACGAATTTCTCTTCCCCCCATTTAGCGGTGTCCCCCCCCCCCCTCCGGCCGCGTCCTCCCCCCTCCGGGGTGCTCCTCCCTCCGTCAGCTCCTCCTTCCTCCGGCTCCCCTCCTCCTTCCGGCGTCCTCCCCCCTCCGGGGTTCTCCTCCTTCTGTCAGCTCCTCCTTCCTCCGGCTCCCCTCCTCCCTCCGGCGTCCTCCCCCCTCCGGCGGCTCCTCCTTCCTCCGGCGTTCTCCTCTCTCCAGCTCCCCTCCTCCTCACTCGATGAGCTCCTCTCTCTGTCTCCTTTCTATGTCTCTCTCTCTCTCTCTAACACGACACAACACGAAACGACATGACACACACTAACCCTAACCCTAACCCAAACCCTAACCCTAACCCTAACTCGGATACACACACACACGCACGCGGACGTACTAACACATGCAGACACTAACCCTAATACTGACACGGACACACGGACACACACTAACACATGCGAATACTAATCATATTTTCTCCTGACAATACAACATTGTATTGAAATCTCTACTAAAAATTAGAGGCAATTGGAGTTGGGTGTCCACAATAATATTGATGTGAATAATCTCTTGCGACAATAAGTCTTGCTTCCGTCAGTCATTGTGCCCATATACTGTCCCAAAGATGAAGTTGAATCTCTCTTTATTAGAGAATACTACTGTTATGGGTTGATCGAACATATAAATAATGCGAGCGGACCAAGTCCTACTGGACCAAATCAACTATATTCTCGCCATCTCACATTGACTCAGGTTGTGAACCTTTGACCAGAGGTTAGGTGTCCTTCTAGTCAACTACTTTTTCGATTTGATTTTAGTTCCCAACAAAGCTATGATTGTACTCTGTGATTTTTTGGTCACTTCTTTGATCTCTTGCCACCGATCCATTGAGTTGTCCCCACACGTATTCCAGTTCAGAACGGTCATTAATAACATTTGGGTTGACCTTGGATATCACTCAAACTTACCCCCAGGTCCGTAGTGAGTTCGATTTGTAAGCCATGATCCTTCCTAACCTCACTATATTGAGCTTCTAGGCTATATCGTAGTAGTATTCTCCATTAAGGATTATCCACGCATAGCGTACCATCTATCGTCTTGGAGTGTCATAGATCGCTGGAGCCTGCCTCATCCTGCCTCATGTCCAAGCGTTGCTTTTTTCCTGAGTAATTGATGATATTACTCAATGGTTTGCTGGTATTTCCCTGCTGCATCTCCCTACTAACTTGGCTTCTTGTTTGCATTGCTTAAGTCTCCACATAAGGAACTATTTGTCCTGTACTTGTCACCATCGATTCCTCTCTTTTATTTGTCGACCCGCGTTTACCTAGAATACTATAAGCCATCTCCTCCTGGTCTGCCGCACCAACTGTCATTGTGACCATCTCAGGAGCCATCTCTGGTTGTTGATGACCTTCGGTTGGACAACATAGGAAAACTCGGAAGTCAGGAAAGATAGACATCACAGAGCTGCATATTGCTCTCCCTTCAGTTGATCACTGCCAAATGATGCACACTGAAAACTATAAACTGCTCTTCCTAGTGACCCGAGATCACTCAATCACTCAAACAACCATACTTGAAGGTAGCAGTGAGTATCAGTGCATGTACTGTATTTAACGATGAGTATATATGCTAGGACTAGGAGTATCAATGCATGTACTGTATTTAACGATGAGTATATACTTGAAGGTAATTGTATATTTATTTTTACTGCAGAAGTATCTAGAAATGGATATGAATTACTATCTGCGTCATCGTTCGTGGATGTACAACCGTTATCCTGATGACATGTGCGGTCTGCGGGATGAATTCATTGAGGGTGTACAGCAGTTCCTGCAGTTCGCCAAGGCGTTCCCTCAGTACATGGACGGTACCAAAATTAAGTGTCCGTGTGTGAGATGACGCAACTTAAAATATCATCCAGAAGTGAAAGTCACATATCATTTGTACTCGAAGGATTTCACGTCGAATTACTATCAGTGGACCGCACACGAAGAACTTGTGTCTTTAGCATCGGAGTCGGAGCCTTATGTGGAGCCGTATATGGATGTCCATGACTACACTGCTTATGACGACGGGTGGGTGAACATAGTTTTTGATGCAGCGGGGCCTAGTTTCGATCTGGACAATCATGATGCAGCTGAGGAGGCACCGAATACCGATGCTGCAAAGTTCATGGAGTTACTGGAGAATGTAAGGACTCTATTATATTATCACGCCCCAGTCCCAAAATATCGAGGGACTGGAAGCGTGATAATGGCCAGCAGCACGCACCGATGGACAAACCCAATTTAATGGATCCATCGGAGCATACTTAAGCTGTATTACAACAGTCAGGGTTTACTATTCTCATCTACAGATAAAAGATAGCAATATCAGCAAAAAAAATATTAAACAACAACCAGTCAAAGTAAATAAAATCGGGGAAACAACCCGATATTAAGTCTGTTATAATTGTTCAATTAAACAGGAATAAAAGAGTTTATTTTGCCATAAAACTGAGCATGGAAGAAGCAGTTGTTCAGGAGAAGTCCTCAGCGATCACCTCGTCCTCAGGTTCCGGTACTGCTCCGAGAAGTACTCATGTTCCGTACACCTCATGGTAGATCTCGTCTGCTAAATCTGGGAACATAATCCATTCCAGGTCCTCAGGGGACATAGCAAGGTACAGAAAACACAAGCCAAAATAATGCAGCAAATGAAACAAATAGGGTAAACAACTAAGTGATATGCAAGTGAGAGTTATTAGTCATACTCAGGCTGAGACTACTACAGGATCAGTGTGGAAGAAACCATAGCAGTATTTTCTCGAAGGACCAGAACTTGCGCCAAAGCTCTGTATCAGAGACTAAGACACCTCCAGATGACAAAAATTATAATATAATCAGCCTTGATATGGTAATACTCTCCCCACCCAATGTAATCTCACGTCACAGTTCTCAATGTTCATGTTACGCAAGATTAAGCTAATGCAATAAGTCAGGATAAAATCTAAGCATGTAAAATGTATAAGTCATAAACCTGTATCCTATACAGAATCACCTTGAATATTCAGGAAGATTCTGTCTCATGATTCGTGTCAGGTGTCCTAGGTATAACGTACTTGATATGGCAAGTACGAGAATGTAAATGTCACGATATCCATCTCTAGTTGACATTGCACAACCCCGCGTACGGTGTTGGCACCCGACTATAATCGGACGCTAAGCAAGTCACACGGCCCTAAGGTTGAGCATGTACAGCAGTCATAGAAAATAAATCAGATGAACAAATTAAATCTTTATACTGCAATTATGGCAAGGTACACTTGCTTGGGTTTCCGGTTCCAATTGTGGTTCTGGCTTCAGCGGGGATTGCAGGCAGTACTCCGGTTGCTGAAATAGACATCACCATCAGATCCAAAAAATATAAATTAACTAGAAACGCCTGTCCTTGAGTCCAATTTGGAGACAAGGACAAAATGATATTTTCGGGTTAAAGCGGGATCCACATGTGGGCCGCTTTGCACCGAAAAATGCGTCATGGTCAAAGGTCTCCAAAATAGTCCAACTTAGTGTCAACAGGTCAGGAACGATGATACGAACCCAACGGAACTTCCAGAATTAGATTTCAATGAGCCGTTCTCAAAATCGCCCGTCGAGTGGAGCCTGTGGGGCCCACGACACGCGATTTTGTCAACGTTCTCAGAATCGAACCAAACTTGGCTCACAGGACCGGCGTATTGCTACAAGTCCGATGGCGCAAGTTTTGTCTCGATCCGACGTGTGTACACTAAGTTACAGCGAGAACCAGAAATGTCAGATATGGGGCGGTGTCCGCGGATACGCATTGATTCCGGTGTGCACGCATATCCGAATCAACTTCTGTGAAATCTCGCACGTCCGTATCAACGACGCGCACGTATCTGTGAAGACCGCACGCGACCTAGTCGTCCCGTTTGGCGGGGCGTACTCAGTTCTGGGGTGAATCAGGACGTTGGTTTTTTCCTATTTTTGGATCGCGGTTCACGATCACCACAGGACGCGATGCACCGAGCGGGTTGCACAGGCACCGAGGGGGTTATGCAGGCTACGCGATGCAACTGACGGAATCGAAAACAGAGCTACGAGGAGGAAGATACGAGTACCTGAACAGGGCTCCAGAAAACAGAAATCTCCGTGTCCGACTCGTGTCCGACACGCCTAGGATTAGGGTTTAGGGCTCCTGTGTCCGTGGCTTGGCGGCGCTGTGGCGGGGGAGGCCGGCAGGAGGAGGCGGCGTGCTGGGGCGGCGCGGATGTGGGTTCGCCGGAGGTGACCGAGGGCAGAGTTCGAGCGGGTGGCCGGACCCGAGGGACGGAGGCGGAGCTGCAGAAGGAGGCTAGGTCAGGGGCGGAGGCTCGGGGGCTGCTGGGGACGGCTCGCTGGACGGAGCGGGCGGAGGGGACAGCCGGAGGAGGGCTCGGGGTCGGTTGCTGGTGAGGGAGGAAGGTGGAAGGAGGGGATCAGAGCCGGGCGGCGGTGCTGCAGCGGGTTCTGGGCGGCGCTGGAGGAGAGGGGTTTATATAGGAGAGATGGGGAGAGGGAGCGGCGGCCGGCGAGGGGGAGGGGAAGAGAACCGTCGGGGTCGGCGGCGGACGTTACGCAGCGGCAGAGACCAAGCGGCGGCGACGGCGGACGTTTCCGGCGGCGGGGAGGTCAGGGGTCGGGTCGGCTGTGCGTTTGGGAGAGGAGAAGCTAGCGGGTCGGGTTGGTGGCGGGTCGGGTCGGGTCTAGCGGATCCGGCCCGATCCACTAATCAGGATGCGGGTTCGGGTCGGGCTAATGGGTCGGGTCTGGGTTGGACCCGGATCCAACCCGCTAAGAATTGGTTTAATTAAACCGGTTCAGAATTTGGTTTATTTCTAATAAACTCGTTTTTATTTTGGTTTAATTTGGTTAATTTAAATCAATAGTTTTTTTAAGACTTTAAAAATACATCCCGGGGTCCAATAAATTCTCGAAAAATTATCCTATATCTAGTTTTTCATTTTACACCATAAAATATTATTTTTATAATATTTTAATATTATATATTATCATTTAAAAATCCTTTAATAATTAAAACACCTGAATTTAATTACAGAAAATTTCCAGAAAATTCCAGAAAATTCCAGAAAATTGTGAGAAATCCAAATTTAAAAATTCTTGAAAATCAGGGGGTTTACATATATCCTTATTGTGAAGATCATTCACCATTGGAGGTTGTTACAAGATTATTGAGCATCAACTCTGATTTTAACATGTCGCAAGAATGCTATAACCGACTGATGGATTTGATTATAGAGATCTTACCAGAGGATGCAAAGTTGCCTAAAGACTTCTACCGATCTAAGAGGATGGTGAGATCGCTCTGGATGGGATATGAGAAAATTAATGCATGTCACAACGGGTGCATGTTGTACTACAAAGATGACAATGATGAAGATGCGTGCAGATTCTGTGGTGTTGATCGCTACAAGGCTACTGGAAGAGGAAAGTCTGTCGATACAAAGAAGTCTACCGATTCGATGCACTATTTGCCTTTGACGTCGCGGTTGCAGAGGTTGTTTATGGTGAATGAGACTGCAGAAAATATGAGTTGGCACAGGCGAAAATAAATCGAAGGAGTATTGGAACATATATCCGATGGAGAAGCATAGAAGCACTTTGATCAAGAGAATCCAGATTTTGCTTCGGATTCGCGTAATGTCAGATTGGGGCTCTCCTCCGACTGTCTTATCCCATTCGGACTTTCGGGCTCCCAGTATTCGTGTTGGCCTATGATCGTCACTCCGTACAATCTAACGTCTTGGATGTGCATAAAGACTCCGTATATATTCCTAACCGTTATTATCCCGGGTCCGAACAATCCGAAGAGGAACATCGATGTATATTTACAGCCTTTGATAGATGAGTTGAATCAGCTATGGGAAGTAGGTGCCAACACGTACGATGTTTTCAGAAAGCAGAATTTTCAAATAAGGCAGCACTTATGTGGATCATCAACGACTTTTCGGCATATGTAATATTATCGGGATGGAGCACTCATGGTTGTCTCTCATGTCCGTATTATATGGACCGTACTAAGGCTTTCCGTTTGAAACACGGAGGCAAACCGTGCTTCTTCGATTGTCATCGATAATTTCTGCCGAAGGATCATCCATACCGGAGGAACAGGAAATCTTTTCGTATAAGCGTTGTAGAGAAAGCTAATCCACCGCCAAGGTGGCACGGATACACGATATGGGAAGAGGTAAAAGATTTACCAAGTGCTATCGAAGAGCCTGCTAAGGGGTACAAGTGTAACAGATTTGGTCGCACCCATAACTGGACAAAGAGAAGTATATTCTTGGATCTGCCATATTGGAGCACCAATCTGATCAGACATAACCTTGATGTCATGCATATCGAGAAGAATGTATTTGATAACATATACATACTGTAATTGAGATAAAGGGGAAGACGAAAGACAATATGAAGGCCAAGTTGGACTTAGAAGAAATATGTAGACGTCCTACATTGCATTTGATATAGAGGAGGGGAATAAAAAGTTAAAGCAGCCTAAGTCAATTTTCTCACTAGAGAAGGAGGATAAAGGAAGACTTTGTAGGTGGATTCAGGATCTAAAATTTCTAGACGGGTACGTGTCAAACTTGAGAAGATGCGTCGACCTCAAGAAGAACAAACTGGTGGGTATGAAGAGCCACGATTGTCATGTATTCATGGAGAGGTTAATTCTGATTGTATTTCAAGAATTCTTACCACATGTCATTTGGGATCCATTGACATAGCTCATCATATTCTTCAGAGATCTTTGTTCTACTAAGTTGTTAATCGATCGTCTAGAAAAGCAAGAAAAGGACATTGTGGTAACATTATGTAAGCTCGAGAAGGTGTTTCCTCCTGGATTCTTTGACTCTATAGAGCATTTGCCAATTTATCTTTCCTATGAGGCACGTGTTGGTGGTCCTGTCGGTTATCGGTGGATGTACCCCCTTCGAGCGGCATCTGAATCACCTAAAGAGAAAGGTAAAAAATAAGGCACGGGTTGAGGGCTCTATTTGTGAAGCTTATGTTCTCGAGAAGATTACAAAATTTTGCTCGACGTATTTCAAACCTCATGTTGCTACTAATAGAATGAGAGCTCCGAGAAATGACGACGGATATCAAGAATCTAATGATACAATACTCAAAGTATTCAATGCGTCCGGAAAGCCTTCGGGGAAAATAAAGAAGAGATATTTGAATGACGACGAGCTAAGGGCTGCTCAGTTGTATATATTACTCAATTGCGACGAGAATGAAGTGAAGAAGCTAGAGGGGTAAGTAAGTAATGCATCCACGTTTAAATCATCTCTATGTAATAGTATAAGCTTTTATTATGCTACTAATCAGCGGTTGCTTCGTTGTTTTTCAACACATATAATGATGAGTTGAGGTCGGTTAGACCCTACATAACAGACAAAGAAGTAGAACAAGAAATTAGATACCATTTTTCTTCTTGGTTGAGCGCATATGTAAGGAGCTTGGTAATTACTTTTTCTTTCTGCACTTGCACAATAAATAACTTACTATCGCTACTTTGGTATTTAGGTTGATCGTCTAATAACACCCGAGACTGAATCTATTAGAACTCTAGCTAAGGGACCAATTACTGTCGTCAAAATATGGCCAAGTTTTTGTGTGAATGGTTTTAGGTTCAAGTCAACAAATGCTCTGATCAGAGACAGCTTTTTGGATCTTGATTCCACGAAAAATAATTATTTGTGTATCAAATCTTTGAACTACAAAGACGTCAATCCAGGCAATGATTTCTTTGGCATCTTACGAGAGATTGTGGAGTTGACATATAATTATGACATAGAACCTGCTAAGATCGTGCTATTCAAGTGTGAATAATTCGATCCGATTCAAGATCAAGGTTGAAAAATTGACAAGCATGGCCTTGTGGATATAAACTACAAGCATAGATATCAAGGCTACGAACCATTTGCCATATCAAGTCAGGCTCAGGTCGTGTACTTCACAACTTATCCTAGACGGGGGACAGCAAAGTCGGATTGGTGGGCAGTATGCAAGACTAAAGCTAAAAATAGCTTTGACATTGACGAAATAGCTTATCAGGAGGACGAGCTACCTCTTGTAACAAATATTGTAGATGTGGACTCAACGGAAGTTACTCATTACACAAGTAATAATGTAGAAGATATAGAATTATCCGAAGAGGAAGAGGAAGACGAAAACGAAGACGAAGTAGATGAAAGTGAAGATAAGGAGGAAGAGGAAGAGGAAGGCGAACAAGATGAATTTTCTGAAGATGATTGAAAATAAAATATTTTGCCTGTAGAATATACTATATTTTGACTGTAGAATGTACTATTTTAACGAAGATATGTATTATATTTTGACTGTAGAATATACTATCCATTTAGACTTGTGACACCACTAGTTATTTACTGTATAATTCTATGAATGTTGTGAGATATGCATAACATTTTGACTGTTGAATGTACTATATATTTGTGTATTTCTTTATTCATCATATGTTGTTATCAGGTATGACAGGACGACGCGGAGGGTTCGGCAGGTCCCGAGGTAGACAGAGTACTCCTCCGGTACTGCCTACCGTTGGTTCTGGATCCTTGTCGCCTAGTACTCCAGCATATCGATCAGTCACATCTCCGGCTGCGACAACGTTACGTGGCATCACTCCTGGGATGAGTAGTTCCAGGCCTGATAGTACTCCCTCGTCCAGCGTTCCTCTGTTGACGGAACCATGGAGACAGATGAGCATATGGAGGAGGTCGAGCCGACATTGTCCCAGCATCAGCTAGATCCTCCATGCGCACCTCCGGAGGAGACGAGGACAGAGATTTGGGCCGACTGTACAAAATAAGTCAATTAGATGGTTTAGCATCATATATATCGTGTATTTCTTTATTCATCATATATTGAATTTTTTGATCAAAATAATTATCTCTGTATAGATATCGTCCCTCATCGGTACAGAGACGCTTGGGCCTCTTTCTGAGGAACAACTATAGTGGCCCTTGGATCAACTACTCTGAAGCTCCGGAGGAGAGGAAGGCGTTCTGGTTTGCGCACTTCAAGGTAAAAGTATATTATATAAATCCTCTAATTTATGCATATTATATAACTTACTAAATTATTTATCGTAGCAAACGTATTTCTACCCTCCGTACTGGGCCGAGTTGATCGAGCAGATGTTTCCTGTCGTTGTCGCCAAGCTTATTCGTGATGCTCTAGATGACCAGAAGGCTCGTGATCGCATTGGAAAATCGATCCAAGGTTGGATCACGCCTGAGCAGTGGACTGCGATGAGGGCTAGATTCGATGATCCGAGGTACAAGGAAAGGTCTGAGAAGGCCAAGGTGGCTAGGCGGAAGGCAGCAAAGTGGTATGGGGGCTCGATTTCGATGACGGAATATTTTTGTCATTTGGTATGTTTTTATTTCAGATATATTATTTTAATGCAAGTACGATAAAATGGTAGTAGGAAAATATGTTTAATTTTAGTACTAAATAATATATTTTTAACATGTACAGATGGGTGAGGATGCAAACATGGTGACCGTCTTCCTGGCCACCCATCGAAAGGACAGAAATCTCATTGATGAGAGGGTCTCGCAGACCTATGTAAGTAATACTTTACTTTGTGTTAATTTTAATATAACTTAGGCAATTATCGAGTATGCAAACTTTTCTAAGCCGAGTATCTTAGGCTGCATGAGCGGGCGACTGCTAGCGCACCTACAGCGGGAGAGGCTGGTACTTCCTCGCAGCCCTCTCCAGCTCCGTCGGTGGACGAGCTGTGGGTGACCACCGCTGGTGGTCTCTAGAGGGGTACGTATTACGGTACGGGATCCTATGGCGCCCTTGTTGCGATGCAGTCATCTAGGGCCTCCCCGACAAGTGCATATTCTCTACAGCCCTCGCAATAGTCGGCCCGAGTCCAGGAGGCCGTTGACCATCAAATTGCGTCTCTCCGTGATGAGTTGCTGCGAAGGATGGAGGAGAATCTCCTGTCCCAGCCGTAGGCGGACGATGCGACGCTCATCGCACGATTTGATATGCTCGAGCGCAGCATCATGGAGCTCCGGGATTTGACAGCTGATCTTAGAGCATCGACAGAGCGCAACATGACGGCGTTGCATGCATCACAGCTGTCCATGGACGAGAGGCTAACGATGATGCAGGATCCAATGGTTCATAGCAGTACGAGGCTGTTATCTACCATGGATTCATACAACCAGCGACTAACAGAGTTGGAGCGGATACGTCCTCCTGGTGCGCCTACATCGACACAGACTCCACCGACGTCACTGCCTTCTTCATCGACATCGGTGTCGATTTTACGGGAGCGGTATGATCTGTTCTTATCCCTCATGCGCCTTGGTGGTCATCCTCCTGCAGATCCGCAGTAGTCCTAGTTAGGACCGTTTATTGATTGTTTGTGTTTCAGACCTATGATATTTGGTCATTTATGAATATTTTTTATTTTTGAGGCATTCAAACATTATTTCTTGTATTCTTTAGGACGAGGCTTTCAGACTTAGTTATGTGGATATTTGTTGTATTCTTTACGAGGATATTTTCTCCTGATTCGGTTTGTAATCTCAATATTTTATTTTCTTCAAATTTTATTATATTATTCATATTAAATATATGTTAATTTACCGGTGTTGAGTGTTCAACCAAAAGGGGTCGTCGAACCCAGCAAATTCAACATAGGGTTGCTCCGGGTCTATTTGTACAAATTGTGAATTCATAAACTGCAAGAATAATGGTTTGGAAACAATTCAATTTAATTTTATTTTATTTTATTTTTCACTGAATCTTTAGCGACGTTTTTAGCGACGTTTTGTGACGTCTACTCATGTCGCTAATTACGTCGCTGAATACGTTGCTATATACGTTGCTAAATCCGTCGCTAAACAAGTCGATGTCCGTCGTAAATTGCTGACATAACAGTATTGCCAGGTCATAATAACGTCGTTAAATTAGTCGCACAACGTCGCTAAATGAGCCGCATATACGTCGCTATAAAAATCGCTATTTACTACACTATCTACGTCGCTAATTTAGCGACATATAGCGACAAAAATACACGTCGCTAATTTAGCAGCATTGCGTCGCTAAACGTCGCTAATATAGCGAAGCATTTACGTCGCTAGAAAACGTCGGCATAGTGACGTTGGGCGACGTTTTTTTTCTGTCAGCGACTAGTTTAAAGGCGACTTCAACAAAACGTCGCTAATTACGTCGTTTGGTATGTGGGATCCGGTGTCCGCCACGTGGCAGGAGTGTCACATGGCAGCCATTTATTGGAGGAGAGGTGGGACCGGTTATGGCCCACATAACAGGAGGAGAGAGAGGGTTATAAGAAGATTGTAAGCATTCGGTAGTAAACTTAGCATTTTCCAATTAAAAATCTTGTAATTGAAATTGCAACCAAAATGGCAAGGAAGGTGAATTGAAGCATGCATTTCTACTTTTGTTGTATTAATAGCTTATTTAGAGCCAATCAAATATAAAAATTGATGTAAATACTGGAACAATGAATTGTTACAATTGCTTTTACAGTCAAGTCCGGGTCAACTCGAAGCAGTCACTAAATTTATCTTCAAATTCTCTACCACATTTAGTTCCCGCGTATCCGATCTCCACGGTATCCGACTCCATTTCCACCCCTGACTAGACATGTCAAGCGGGTCAAACTTGACCGGCATAAAATTTGGGCTGGGCTGGCTCAGGTCTGAGCCGAACTTATCTGTAGTGGACCGGATCGAATCGATCCTAAGGATGAAAAATTTCAGTCCAACACCGCACAGTGGCCTTTGGATCGGGCCGCATCGGCCGGCCTACTTAACAGGTGTACCACCCAGTATAGATATTGAACATCAAATGCAATAAAAGAAAATTACTAATTTAAAGATGTTCTTCTGTTGACTACATTAAGAAGCATGAATAGCAAACTATCAGCCATCCATCATGAATCAATTAAGGAAATATTTGTTTCTAGAGAAAAAAAAAATACAATTACATCGTAATGAAAGACAAATAATTAATTAACAAAATAACTAGATGCTCCCCAATCAATAATCGAAGATCTAGTGGTTGCAAAATGTGAGATATGAGTAGCTGAGACTTGGACTACTATGGGGACGGAGGAGAGAAAATGTTGATATGCAAGAAACTTCATATACTCGTATGTTGAAATGGGAATAGTCAAACTTCAGTGACTCACAAGTCAAATTTCAGAAACCCATTTCTTGCTACACCCCAATTAAATGCTAATAGGGGACTATATTAAAATGAGTCCATAGACAATATTCAGCTACATGATGAAAATTGGATCGGAGCGGGTCTCGGCTACGAGCGGGCCCAGACTTGTGCTTTGGGTCGGTCGGTCAGATCAGATCAGATCAGATCGGACCGGATCTCTCTTATAGGCCAAAATATAAAAATCCAACATGTCACAATAAACTGGGCCGGGTCAATCCGAACCCATCGGAAGTGGACCAACACATGAGTCAATTTTTTGGGTCGAGCTGGACTGGTTCGGCTCAATTGACAGATCTATCCCTAACTCACATGGCTAAAAAGAAATTCTTCCGTCTTGTTTTAATCACAATGGTAAATTAAGACTAAATTATAACTTGATACTCTTAACTATATAAGTTTTTCAACTTGATATCCTAAACTTTGATAAGTATTAACTTAATACCATTAACTATTGCAAATTTTTATCTTGATACACTTCGTCAGTCAACTGTTAATTTTTTTCGCAAAAAAAAATAAAAATCATAAATTATTTCTCCCTCTCCCCGTCCAACCCCTCTACCCCACTGCCGCCATTTTTGTCGCAGCATGTGATCCCGCTTCCCACTACCGCACGCGTCCCGCCCCTGCTACTGTCATTGTCGCACCACTTTCGTGCCCCCCCCCTCCAGTCTGCATGGGCGCTGTTGTTGCCCACCAGAGAGAGATGGGAGGGCAGTTGGAGAGATAGGGGGAGAAAGAATCAGGATATTTTTGTCATTTGCTATTTTCTGTTAATACTACAAAAAAATTACTGTACAAAAAATATTTCTAAATAAATTATCTACAACGAAAATATTTTAAAAAAATTAAAATTACAAAAGATTTCACCATCTGAAATATTTCGCCATCCCAGATGGCGAAAATATGAAAAAAATATTTTTTTTTAAAATTTTTTTTGTTACATTTTCGCCAACTGAGATAGCGAAAATTTGGCTTTGCCCAAATTTCGTCATCTGAGTTGACGAAAATTTGCATATGATTTTTTTTTTTTTTTGGTTGTTTGTTTTGGTTTGGTTTTTTTTTCGTTTTTTTTTTTTTGGTTTTTTTGGGATAGTGGGTTTGGTTTAATTTTTGTGTTGGTTTTATTTTTGGCACTTTTTTGCCCAACGGACTCTTATATTTTTGTAACGTTCTTTTGTCCCAGGGAGAGAGGGGAGGGTGGGGCCGAGTGGGACCCATATGTAAGGAGGGGGGGGAGAGGTTGTAAACATTTGGTAGAAAACTAAGCATTATGGTCATTTAAAGTTTCTACCGTAATCGAAAATTAAATCAATCTTAGTACGATTAGTAAATTATTTATAGGACTATTTGATATTATCCTCCTCTTGGATTAGCTATATTGATATTACCCCCATGTTAGATTAAAAGTTGAGAATACTTCCCTGAAAGTGTCGTTAAAAACTCTTTAATGACGCTTTTAAAACTCATTAACGACGCTTTCATGTTTTTAACAACACTTTCGGAGGGTATTGTCAACTTTTAATCTAACAGGGGGACAATATCAATATATCTAATCTAAGAGTGGGGTAATATCAAATAACCCTTATTTATAAATAGATAATTTTGCCGTTAAAAAAATTAAAAAAATATTTGTCCATTTTTTCATCATCTTCACACTGATATATTGTACGATAAAATTTGAGGATCCAGAGACACCAATTTTTACTTAACATCAAAATACCGAAAAAATCCAAAAATCAAGTTGATCAAAATAAGATTCGGAGGTCGAAACATCATTTTTTTGCGATTATGAGATTTCGAAAAGTCCATCAAACGGTAAAACAGTTTATCCCATAGTACTTTTTGATACGGTCATTTTTGTACCAGCTGGACCTCGTTTCGATCTCTCAGTCAAAAATTATGCTACTTTAAAGTTTTAAATTTAATATTTTTATCTGTAACACGTGCGTCTTGTCTCGGATGCGAATTCTTTCTACACGAATTGTGTTACTCTCGTCGAGAGCTTACAAATCGATCTATTGTTTGACGAAAAATGATTTTCGAACAAATAGTTATAGCCACTCAAAGTCTGCTCGACGGCATATGTTATTTTCTTACGACAGAGAATTTTAAAAATTTTGGATGTTCAATGAACAACATATTTTATTTAGAACTGTCAAACCAACTTCCTTAAATTTTTTTCTAATTTATTTAAAAATATTATTGCTACAACAAATTTTCTTTAAGAAAATTATACAAATTAAAATTACTTATAAACATTAATTATCATGGCCATAGACAAATTATATAAATTTTAAAAAATTTCTTCCATCATGCTAAAATTAATTAAGAATATTAACTATAAAAACTAAAATAATTAAGTACAACTATTTAGAAAATTTATTAACATACTATAATTAACTAAAAATATAACTATCAAAAATAACTTAAAAAATAACTACATTAATTATTTTAGTTTTGATAGTTATTTTTTAAAATTTTTTTTTTTTTTGCCTGCTCAAAAAAAAACCAACACAAAAAAAAAATAAAACCAAACCCACCATCCCACAAAAAAAAAAAAAAAAAAAAAAAAAAAAAAAAACCAAAACAAACCCAAAAAATATCCATAAATAAAAACATAGGCAATTTTTTGTCAACTCAGATAGCAAAAATTGGACAAAGCCAAATTTTCGTCATCTAACAAAATAATTTAAAAAATATTTTTTTATATTTTCGTCATCTAGAATGGAAAATCTTTCATAACTTTAATTTTTTTTAAATATTTTGATTTTGGATAATTTATTTAAAAATATTTTATGTATAATAAATTTTTTGTTAATACTAGTATCTTATTAAGTTGTAAAATTATGGTTTAGATATATCAATTTGAAAATTTGAACAGTTGAGGGTATTGTAATTTAGCCGTAAATTATAAAAAAAAAATTGGATAATTGAATGAGACCCAGTGGAAATTGCCAAACTACTTAATTCCCAAACGTGTCGGCTGCTTGCATCAGGACACGCCACGTGTCCGTCCTCTTCCTCTCTATTCCCTTCTATTCCTTTCTTATCAGTGAAGTAGAAACCAAGCACAGAGAAACGAGAGAGAAGAGGAAAGTGGAAATGGACGGCTCCGACGATGTCAAGGGAACGATCGAGATCGACGCTGGCGACGAGGAGAAGACGCTGTACGGAGTCCTTCGCAGCTTCGTCGCCGACGTCTCCGCCGGCGCCGGCGGCGGATCGCCGCCGATTGCCAGCGGGATCAGGGCCTCCTTTGTCAAGAACGCCCCCGACCTTCGGGAAGCTTCTAGAAACTCAGCGCGCGACCTCCTCCGCTGGACTCGGCAGGGAAGCCCCCTCCGAGCCCTCCTCGTAGCTTCGGTGCGTAATTATTGTCTGATTGGAATTTCATTGAACAAGAATTCGTAATTATATGTGTCATCTAATCCCGGTCCTATGATTTTATATGATATTGTAGATTTACGGTGACGTGAAAAATATGAAAAAGGGAATTTGGGGACTAGAAGAGAAAATTATGGTCATGGTGAAAACTAAAGAGGAATTTATGATGATTATTGGTCCGTATTAAAGGATGAAGGAGGTGATATGATCCTAGATTTTGCATGTCATTTGATTTTATAATGTCGAATATGTGTTTTAGGAAGAGAACACAATACTTGATTACTTTTAGCAAAGATTGCAGATGCAGAGTTTAATCACACAGAATAGGTTGATGCTACCAAGAAAATGGAAGATGAAATATTAGTGGTAAGAATGGCATCGAGGAGTAAAGTGTGAAACTTGGAGGAAGGAGAGAACCTATTACTAACTAAAGATAAAATGATTAAGGAATAATGATAAAACATAAAGAATATACTAATTATGTGGCAAAATAATGTCTTATTTATAAAAAAGTAGAAAGATTTATTTTCCCCTGAAATGATGGATGGCTTCGATGAATGTTGGTGGTGGAAGGAGGAAGTCCAAAAGGTAATAAGGCAAAAAGATTCGTGTATAAATGTTGACAAAAGTGTAGAAGTAACGATAATTTCGGGGGACAGATTAGCAAGACATGAAGGTTAGAAAGGAAGATGGTGAAGCTAAAACTAAGGTCTACGATTATTGATATAGAAGGTTTAGAAACTAAGGGGGGAAAAGATACTTTTACTTTTGTTAAGAGTGGGAGACTATGTTTCATGGATGCGGGAAAATGGTGCCCGTATTCATATTTTTATCAGTCTTCTTGCAGCATAGGTGAATACACTCTACCTAGTTGAAACTTTATGTATCCATATCCGTCTTGTGTCGTTATCAGTATCCGTGTCCATATTCGTGCAATACAGGTAGGGAAAGGAAGAGTAGAAACTAGCCATTATTAAATAGATCAAGAGTGAAAATTAAAAAGTATAAGTAAAGTCATAAAATTACAGCAAGGGAAGGTGGAGACGTTATTGTCACAAACTGATTGATGAGATTATCCAGGAAAAGTTAATATACGAACAAATGAGCTAGTTCATGATAAGTCATATTTCTATTGTTGTAAAGTTAACAAGTTTCTGAAGTTAAGGATGACTTAAAGAAAATGAAAAGTGGAATTTATTAGACCTGGTGATATTTCTATTGAGATTTGAAAATGCATGAGAGAGGAGATATATGGTTTGGGTGCCTTTATAAAACCTGTATCCACCAAGAGCAGGATTGCATTAATGTAAGTATTTCCACACCATCTCTCACAAATCCCCAATCAGATACCCTTGAGGCTCAAACCTGGTGTTACCTTACCAAATGACCGAACGTGAGACTTCTGTCTATTAAACGCCAAGCTATTATTAAAAGCATCTCTCTACCAGCTACTGGTAAGATCCTAATCTACACTGATACCCACTTGGCAACTCTAGACTGGTAGCTAGACGCTACGATGCACGGATAAGGATACGACAGCGACATGGACTAGGATGCTTGTCAATATCTTGGCTATTTCGTCTTAGTATCATGTGCAAAATTTTGCCACAAAACTATCAGGCACCAAAATTTCTAGTGTACGGAATTGATATCCATGCTATTCTTCCTTGTGCCCCTGGGCCCAGATTGTCAGGATCTCAGCTCAACGTGATCTGGATACTTAAACCTTGCCTAGCCTAGAACTTCCTCTTTATTGAACCTCAAGTTGCACCTAAAATAATTGCATAAATAAGATTTCCGTTTTTTTATTACATTATAATCTGGTGGAAAGCAAGTCACCAAGACCTTAATGTCTAAAAGCCATTTCTCTTGTGGTAGCATCTTGTTTGGCACTGGAACTTGTGATACATGTACGTAGATTCAATTCAGTTGCAACATCTGCTTCATCAAGCTCTTATTGGATGCTCAGTCGCTATTACAACTATAAAATGGGGAAAAAGTGTTTGGGGCTTTCACACTGCAATTTATAGTTGAACATTTGTGTGTCAGCTTTCTTTGTGGTTCAACTTCACATTCTGTATATACTACCTACCATGCCCTTCTACCACATGAAACTTTTGGACATGTTATTTGCTTATGAGTTATCATTTTATTGTTTTTGTCATATAATTTGAATCCAGATACCGGCAAGTAGTAAATGCATGAAGATTTGCACCTACTTCTCCTCAATTATGTTTTTGATGATATGACAGGTTGGTACAATAATGCTTCTTGCATTGGCAGGGCTGTCAGTGTTCATGTTGGTCTTTGTGGCAGCGATACTGAATGCGGTCATCATCTCTGCTCTAATGTCTCTTGCAGCTGCCGGAGGTTTTTTAGCACTTTTCTTTGCCTGCTTAACAGCAATCTACATAGGAGCATTTTCGGTTGCCGTCTTTGTCATTTCTGCTACAACTTTCACAGCAATAATTGCTGTGACAATAGCTACTGGTAAGTTAGAAAATTATTGCTTCTTTTATTGCTCAGCTACAACCACACCGTTGTGTAAAATATCTCCAAACTGAAACAGTCAAAACATAGGATTCTCTTGAAGCTTGCAAGTACAGAGCAAGAGAATTTTATGTTCAAGTGTTTTCTCATGCTACATCTAATAAATCATCAATGTACTAATGGCAAAGATATCTTGATACAAGCAACATTTTTTTGAGTTAGATAACAGCATTTTAACACAAACCCTCAAGTTCTCAGAGGGTTAGTTTTTGGTAGTAGGATCTCGATTTTATTGTACTCTCATGCGTGGATAGATTATTAAAGCTTTATTTAGGTCTTCTAAATCTCCTGCATGCTAATTATACATATTTCATAGGGTGGATCGGATTCTTTTGGATCATCTGGATGGCTGCCAAGAAAAGCGTGGATCTCTTTATGCAATTGTTGAACATCGCTAGCTCAGCAGCACCAGTGAAGATGGTTCCCGCCGGACTATCCCGTGATGCACCCCTGAAATCATCTATGGTTGAAGCCAGCTAGTGTGGTTATATTCCCTCAGAAGAGATGCTTCTCTTATGTTGATGTTCTTCTGGTATTTTTCATTTTGTGATCAGATGCAGAAATATGTCAGCTCTATATGCATGTATAAGTCTCTCTTATGTTGCCATTCTTCTAGAAGTTGTTCTTTTTGTAATCAGATGTGCTTGCTTATTGTTGGTATAAGAGTGTGGGTTAATGCAACATGTAGAATATGTAACTGATTTCAGAAGCCAATGCTTATGATGTCGTGAGAAGAAATACTGAGCCATTGGTTACAGATTCTTAAACTGTTCAAGAAATACTTAGCCATTGGTTTCAGATTCTTAAACTGTTCAGGTTAGCATGCCGGGTTAAGAAATATGAACATCAGGTGGTATCAGCCACGGCAAAATTTGTAGGCACACATCCATGAGCCAGAGGTTTAAAGTGGATGCAGAGCAGATGCAACTGCAGAAAAAGAATAGGAAAACTATTGTGATTGCTGTTATCTCGATTTCGAACTCGTACTGTCCGGAGCTATAAACTAATAAAACTGTGGTATGTTTTCATGTTATCAGAAGATTCCTCTGTGTCAACATTGTCATATTAAATCTTGATACTAAACCTACTAAGAGTTGGCTTCTGATAAGGGTACTACAAAATATACTCGGGACTGTCCATTGAATTTTTTTTTCAAAAATTACAGGTTTGTCACTCTTCAAACTTACTTAATGCTGTCCACACCAACCTATATAACTAAAAATTATTTCTTTTCTATCTTTTTCACCTTCACATGAAGAAATCTCTTATTCTCTCAAGTCCTAAAATCTAAACCTAATTTTAAAATTTGATAGTTGTGGTCCCAAGTGGAAGAAAATTCTGATTTGGTGATTGTCCAACGAATATTCTTTCGGTATGTCTTTGACAACATATGATAAATAAGTTTTGTGATTGTCACAAGAATATTTAGTTTTATTTGACTATTGTAGGAGCGATGCATGAAATTATCTTCGATGAAGAAGTCGGATCATGCAATCCATTAAATATGCACTCCGCTCCTTCCGAAGAACATGTCGGTTGTTCCAAAGCACGTACGGTACGTAAAATGACAACCCTATTTCGACAGTCATCGTGTCCTATATAAATATAGGACTGTCAATAATTCGACAGTTCTATATAAGTATAGGACTGTCATAATTTCGACAGTCCTATAGACCATGTGGACTGTCAAAATAGTGACAGTCCTGAATCTTAAAGACTGTAAAAAAAATTACAGTCTACTCAATACATTAGTCTGTACAAATTATGACAGTCCTAATTTGGACTGCCAATTATTTGAAGTTATTAATTTTTAGATTATTTTATATTGGTTATAGGACCAACCTCGTACAGATGTTGTGGTACATCCTGCTATTGGGGTTGATGTGGAGAAGGTATTATCAACGGATATTCGGTTTGCATCACACGAAGAAGCATTAGATTGGTGCAGAGGAGTTGGAAGACGACATAACATAGTCATTGTCATTGCAAGATTGATCAGATCCCGGCCGGGCCAAAAAAATTTAGAGCTGGGCTGCGAAAGAGGAGGTGTGTTCAGGCAGCATCGGAAAAAAAAAGGTGGTGTTGAAAAAAAAATCTCCAAGAAAAACGTTGGGACGAGAAAAAGTGGTTGTCCATTTAAGGTGTTGATAGTAAAAGTAGAAAATGTGAAGTGGATAGTCGAAGTTAAGAATAGAATACACAATCATCATATTCCAGAGACACTTACGGGTCATACCTACGTGGCACGGTTGAACAAGGATGAGAGAAAGTTGGTTGAAGAACTGTTCCTTTCCGGAGTTGCACCCAAACAAATTTATTTTGCCGTGCGACAAAAAGAAGATGAGAACAAGTCAACCATGAGGACGATCTATAATAGTTTGGCGAGAGCAAAATGTAATAATATGAAAGGAATAATAGCGATGTAGCAAGTATTGAAGTTGCTTGGGGAGCATCACTACGTAGAGTACCATAGAAGACATCCACAAAACGATGAACTCATTTCATTGTTTTGGATTCATCCTGATTGCACACACTTGGCTAGGTCCTTCGCAGACGTGTTGGCCCTTGATTGTACATATAAGACCAACAAGTTCAAGATGCATCTTTTTCACATTATTGGGTTTACGTCTACGGAAAAAATATTTTCAGTCGCTTTTTCTTTTATGAAGAGTGAGACAGTATAGGATTACACTTGGGCGTTGAGAAAACTACAATCCCTTTACACAGGATACAAAGAGCCATCTGTTTTTGTTACCGACAGAGAATATGCGCTGATAAATGTTATAGATATTGTATTTCCTCATGTGCATAGACTACTACGCACTTGGCATATAAATCGAAATATCCAAGCTCAATGCAAGAGAAAATTTAAAAATGTGGACGGTAAAATCGACAAGCTTAGCTTCGAAGAATTCTAAAGTGATTGGGGTCTTGTATGGCAAGCAAGTACTACAGACAGCTACAACACAGTATAGTACATGTTCAAACAAAAGTGGAAGACGAGTAACCCGACATGCATTTCTTATATCAAAGATACTTGGCTAGAACCACATAAAAAAATAATTCGTCTTAGCATGGACGAACATGGTGAAGCATTATGGCACAATTACTACGAACCGGGTCGAAGGATCATAATCAAGTTTAAAAAGATATATACGGTCATCGGTCGGTAATTTTGTCTCTGTTTGACAATCGATTCATTTGATGATTATTTTCACGGTGAACGAGATTGTTGCATCATTTGAGACGAGCCTCAATATTGCAAAGCATGAATACAAGCATGAACACCTCTTGGATGCTTTAATCCATGTAGTATCTCACAAGGCCTTGGGCTTATTGTTTGAGGAGATTGGTAGGTCGAAGTTGGTTGGTTATGATCCTGAGGTTTGCGGTTGTTCATATCGATATTCACTCGGTCTTCCTTGTGCACATGAGATTAACGAATATCGTCGTCAATCTATACATATTCTAATAGATGTTGTTGATCAACGTTGGAGACAGCTGTCGATAATGCTGACGGTGGAAGTTCATGATGATTTCTTTTCTTCGCCACAAGTGAAACTCCTTCACGCAAGGTGGTGTGTCGCATCGGAACCGGAGAGAAGATCCATTGAGGTTAAAATCCAAGAAATTGTAGTCCCGGCAACAACTCGATTGCACATCTGTTGTTCGAACTCCTAAGGGAAGACCACACTCAAGAATGAGTAGAGCAAAAAAAAAAGGAGGTGGAGTCAACTAAAAGAGATCCATCCTTGTTTGAACATATTGAACGCAATTTAGAGCAAGTTGAGTCAAAGTCGGTTATCGAAAGTGTGATAATTTCGAAGAAAAAGAGTAAGCTTACTATTCGAAGGGGGAAAAAACAGAAAACGAACGATGCAGTCACGGCAGAGGGTTTAGATAACTTCTCTGATTCATATAGTCTATACATTCAAAATTTTCTACCTGAGATACGGAATTTCATTTGGTTTATTGTTGATGTTCCTAAGGATGGCCATTGTGAATATCATGCACTCGTAAGACATCTTGGCTATTCAGTTGAAGCAGGATGGAGACAGATTAGGGAAGAGCTGTACGAGGAGTTTGAGTCTCGTCTACCCTTCTATAGGCAGATACTCAGCGAAGAAATTGTTGGAGATTTGTTGGCAAGCATACCTTGTACGAACACAGTTACCGGACCAGACCATTACATGGATGTCCCGCCTGCTGCATACGTATTCTCTAATAGGTATAAAATACCTATTATAATTATCTCACAAGGCATTAACAATATTTTTTTTCCAATGTGCGCTCCCCCGGCCGAACACAGACTATCCGATCTATGTTCGATAGGGCTTGTCGGACAACACTTTGTCATCCCAAAGTTGATCGGTCATTTTCCTATTCCTCCACCTTCTACGCTTTGGTATAAACACACACCGGAGGAAGCGATCACATGGACGACACCCTACATGGATGCAATTGTTGGCTATAAGAAGATGATGAAGATGGAGGATCCCAAAATCTTGGCTAAGGACTACTTTGATATTCTAATCGATTGATACATCTTATACTTCTGTATCATTTTGTAATTTTGTATTCGGTAGAAATAGAATTTAACATCTTCTACTTTTGTAGCGTGATAGTGCAATAGATAATGACTATGAAAGAAAGAAAATGAAGTATTGTATGTCGTGCAATGAGTCATGTATGTTGAACTTTGGTATCTTTTCCAACATTTATATAGATAGTTTTAACCCACTATCTGCACATATATATATAAAAGTAGGACTGTCAAGATTTTGACAGTCCTGACTGTCCAGATTTTGACAGTCCTAGTTTTAATCCACTGCCTCTGCACATTTATATATAAAACTATGACTGTCAAAATCTGGACAGTCCCACAAGCTATCAGGACTGTCAAATGACAGTCCTAAGTTTAAGCCACTGTCTCTGCACATTTATATATATAAGTAGTTGTCCTAGTTAAACAAAAATAACCAGTCAAGAATAGGACAACGAACTTAAACATAACATAACCAATAAAAAAATTCAAACACAAAGTTACAGCCAACTTCAAAGTTTTACATGTCAAGATTAAACAAAACACAACCAGTCAAAGTTTTACAACTTAAAAGTTTTACATGTCTCAAAACACAAACTGTAGCAAAGTTTCATATAAAGGCTTCTTGAAACATGGCCTAAACTTCATGCCGCCTCTTTGTACGTTGCTCTCTATCTTCCAAGAAAGAAAAATCTTCAGTGTTGTCGATGTGTTGTAGCTCCTCATTGATTTTCATATAATTCGCACCCTGGCGACTGATGAGGCTTCTTCCCAACTTTTTCGCTTTCCTAGCCTATTGATGACAATTCATAAAGTTTGTTAGGTTATAAACATTTACATATATCAAACTGAAAGTTGGTTGCCTTACCATCTTGACCAATGCAGTATACAAGACAGATTTGGCGGGGAGATCTGATGGTACACGCACAATATCGCCTCCGCGTTTGAACAACGTAGGTAGTCCGACACCAGCGTAGTAGGCGAGGTAGTCGTCGCTACATTCCGTCATATTTACTGTTGCTTGTCGTTCAGTTTCTCTAATAACGTGACGTTGTCAGTCAGTGAAGAAGTCCGAGACCCAGTTAAACGTCGCAGGAATATAGTTTAGCAATTTTGTACCTCGTGAAGCATTTATCATTTTCAATGTGCGCTTCGGGACTGTTTGTACGTAGCCAAACTGACGGAGCACTCTATCAGGCATATAAGGCTTCTCGATTTCATGACAACTTATCAGACCGTGATATAAAGCGACTGGTTGCAATGAACGACTACTCCGTAAATTATTACAAAACATTAAAATATTAGGTCTCAATCCACCTCTTCTATCGTCATATCTTCAAGTACATTCTGTAGGGCGGCCAATGTGTGTGGACGTTTGGCATCTTCCTTAGTTGGCTTCTATCTGCACATTCTAGGAAGGTACTCGTCATACCCTCGGTTAAGTTTAGCCCGTTTCAGGGTTGGAAAGTGCTCGTATATCCATGCCTTCATGTAAACAAGTTAAAAAAAATAGTCCAAAAATTAACAACAAAATTTTTCATTATGTATACAAGTTGACAAAGATATATCTATACATGGAGTAGAGTCTGGCATCCGGATATTGTCTTGGAACCGACGCGAGATGCCGCACCAAGCTCGCGGTAAAGGTATACTAGTAAACCGCTTCCCCAAGATATTTCTTCCACCATGTCTATGTCGTCAAAATTCAGGAGATATTTGGCATGTATCGATGTTCCAGACTTATCCGGAATGCCGACAGCCCCTAAGATGAACTGCATATATCCACAGGCCACATTATCGCTATTATCCACTTCGGGGTCCGGATCAACGAGTGTCTCCTCCAAATATTTTAAAGAAAGTCCGTACGACTTCTTGAAGTCTCGAAGGGTGGTAAAACTCGTCGCATCAACTCCAAGACAGCCTGATACATAATCCACGATATGGTCGTAAAAGTTGATGCTCGATTCGTCAAAAGTGTGATTCATCATGACTCGACCATCAACCCTAAATCCAATATATGATGGACGTCATCTAGGGTAATCGTCAACTCCCCGTTTGGTAGATGGAAAGTGTTGGTTTCTGGATGCCATCGTTCTACAAATGCTGATATGAGTTCATTGTCCACCGTCGTATATGAGTAGTTAACCAAATATTGTAAACCGGTGGGATTGATTTTAGCCTTCACATCGTCTCCCAAAAATTCAAACCCCCATGTATTACACTTTTTGCTGTGGTTGATCACCGTTAACATACGAGAACTCTCCTGAAAAGTGAACAATTGGATGAACTTATACCTATATATAAAATATAGTTATCTATAAATAATTGGATGAACTTAGACTTACAACTATATATAAAATTATCATAACGTAATGTACTTACCGGATTGTTCCATATTTGGTATGCAATATGGTTCTCGATCGACGGCAACATAGAGCAACCGTTTGGACGAGTCTCGACTGGACTATCTGGCTGCTGAGAAGGTCATGAACCATCAGTAGGCCGATTTTCGAGGGTTGGTGGCCGAGTCTCGACAGGACTATCTGCATGTTGAGAAGGTCCTGAACCATCAGTTGGCCGATTTTGGACAATTGGTATGTCTTCATCGGAGGAGGAAGAGGAACCAGAAGTACTAGGAGTACTAGGAGCACGTCTCTTCGAACGAGTTACAGTCTTCTTCATCAGTCAACGTTTCCTAACTTCAGGACGTGCATCGGGGTCGCGGATAGTGAGAGCTGGTTCAACAGCACGCTGAACATTGCGTTCCTTACGCATCGACGCAGTAGGGCGTCTTCTTATGATACCTTCATCCTCAATGTCCTTCCGAGGGTCGTGACTATAAGACAATATATATATATATATATATATATATATATATATATATATATTAGCATCCCAAAATTAATTTAACATTCAGGACTGTAGAAATTTCTACAGTCCTATATGTATACAGGACTGTTAAAATTTCTACAATCCTGTATACATATAGGACTGTAGAAATTTCAATAGTCCACAATGTATATAGGACTGTAGAAATTTCTACAGTCCCGCATGGTTCTGTTCCATATGTTCGACGAATGTCGAACTTGTATGCCCTAAAATCGGGTACGAGACTCCAGAAATACGTCGAAACTACATCCGAAACTACATTCGGGACTTGTATGCCCTAATTTTAAGATTGGAAAGATAATTTTTGAAAAAAATTCGAAATGCAATAAAAATTATTAAAAATTGAGAAGGACAAGGAGAAGGAATAATTGTACCTTGATTCTTTTGAGAGTTTGGGAACCATCGACAAGGAGAAGTGGAGGAGGAGGACTCCGACAAGAAAGGGAGGAGGGAAGAGGGCTCCGGTGGAGGTTTGGGAGGAGAGAGTAATGTTTGGGCTAGTATGAGTAAACTTTAAGCTAGTATGAATAAACTTCATTCATTAATGGACTAGTCCCAAGTGTATTTTGTAGTGCCCATATCACAAGCCTAAGAGTTCTGGACATATGTGGTGTGTGTGCAATTTTTATTGAAAGAAAAACTTAGGTACATACAGAGAGAGAAGAACATAGGTACAGAGAGAGGGTTATGATGGAGCAAGGACACAGAGAAGAAGACAGAAAAAGGTTTTGAGCATTTAAGATTACTATGAAAGCTTGAATTAGTGGATGAGTAAAAAAATTATATATAAATAATAATATATTTAGGCAAATAAGTATTATACTAAAAATAATGATATTACCCAATTGCTCTCCTGATCAAGTTGTAAATATATTAGAGAAATGTGATACATGCTGGAATCGTTATTGGTTGTGACAATGTTTCTATTTTTTTGTTAGACTTTTTTTTTCTTATATATATATATATATATATATATATATATATATATATAGAGAGAGAGAGAGAGAGATTCTCTCATTTTTTTTCAGATATCTCCGTGATTACAGCCGTTTGATCTTATTTAAGTCATCTAATCTTAACTTTTGATTTGACATTGGTCAAATCAAAAGTTAAGATTATATGACTTAAACAAGATCCAACGATTGTGGAGGAATTATGCCTATCCTAATTTTCTCGCCTTTTTTTTCTTTCATATATATATATATATATATATATATATATATATATAGAGAGAGAGAGAGAGAGAGAGTTAATTGTCTAAATGGTACAGGAAGAATGTAGTGTTTGTCATTTTGATGATCAAACTTTTTTTTGGTCGAAATAGTACATGAGTTTTGTATTTTGCCTCAATTAGTACCTGAAGTAAATTTTGTTAGTATTTTTTTGGATGAAAATCGATAAAAAAAATGACATGTGATGGTCAAATGTCCTATTTTTTAATGGTTCTTTGGTAAATTTTTTGGTTTTGGACTATCATTTTCAGAAGAATATTAGTGTTCGAAGAAAATTGTTTGGATGAAAATAGTTAAAAAATCGTTAAAAATAGCAGTCCAAAACCAAAAACTTGACAAAATAACTATTAAAAATAGGGCACGTGACCATCACATGTCCATTTTTATCGATTTACATTCAAAAATACCAACGAAATTTACTTCAAGCACTAATTGAACCAAAATGCAAACTCATACACCATTTTGACCAAAAAAAAGTTTGATTACCAAAATAGCAAACACTACATTCCTCATGTACTATTTCGACACTTACCTCATATATATATATATATATATATATATATATATATATATATATATATAGCTTAGAAACGACTAAAAAAATGTGTCGTATATCATCAAAATTAGTAATATAAAAAAAATTAAAAAAAAATTAACTATCATACTGGTTCTTACTTTGTTGAGGAAAAAAAAAAAAAAAAAACACCTGAACATATAACCCTCCATAAAATATATTCAAAAAATTAAATCATATTTAAATTAATTACGAGATAATATCTAATTAAACACATCCAAAATTTAAAAAGAATATTTATAACAAATTATAATTCAAATATATTCAAATTATATTTAAAATATTCTAATATAATTTAAAAAAATATATATTTTTTAATAAGAATATATTTTAAAAGATTGATACGTGCAACTCACATAAATTTACTAATATACTATTATAATGTGGCTTAGAAACAGCTCAATAAATAAACCGTCTAAACCGTATGTACATATATCATCATTTAAATGAATTAAAAAAAATTATAAGAAGACAATTAATAACTACCTAAATACTCCACTAATTATTTTTTAAAAAAAATAACTATGTATTTAACTACTTAATATGATATATTTATAACTAAATAACTCTAACTCAAGTGGTTAAGGTAAAAAATCTTTTTCTTGATTGCTAGAATTCCATTCCTAGAAATGTCAATTTTTATAATAAATTTATGTTTAATTTTTACAGTATTAAGCAAAAAGCCCTTCCAGAGTTCGAATTTCTAGTTCCGTACCTAATTAGCGTCTTGTTTGATATTGTTTGCAACAAAGAAAAGCTTTGGGCAATAATGTCCTAACTGCTGTCGAGTCTGTGGGCAAGATCACCTTCACCGGTAAGCAGCTTCTACAAAAACTGTCAACAAAATGGCCTGCGCTGGCAGGAGAGTTCTAGAAGCTTCCCTAGGGAAGATTGTCTCTGTTATATTGTGATGCATCCGCTCTGAAATTTCTTTGGATGAAGCAGAAATTTCCATCTATACAGCTCCTCTGTGAAATCTGTGATATAGCGTCGTCATCAGAGTTTGCCTAACAGTGGGTCTTTAATCCAAAATTATAGCCTCTTTTTTTGGTGCCAGCATATTTTGACTGAAATTAAGCGCACAGATGTAACAATATATAACATGTTTCATGTTGCAGTATTGACTCTGAGACATGACAATAGTTGATACATTTGTTGAGGTTGTCGGACTCGGAGAGAACAAATCTCACACTATCATGAAATCAGATTAATGAAGCTAAACTTGTCTGGAAAAGTTTGTATAGTTGCCCCTCCTGTTCAAGCCAATAATCCGAAGGATATTAATGATACTAATGAGGTCCATCTCAAAGGAAGAACAATGGTTGTACACTAGAATATCAAATTGAACATTCTTCAATCTTAGTCGAGAGGCATTACCAGCAGCAAAGCAAGCAGCAGTAACATCTTAGGGATAGCCAACGTAACCAAACACCTGGTTTTGTGACGAGACATACTTGCATAACAAATATTGTCAAGCATAGGCAGAGCTAAAAGTTCAAAGTGGACATCATAGGTAGACACGAGCATTAAGTACTGATTCCCGAGCAATCCAGCCACTAATATTATAAAAGGAACCATAACAAAACCAATATTCCCCACACAATAAATAGATGCCAAAACTGAGCGAAACTACGAAAATGTTTCTTTCTTTACTTTAACCTAATTATAAGAGTTCCAACTAAACCGATTAGTCCAGTTAAAATTCAACCAAGTTTGAGAGCATGTGCATCTACCGTAACCCAAGACGGAACTGTACAGAGGAGAGGAAAGGGAAAAAAAAATTGCAAAAAGATTGGTACCCGATTCTGAACCTGGAGCACAAAATATCCACTATTAACACAGCAAGGAAAACTATAATTCTACTGTGAATAAAGAAGGGCAATATATCAAAAGGGTTCTCTGGTATATTGCACATTGAGAAGTCTACATACCTATCTGGTCATGCTCAAAGTTGCATAGATATATTTGTTGGACCATTAGACTCCGAAGGAGCAGCTGAGCAATTGATCTCAATCTTCCCTGTCTCTCCATCTTCCAGCTTTGGTGTCAGTATAGTTGCTCCCTTGGGCTTCTTCGTAACATGGCCAGCAGACCAAGAAGATGGCTGCCAAACAGCATAAGAAAGGAATCTTAAACATAAACAATGGCATATTGCAAAATATCTGATGGGTCTATTCACGAAGAACAAGGATGTAGATTATTGAATAAACACCGCTAATATGAGAAATCAAGATCTGGATACATAATGGTTTACGCATTACAGTATCCTTGGTTCAGTCGTCTCAAAACAAAATGACTTCTATTACGGAAACCATTGAAAAACAAATATCAAAGAAATAAATGAAAATTATATATATATATATATAAGTTGAAATAAAGTAAATTGTATTATTCTAGTTACCAGAAAATTGTGCTCTTCAAAAGGGTTCTTTCCTGGACATATTATTCTGATAACTATACTTCATGCTCCATTGAAATAGTACTAATAACCTATCACAATGGAGGTGCAAGTGAGATTAACAATGATTGAACCAGCCAGTCATCAACAAGCAGTTTGGGCTCAAATCTACACTCCTTGATTGCAAGAGTTCAAGCTACACAACCAAAATGGTAAGTCTTAACTAGCTGCCAACTGGAATGCTACATTGACTGTTAGGTCCTGGCACCAAAAGGCTTGAGCCTTGAGCTACGGTTGACAAGCAACAGCAAAAATCTGGCAAATTCTATGAGTTTCATTCCATAGGCAACCCTCATAAATAGGGAATCACTGGGATGATGATACTGATCATATTCACCAATATTAACTAATGAATTATGTATTGTAGCTTAGTGTTAGGAGGTGAAAAAATGATAGCTGCCTGTCATCTGGAATCTAGACATATTAGTACAGAAACAGGATGTGGACTTGGTTTTGCAGTTAGATGGAACCACCTTGGCTGATGGGTTTGTGGTTCAACCAAATTCCCAAATTCTCAAAAGACTTGGTACAACCCAAAATCATCATTCCTTTTGGTTCACACAACCAAAAATATTTTCTCAAATCATAATCACATTGATACATCTTTTGCACCCTCACTAATATTAATTAATGAATAAAAAATAAAAAATATCTAATTCACCAAAACTTTACCTACAAGATTCATAAAGGTAATATAAACGAGGAAAGTGCAAATTAATATCTAAGATAATAGACTTCATCCAAATATAACATACCAAAATCAAGTCATGAAGAACATAATAAGGGGAAAGTATGAGCTTTATTCACTTCATAGTCCATTTGGGAGGGAAAAGTGAGAGGAAGGAAAATGGATAAAGGAAAATAGAAGAAAATGATACATTAGTTCTTGTTTGGTATAGGAAGGAAAAGTGGAGGGAAGTAAAAGTGGTGGGGTTACTTTTCCCTCATAAAGTAAGAAATTCAATCCCTCAAAAAATGGAAGGATAACTGGAAGAAAAAGTGGAAGCTTATTCTAATTTACAATTATACCCCATAGAAATTATATTATTTAAAAATTATTCAATGAAGTCAAATGGTAGATAAGTATTTTTTGTTGAGGATATAATTGATAAAGCCTATATATTTTATTTTTCTTCCTTCCACTTTTTCTTCCATACCAAACAAAGAAAAGTGCATCTCTTCCATCTTCCATCCCTCGTAACAAACACAAAGGAAGCAAATGGCCTTTCCTTTCCCTTTCCATATGGATGGAAAGTACATATTTACTCTTTTTCCTTCATCTCACTTTTCCATCCTTCCTACCAAACGGAGCCTCAGTGTTGCTGGTAAATGCATGTAAGAGATAAATTATACCTCTTCAGTATGAGAAAGCAAAAGAACTATATGTAGGATCCACACATAAATGTTAGTAAATATATAAGAGAACATAAGGACATTTAGGAGTATATGTAATGACAAGACATTTCAAAACCGACTCGACATTTCAAAACCCAATCCAACATAAACTCGATTGCCAACATCTACAGCTTTATCTTGACGTAGATGTAGGGTTTCGTAATTAGTATAGTATATGTTCTAGGATTTAATAAGACTATATACATGGCGATGGCACTTATGTTACTAGGACAGCTAGGTACCTTTTACTTTTTTGCCCTTGCTTATGTCAAGGTTGTTAATGTTTTCTACGAGTATATGGGATTAAGCTTTTTGTATATATATGAAGTATTGTTATAACTGAATGGGTTATCCTATCAACCTTTATGATTTATCTTATTCTTTGTTGCTGGATTTATCTTGTGGTTATACGGTTAGTATCATCTGGGAACATCTAGAACTATATGTCAACAACACTAATTGTCAACGTAGGTATGGGTTTCACATGTGCATATAATATTTAGTGATGCTAATTGTTATGGGTCGGTTCGGACGAATCTATACCCGTTACTCACATGGACCGGCCAAAGAAAAAGACACACAAGATCCGACTAGGGTTGCCCATACCTAGCCGGCAGCATTACTTGGCAATATTATTAGTAATATTAGCAATAGTTAGTTTTCTTTCAAGGAAGATATTATTAACAATATTGTTAATAATGTCTTTTCTTGAAAAAAAAGATATTACTTGACAATATTATTAGTAATATTATAACAATAATTAGTTTTCATTCAAGGAAGATATTATTAGCAATATTGCTAATAATATCTTTTCTTTCAAGGAAAGAAATTACTAGTAATATTATTAGCAATAATTAGTATGATTTAGTTTCCTTTCCAACAAATTATGGTTAGCAATTGAAGCCATCCTCTATCTATATATAGAGGTGAAAATTCTCTTGAGAAGATTATCAAAGAAAAGTTTAATAAAAAATATAGGCGGTACTTCTCCCGATCTGAGAAGCGTCCGCGTCTGCGACAAGGCGCAACACCAAGGCCGACCGGTGACAAGATCAGACGGCTTCTTCATCGTCTTCATCCCATCGTCCAGTTACGCGTGCCTTCGCTAAGCAAGAAGAAACGTGTAACAAGTTGGCACAGAGCAGTTCGATCCTCCCGACCTCATGGCGCCTACACCATCATCCAACGACGAACGCCTCCTTCGACTCAAGGCCACCGTCGACGGCATCCGCAAGTGTCTCGACGCCCAGGTCGAGAGTACCGCTGCGACCAACACCTTCATCGCCGACCTCGCCGCAAAAATCAACGCGTTGCTTGCGAACTCGACAACCACCATAACCTGTCGCGGCACCTCACCCCCTCTAAGTTCCAGCCCCCCCTGCAGGCCCACACGGCAACGGCAGCCCACAGAGGGGACATCCGCACGCCGACAACTAACGCCCCGCGGGCCTGACAACCCCCTGCGGGTCCTCCCCCGCTTCGACAGACCCCCCGGGTCCTCCCTTCACCCCACCACGACCCTCCACCCCCCCCCCCATACGAGGAGAAGTTCATTACGGCGAATCCCTGCGCGGGGCTCATTTCCGCAACGACTACTACCGCGACTCACCTCGCCACGACCCCCCTCGCGGCGACTACCGCGACCCCTTCCGCGACGACAGATACCGCCGCCGTCCCGACCCTCGCCACTTCTACGAAGGGGCCGAACGTTTTGGAGGCCGAGGCGACGTCAGCGAGGAACGCTGGCTACCGCGCTTTCCACGTCTCGACTTGCAACCTTACGACGGCACCGGCGATCCTTTACTTTGGGTGCGTCATTGCGAGCGGTTCTGCGAACTCCACCGCATTCCAGAGAAGGAGCGAGTCCAGGTGATGGGACTCAAACTTGAAGGCGAGGCTCAGTCTTGGATCGACGGATGGCAACGACGGGTAGGCTGGATCGACTGGGGGGCACTTCTTTGACGAGCTTCTCATCCGATTCAACATTCTTACGCATCGCGGGGCGTTAGGGGATCTCATATCCCTCAAGCAGACGGGCACGGTCGCGGACTTCAACCGAGAATTTCAATCCTTGTTGTCTCGAGTTTCGCGCTTGTCCAGCGACGAGGAGATCGACATCTATCTCCGGGTTGACGACAACCATGGACCAGGATGTGCACCGCGACCGGCCATTGACCCTCGCACAGGCCATGCGGTGCGCGCACGAGGCAGAGCATAGATGGACGGACGGCGGCACCACGGCCGTTTCCGGAAGCCTCAATCGCGGTGGATGATTCCCGTCCACGCGCTACGCGGCACCCCAGCAGTGACCGGCCATCCCGGGCCCCTCTTTCAGCAAACCGGCCTCTGGCGGCGGGTCCCACGCTCCAAGGCTATCCGCGGCAGGACCGGCCGGCACCTCAGGGACGGCCGTCCAGGCCAATTTCGCTGGCTCGTCGGCGCCCAGACCTGTTCCCGTCGACTCAACGGGGCTGAGATGGCCGAGCGCAAAGCAAAGGGTCTCTGCTTCAACTGCGACGAGACCTACTCCCCCGGACACCGCTGTAAGTACCTCTTTTATCTAGAGGTACCGGAAGACGAAGAGGCTGATTTCTTAGGGGAAGAGTTCGATGAGGACAGCCGATCGTCAATCTCCGCCTTAGCCATCCACGGCCATAAAGGGGGGACAATGCAGCTTCTCATTCAGATCCACGGGGTGCTACTTCTTTGCTTAGTTGATTCGGGGAGCACTCACAACTTTGTTAGTTACTATGCTGCGCAACGACTCGGCTTGCGCACGACACTAGGAGCAGCAAGAACGGTCCGGGTTGCAAACGGAAAGGAGCTACCTTGCTTCGGGGAGCTCGGCATATTAATCTTTACAATGGCGGACCATACCTTCGCAACCCCCTTAATGATCATCCCTCTCGATCGTTTTGACGTCGTTTTAGGCGTCGAATGACTCGAAATACTGGACGGGATCGGGTGGGACTTCCGACACCTCACCATGCGTTTCACCTTCCAAGACCGCGACATCCTGCTCTCGGGCCTCTCCCATCACGATGATCACCCCCTCGCGGTCGCGGCCATCCATGCCAGCGACGAACCACCTCTCCAGATCCTCATCCACTTCGCCTTCATCTTCGAGCTGCCCTCCACACTACCGCCTCATCGTTCCTGTGATCACCGCATTCGCCTCAGGAAAGGCACTGAGCCGGTTGTGGTTCGGCCATATCGTTACCCGTTCCGCCAGAAGGACGAGATAGAGAGGCAATGCGACGAGATGCTAGCGCAGGGTCTTATTCGCGCCAGCCGATCACCCTTCTCCCTTGTGTTGCTCGTCAGGAAGGCCGACGACACTTGGCACTTCTGCGTGGACTACTGCCAACTCAATGACAAGACCGTCAAAGACAAGTTCCCAATCCCAGTGGCGGAGGAGTTATTCGATAAGCTCCATGGCGCAGCTTTTTTTTCCAAGCTCGACCTCCGCTCGGGCTACCATCAGATTCGAATGGCGGACGAGGACATCGACAAGACAGTCTTCCGCACGCACCACGGGCACTTCGAGTTCCTCGTAATGCCGTTTGGCTTCACCAACGCCACTTCGACCTTCCAGGTCCTGATGAACGAGGTATTCCAACATTTTCTACGAAAGTTTGTACTTGTTTTCTTCGACGATATTCTTGTGTACAGTCCCTCCATGGAAGAGCACCTTCGCCACCTCAAGACAATATTCGAGACTACACCACCACCAGTTGCACCTGAAGATGACCAAGTGTACCATCGCAGAGCGGCATGTGTCCTACTTGGGGCACATCATTTCCAGCAGCGGGGTGGCGGTTGACCCGGCCAAACTGGCCGCAGTGGCAGAATGGCCTCGTCCGACCAGCATGCGGGCTCTTCGGGACTTTCTCGGCCTCGCCGGCTACTATCGGCGATTCATCAGGGGCTACGCCGAGATAGTGGCACCACTCAGCGACTTGCTCAAACGGAACGCCTTCATTTGGACGGACCTCGCCGACACTGCCTTCAACAACCTCAAATCCGCCCTCATGTCGCCCCCATCTTGCGTCTTCCCAACTTCTCCACCGACTTCGTCATCGAGTGCGACGCATCAGGACAAGGCATCGGCCAGTCTTACATCAGGAGGGCCATCCAGTAGCATTTTTTAGTCGAAAACTTGCGGCACATCATGCCAAGTTGACAGCTCACGAAAGGGAGCTCATCGGCCTCTCCAAGGCCATCCGACATTAGCGTTCGTACTTATGGGACAAGAATTTTTGCGTCCACACAGATCATTACAGTCTCAAGTTCATGCTCGAGCAGGCCCTCGTCACACCCCCGCAGCAACATTGGTTGAGTAAACTCATGGGCTTCTCGTTTCACGTGGAGCACAAGCCAGGTAAACTCAACCAAGCAGCTGATGCACTCTCCCGCTTTGACACCGATATTCCCGAATGTGCAGTACTTTTCCGGCCGGTGCTCGCACTTGAGCAGGAGTGGCTCTCCGCGCTTGCTGCCGACGAGGCGGTCGTCACGCGGCGGGCAACCATCTCGACCTCTCAGTCCGAG
This sequence comes from Iris macrosiphon, assembly GCA_036927795.1. NCBI lineage: Eukaryota > Viridiplantae > Streptophyta > Magnoliopsida > Asparagales > Iridaceae > Iris > Iris macrosiphon. Next base: position 190,431,929 of record JAYESA010000006.1, on the reverse strand, counting down.
GCCGACTGGAAGGAGACTGGCGGCCTCATCTACTACCGCGGGCGCCTCTTAATTCCGGAGTCCTCGCCACTGGTCCCCCGCATCATCTACCACTTTCACGACAGCACACATGAGGGCAGTACCAAGACGCTGGAGCGAGTGCGTAAAGAGTTTTTCTGGCCCGGTCTACGCCGCACTATTAAGGAGTACGTGGCCGCATGTGCCACCTGCCAACGCAACAAGACATCCACTCTCAGCCCTGTAGGCCTGCTACAGCCCCTGCCAATTCCACATGTGTGGGCCAATATTTTCATGGACTTTGTGACTCAGTTGCCCCGCTCCAAGGGCAAATTCGTCGTCTTCGTAGTATTGGACCGGTTGTCCAAGTATACACATTTCATGGAGATGAGTCACCATTTTTCGGCATCATCAGTCGCACAGGTTTTCTTTGATATGGTGATGAGTCTACATGGTATTCCCGAGACCATCGTCAGCGATCGCGATCCCGTGTTTACCAGCGCCTTCTGGCATGACACTTTTCGGCGGTGCGGTACTAAGTTGCTCTTGTCCTCAGCATACCACCCCCAGTCAGATGGCCAGACGAAAGTGGTCAATCGGACAATGGAGATGTACCTCCGCTGTTTCATAGCTGACAAACCCAAAACGTGGACTTACTGGCTTCCGTGAGCTGAGTTCTGCAGCTTCTGCTACAACACCTCCTTTCACTCGGCTCACCGCACCACCCATTTTGAGCTCGTATACGGCCGGCCTCCTCCCGCCATGCTTCCCTATACGTCCGGCGCCTCCGTAATTTATGTTGTCAACCGCCACCTCAATGATCGTGCCACAGTTCTCAAACAAGGAAGACAGCGCCTTCACCATGATCAGAATCGAATGCGACGCAAGTATATGATGCTCGCCACTAGGAGGTCATCTTCAACCCGGGCGATTGGGTGTGGGTGCGCTTCTAACGACATCGACAATCCACTTTGAGGCACACAACTGACCACAAGCTCGCTCCTCGCTTCTTCGAACCCTTCTGAGTCTCTGCTCGGGTTGGCACGGCGGCCTATCAACTCGAGCTTCAACCCACGCCCGCCTCCACAACGTCTTCCATGTATCCTCGCTGAAGCCATTCCGTGGTACACCACCGACGGTAGTACCAGCCTTACCCGCTGACCTCATACCAAGCGAACACCCGGTCCCGACGGCGATACTTGATACTCGGATGGTTGCCGACACCCGCGAGTACTTGGTTCGCTAGGCGGAAGAAACCGCTGACGATGCTACATGGGTCCAACACGACACCCTCAAGCGCCTTCATCCCGGCTTTCGGCGCGAGGATGCGCTAGATTTGAAGGGAGGGAGTATTGTTACGGGTCGGTTTGGGCAAACCTATACCCGTTACTCACATGGACCGGCCAAAGGGAAAGACACACAAGACCCAGCTAGGGTTGCCCATACCTAGCCGACAGTATTACTTGACAATATTATTAGTAATATTAGCAATAGTTAGTTCCCTTTCAAGGAAGATATTATTAGCAATATTACTAATAATGTCTTTCCTTGAAAGAAAATATATTACTTGGCAATATTATTAGCAATAATTAGTTTCCTTTCAAGGAAGATATTATTAGCAATATTGCTAATAATATCTTTTCTTTCAAGAAAAAAATTACTAGTAATATTATTAGCAATAATTAGTATGATTTAGTAGTAATATTATTAGCAATAATTAGTTTCCTTTCAAGGAAGATATTATTAGCAATATTGCTAATAATATCTTTTCTTTCAAGGAAAAAAATTACTAGTAATATTATTAGCAATAATTAGTATGATTTAGTTTTCTTTTCGATAAATTATGGTTAGCAATTGTAGTCATCCTCTACCTATATATAGGTGAAAATTCTCTTGAGAAGATTATCAAAGAAAAGTTTAATCAAAAACATGGGCGGTACTTCTCCCAATCTGAGAAGCGTCCGCGTCTGCGACAAGGCGCAACACCAAGGTCGGGCGGTCACAAGACCAGACGGCTTCTTCATCGTCTTCATCCTATCGTCCAGTTACGCATGCCTTCGCTAAGCAAGAAGAAGCGCGTAACACTAATTGTCAATTAAGGTGAGAGTTTCACATCTGCATATAATATTTTAACATGGTACCAAAGCAAGATTGATGATCATCTCTTCATGTATTTCTTTCCCAGGTGGTTTCACTACTGTTATCGTTCGTCTCATTCGTCTTGGAACTCTTCGTTATTGTCGTCGTCTTCTTTCGGTGATGTAGCAGCCTTTATCGTTCTTATCAAAACTGTCCTCAACACCTTCTTTGTTGTCATCAACATTTTTGGCAACCTCCGATGTCTTTTCCAGAGAACTCTTTAAACCTGTGTTGACTTTTTTGACAACTTTCTGTCAACCTACAATGAATTTTGTTGTCTTTTTTGGTATCCGAAGGACTTTTTCGACATATCCTCCGGCAACTTTTCTTTTGCTTTGTTTAGTCACGATGTTGGCCGCCTCTCTTGCCACCAAGCTGGTATCTCATTTGCTTCTGCGATATTCACTTCATTACTAGCAAGCTTGTTCGTGTTTTTCACTCTCAACTTGGGGAAACATGGGGGAGTGTTGATAATTAAGATATATTTAAATTATTGTTATAATTGCATGGGTTATCTTATCTATTTTTAGAATTTATCTTGTGGTTTATCAGTTCCTATCATCTAGAAACTCTAAAACCTATATATGTATGATGATAATTGTCAATATAGGTGAGGGTTTTCATCTTTGCACTTTGCACATAATATTTTAACACTTTCCAATATATTTCTCTATATGTTTTGCACATGTGAGTGGTGTTTTGCTAAAAATTAGGTGTTTCCTGTATTGATCTTCCAATACGAGATCTATAAGATGGTTTGCAAGGTCAAGGCGGCCGCCATTTAGAACACTGAGGTTTGCAACGTGTGCGAGTTGGTACATGTTTCTCTTCTATTTATATTCTCATTTCTATTTGTGGTTTTGCCTAATCATACCTCTCTACAAATACTAAGAAGATTACGGAAAGAAGTGTGGGTGTCATTGCTTGCTGGATTCTTGTCGAGGGTAATTTGAATGGGAGGTGGTTTCGTTCTACCTTCTCTCGCATCAAAAATAAGTTTTCAGGTAGCATGCTATATAAGTTTCAAGATATGTTCTAGACTTTCCTTTACAGTAGTTAGGTATTGCATCTTTTTGCTATTAAGATCTACAACCACCGGTGGTGGTAGATTTTTGGTTGCTTGGGTCCGGTAATTTGTACACTTTTGATATTGCATGGTATTATAGTACAAGCTAAATTTTATAAATTGAGGGTTTTGTTTTCTTCGTGTTTGCTATTTGTCCGCGATCATCTTTCTTCAGATTGTCTCGGCTTTCCTCACATCGTCTTTTGGTTGCTAGGTTACTATATCTGTATTTTTATGTTTGTTCACATCATAGTGACCTAGTAATTTTTTTAATATATTTATTCTATTGTTTGGTTGATCTTAGTTTCTAGGTTAGCCATCTATTTTTTCTGTGTTGTCGCATTAGTAACATTGATCTATTATCGAACTTATATAACTACCATAAATACTAAATGACTAAGTCCGATGGTCTTTGATTCCCTTTTCTTTTAGTTTACCATACATTCTTAGTTCTTTCTCATTCATTTGATTTAGTAATTATACACACTATATTTGTTTAAACTTTACACTAATAAAGATGCCATCATCTTTGAATTAGATTTATTGATGTATTATCAAGAAAGCCTTTATCCCAACTGAGTCAGCTATATAAATCCTTATCTTCCATCATATCAGTTAAGGATTGTCCCCTCTCTGCATAAGCAAAAGCCTCCTTTTTCACAGATTCAATCCAAGTCCTCTTATGCCTACTCCTCACTGTAGTGATTCCTTTAACTAACTGTAGCATTCATCCAAATTGGTGAATCTAAATGTCTCCGCTGCACATGTAAAAACCATCTCCAACAGTCAAGATATTACAAAATATTTATTAAAATTCATGTTCTACTCTACTGAACTTATGCATGTATACTTGCATTCAACTTGAATAATATTAAATCACCATGAGCTGATACCTTCAGTATTCAGCTAATATTGGAAGGTTTAGACCAGTTGCAGGTTCGTCACGACCAGACATGGTCCAACTTGGCTTGGAGTACTTGGCAGAACAATTAGGATCGTGGTCGTCGCCCGTAACTGAAATACAAAGTTGGTGATGAGCAGATAATGGTCGTCCCCAAAGTACCAACTGAGGATAGGTTGATGGGCTCAGTGGTAGTAACTATAATACAAAAATATCTTTCTTCAAATTTTTGGTCCACCTTAGTCCACTTGCTCCTATCTATGTTAGCATAGGAAGTCACCAAGATGACCCATGAGGCCAATGCCCTCAAATCAATGAGTGGGAAAACAAGTAGGAATTCACAAGTGCCACTTTCCAATGTCTTGAAAACCCTATATTCGACCCCCAATATCCAATGTCTGTTGAGTGATGAACAATGTTCTAAAAGGCGGCCACCTAGGCGCTAGGCGGCTGGTGTCCGTCAGATGCCCGCCTAGGCGCCCGTCTAATCCCTCCGACGCCTAACTATGTATGTTATGGGATTTTATGAACTTTTTTTTGCAATTTTCATTAGGTTTTTTGAAAAAAAATTATATTTTTTTCATTTTTGAACCGCCTACGTCTATGCAGCCGCCTAGACAGGTTAGGCGCTAGGCGGCAGGCGGCCGCCCGACTAGCGCTTTTCACAACCCTGGTGATGAACCAAAAAATCCAGGTCTTTTATAAGGTGTGAACAGGTAGGGATGATCTTGCCCTAATGACAAATCGGATCAGGTTGGTTGGGGTTTGGCAAACGAATTTAGAAAGGCCATCTCAGAAGAGAGAGAGAGAGAGAGAGAGAGAGAGAGAGAGAGAGAGGCGTGAAAACATAGCATGGGAAGACAAAGTGCCCAACTGCAAATTGCTTCAATAATAAGCTAAAGTAAGACAATATAGCACTTTTCATATGAAAAAAAAGCCAAAAATGCACAATTTCACCTAATCAAAATTTAACAACATCGGATAAAAATAATTCTGACCAACCAACTCAGGCTTTATTATTAAGTATAAACACGGTAGGTCGCACCAGGCAATCTTGTGCAGAAAATGTGACTACGATATGGTCTAAATTCCCTCAACAGAAAGGTTTGTTAAAATAAACAAATATATGATATGTACTAAGAAATATAACAGTAATGAGAAGGAAAAACACTCTTTGCACATAAAGCTTGTGCAAATAACAGAGAGCCAACTTACATCCTGTTTGAGTTTCATAATTGCGGAAACTAGAATCTGATTTCCAACCATATCCTTCATCCTTTTCACCAATTCATCTCGACTTATAATTTTATTCTGAAATAAGGTCAAATAAAAAATAAACTAGGAAACAAGGGATACGATACAAGTTACCAAAGTTTTCTCAAATTCAAAAGCCAAAAATTCTGTCAAGGATTACCTTCAACTCTTGATGATGAAGTAACAATAATTCCATCACTATTGGTGATACTTTATCTTGAATTTCTTGAAGTAGCACAGTGAAAGGAAGCCATGGAGAGGTGGGGCCAGCTGGCTTAGGGATGACCTGTATAAGGAATGGTTGAACAGAAGTGAGAACATAATCACCAATATAGTGGATACAGTATTGTTCTTACTTCTACACACAAAATTTAAGAAAAGGGGAGTTTGCAATCCTGATCTTCATAATTGTGAACATTCTTAGATAAGTCTCGGCAAGCCTATAAACTCATTACAGCCACACATGCAGCAAAACAATAATAAATACAAGATAAATAAGTCCGATGCCTCACAGAATGAGTAGTTGAATAATCTGAAACGTTGGGCCTTTTAGCAACATGGAACCAGATATCCCGGAGCCCAAAGAAGTATTCTGAAATGGGGGGGGGGGGGTGGGGGGGGGGGGGGGGGGGGGTAGTCAATAATGTATTGGACACTTTTTCTAACTGAACGATTTGGCAACAGCTGCAAAGATTACCTCGAGTATTTGGAGGCAGCTTAAAACTAACAAGATACTCCGGATGAACATAAGTGCTCAGGTGGGTAGGCCATACCATGTAACACTTTGGACTCGAACAATCATCAACCCCAGAATCATATTCACCATTACTGGGAAAGTACTGCTTTGATCCTAGATTGACTTGCTCTGTATTGCCCAAGATAACTCGGCACAGGATCATGTATTGTACTTCTTTTTCGTCATTATCACATAATTTTACACTGCATGTAACCAAAAGAGAGAACCATCATGCTGCTCCACACCAAAGCAATAATCACTACTTGTATTATCTTCACTATGTAGGATAGCATCAGCTGCAGAACAACTCAATATAAATGATAAAAAAAATCAAAGAGAACTTAGTGTGACAAGTTAAATTATGTAAGCAAGATTGCTCAATGACAGATAAAAACAGGAAAATATGAGAGAACTTGACAAAGATGCACCTGGCAAAAGAACGGCTTTCTTGTGTGAGATACAAGGCAGTTCCACAAGGCCCTTCTTTCGTTGCCTTCCCACACATCATGGCAAAACCATGAAATAGAACCCCAGCAAGATCTGATTTCCCCGCGCCAAACCATCCATACCGTACATTTGCATCCCCACGCTCCTCTGCAGTCACCCTAATCTGTGTCTCGAAACTTTTCAGCCTATTCTTCCCAGTGGCATCCTTAGGAGCATACCGGTGAACAGCCACTATGTTATGAGGCGCAGCAAATGGACCCATACCCGACAGAAACAGATTCTGCGCAAAAAGAAAGCTCTCGCTGCTCCTAGCAAGATTGTCAAGATTAGTGAATAAAGTTTTTACCACAGTTGGTGGCCTGTCAATATAGGTAGCTCCACTTTCCTCAATAACATGCTTAACCACTTCAGGCTGAGAAACTAATGGCCTTTCTACCTCTGCTATCTGCAGTTGATTATCCATGGTCCCAATATCCCATTCATCACAATCATCATCCTCATGGCCAAAGACAGTTGGGAAGAAGCACTTGTCAGCTTCATCAATCCATGCAATGGATTTCTGTTTCCTGGTGTGCAGATTAACCACGGCCATCGATAGGAAATCAAAGAGAAAAGACTCGTTGCCTATATTGAATCTAACGGAAGCCTTATCATCCTTGAATGCATTGACCAGAGTGTGAGTCACCGATGTCTGGAAGTTCTGCCAGCCACCTTGATTATAGATCATGATGCGACGGGGCACCCCACTATTGAGATAGTTAAAACAACTTTCAGACAGGGAGGGCCGTGTGAAGCCGGAGAGGCAACCACGGGCATCACCTTGAAAAGAGGGCACATTGCCAGAACCAACACGAGCAGCCTTACGAACTCTGAGACCACCATCTTCGGTGGCAAGCTTCCTCTTTGAACCCGAATCACTAGGATTGTTAGGTGACGCCATTGGAGAGATGGGGCAGCACAGGATACAAAACTACGAAGAGAGAAACAAGAATGCCAAAATATCAAGCTTAATAAAAAATTTCACTTCAATGTTGCTAATTCCAAACCAATTTACAAAACCTCATTAACATAAATTAGATATTAACAAGTCCAAAATGGGTTCATTTTTCCATAATTCGTATACATTGCATAGTAGTGTATTCATCATAGTTGTCCGAGGCAAAAAAAAAAACATTTAGGCATCGAGGTTCTTCAGGGCCTATGCTCAAGGCGCAAAAGTGAGCTGCACACCTGAGTGAAGCAAAATACATATACAATAACAAGAATATCAGAGGTCCTCCTGGACCTCGAAACTGCTACGTGTTACTCTGTTCTAGGTCACACTCATTTGCAGCCAGAAAAAGGAAAGATTTGGCGGTGCTTAAACCCTAGACGGAGTTGGGTTGGTGACGCTATCGGGTTCTTCCTTGACATGAGCATCTAGACTAGCTGCTCTCCTCTAGCATAGGACGCTTTTAACGACTATGATCTACATCAATCTTAACTAATAAACCCCAAAACCTGGAAAGAAATTAGTTATTTAATGATGGGTATAGCTCAAAATCCTCACCATGAGGACCAGGAAAAGAAACAGGTTATTATGGTTTTTTACGCAATTAATCCAAAAGGTCTCTTTCAACCCAAGACTACTGACCCTGAAACTAAATTGTACTATACTAAAACAACCCTAAAATATATGACAAATGAATGGAATATTAGATATTAGCAACTACAAACCAGTTTTATTAGATAAAGATTTCACTCCAATACTGTTACTTGCAAATGTGAGGTACACACACAACAAGCTATGTAGTTAAAAACCGTTATATATCGGATATATCACCGATATATAACGGTATCGGTGACGAACCGATATTTTTTTTTGGAAAAAAATCGGTTAAATATCGGAACCGATAAAATCGGCCGATATTACCGATATTTTGTAAATATCGGTTTTAATAAAAACCGATATCTCACAGTAACTTTTTTTTTTTTACAGGGAATAGGGTCGTTGATGCGCAAGATTGGTTATTGGTAGTAGGTTCATGAAAGCTACTAGTATATCAAACCTAAAACCTAAAACCTATAAAAGAACCTCACAGTAACTTTTAGCTTTCAAGATTGGTTAATAAGGTTCTTTTCCTGCTACTAGTATATTTCATATGAACCTATAAAAACGATATATCCACAATCGGCCCGATATAACTTTGTAGTTCCTCAAGTGATCTCCTTTATCTTGGATCTCTTGGATTTCTCGACGATATGTATACTTTCTGCATATTTTATAATAAAAAACTATTAAGTGTATTGTTCATATATAAAAATTGTGTTAAAAATGCAAACCGATATTTATCGTTATAAAACCGATATATCGGTGATATATCTATAACTCTACTGGACCGTTATCATGAAAAAACCGTTATTAACTGCATAGACAACAAGCAAAGCAAAGCAAAGCAAAGAAGGTGTGTATAAAATAAAAAGATAAACAGAGCCCTTGACCTAGAGACAGCTTTGTGTTGCTATGTTCTAAGCCGTACTTGTTCACAACAACAACAAAAAGGGAGGGGGCACTTTAACTCAACCAATTAGGAATGTTAATGATATCAGGTCGTGTCGGATGCACGTACCGGGCACACCAAAATAGGTGTGTAATCCATGCGAGAGGATGCTATCGGTGTTGGGACCGGAAGCGTTGATACCGTGCTCCGATACCGTGTCTGAAACTGACCACAGCAGAAACTAGGCCAACCCACTTGAGATAGCTAAGCACCCGTCTAACGCAAGCACCAAGACAGATAAAAATACAATATATGTTCGGTGAGTACGTCACCTGGACAAATCCTAATCTATATAATTTCAAATGGAATTACAAGATTGAATAAACTATGTTTAATCATTTGCCGAAAGATTCAACCCCCTCACCAAACTCAAGTAGAAAGAAGATTCCAACTTGAAATCTCTCACCCTATCCATAGCAATCTCCCTGCACGAAGACGACAACTCCCCGCACAGATCTTATCTTCCAATTGTCTTAGATGGCGAGCCCTAAGAGCAAAGTACGGACTTTCTCTTAGATTTTCTGTGGACTTGATCCTCGAATCTCCGTCTTGAGCCTCATATTGCCTCCACCCTCAACACATATATATAGTTGAGAAACCTTATTTTAGGTCATAGGAATCCCTAAAATAGGAAACCCTATTATTAAAATAAGAGACCCTATTTTAGGTAATAGAAAATCCTACCAGCATTAATTATGGACGTGCAAAACTAATCAAATCAAATATTTGATTCAGATTTGGGCCCCACAAATATGATGTTACCAAATCCAGACCGGACCCAACAATCAGGTGTATAAGTTCACACTCATTCACAACATAAAGCAAGGCAGCACCTAGGCTAGAAACACTTTTAATAACAACTATAGTCTTAGGGTTTGCTTGGCAATTGTTGGGATAGCGGTTATGAGGTGTTTTAGAGTACCGGTTATGAACAGTTATGAAGAGTCCGATTTTGGGTGGTTTTAAGTAACAACTTTTAAACCAGTCCAACCCATACATGGTAATTCATTAATGAGTGGTTCTGAAGGTTTTTTATAAGAATAAAATTACCTATATGTCCATATATAAACAAATTCCCAAAGTTTTATTTATGATGTCGAAGTCTTCATGATACATGATTCTTGGAGGTATCTTTATGGGTGTGTATCATACAATGTCCGACTTTGACAATAACCAAATAGGATTTATAAGAATGATCGTCTGGATAAAAATAGTCCCTATAAGAATAATCATCTGACGAAGATAGGAGAGAGTATAAAAAAGTAAGATTTTAAAAACTCACCGAGGAAGTAGTCGTAGCAAATAGAGGAAGTAAAAGAGATAGAGGAAATAGGGTAGGTATTAGTAGTTATAATTATATTTTTTACGAGGATATAAAGGAATAAAATAATAAAAACCCTCAAAACCCACAGATTGGAGTGTTTATAAAGACACTCAAAATTACATTACACCGATTTTGGGGAGCTTTTAGCCGACCAAATGCAGTGCCTAAAAAAAATACCAAGCAAGGGTTGTTTAAACACTTCATAAACAGCCGGCTCAAAAACCCTCCAAAACCGGTGAAAACACCGTGGCCAAGCAGACCCTTAGTCTTCACTCTCCGTCGTCCAACCAATCAACCCCAAACCTGGAACGAAATTATTCATCTAATGGCATATTCAAGATCCTCACATAAAGTCAACGGGAATAATGGTTATTAAAGGACTTTTATGCAATTGTTCCAAAATGTCTCCTTCAACCTAAGACTAGTAACCCTGAAAATAGAAATATATTGTAAAATAATAAAAATAACCCTAAAATTCGTGACTATTACATGAAATATTAGAAAAAAAAAAAAATGTAGCTAAATACACCAAATACCAACAACACATACACACACAAAAGAAACCCTAGGGTTTATGCTTGTAAATCCTAAAAAAATCTAAACTTGGAGCGATTTCTTCCATTAGAACCCTAAATAAAAAATCTGAACTTGGAGCGATTTCTGCCATTAGAACCTTAAATAAAAATCCAAACTTGGAGCGATTTCTTTCATGAGAACCCTAAAAAATCATTTTCTTCCTGTCGAAAAAGAGAGAGAGAGAGAGAGAGAGGGATTGGAAGACTTACTTAGCGGAAGGAATAGAAAGAAGAGGAGGAGAATGGAGTGAAGTAGAGGAATAAGTAGGGTATTGAACTGTAGTTGGTCGTCGACGACATTAACGAAGAAGTAGAAGAAGAAGAAGAAGAAGAGGGAAAGTAAGAAAGATTGGGGACCAAGTCAAGGGAATCAAAGATACCTATCCCTCTGGAAATTAATTAGCAAGTCTGTGCACGTTTTTGTTGTGGGTTATCGGGTTCAACTCATAAAACTGAAATTTTCGAATTTCTGAATTTAATAAAAAAATAAATTTTATCTATACTATTATAATCATATCAGGATATTTAGATTATATAAAATTTTAGGTAAAACTATATTTCTCTACTATTATAATACAGCTTCTAGACGGCTCAAAAATGAACCGTCTAAACTGTAAGTAAATACTCAACCAATTAATAATTAAAAAAAAAATTAAATAATTTACTACCCGTGTACGTGTTTTTCTTATCTAGAAACATCCTAAAATTATTATAATTACCTAAACATATATTAAAATTTCTACTATTATAATGTGGCTTCTAGACGGCTCAAAAGTTAGTCGTCTAAGCCGTAAGTAAATACTCAACCAAATAATAATTAAAAAAATTAACTACCCTTGTACGTGTTTTTCTTACATAGAAACATCTTAAAATTATTATAATTACCTAAACATATATAAAATGTATATAAAGATATATATAAAAAATTCAAATAAAAATATATTCAATATTTAAAATATTTTTAAAATATTTTAAAATATATTTTTTATATCTAAACATATATCCATAATTTTACAAACATATATATATATATATATATATATATATATATATATATATATATATATATATATATATATATATATAATTTAAATTTAAATATGTTCAAATCAAATTACTATTTCTCTACTATTATAATGCGGCTTCTAGACGGCTCAAAAGTGAGTCGTCTAAGCCGTAAATAAATACTCAACCAATTAATAATTAAAATATTTAAAAAAAATTAACTACCTTTGTACGTGTTTTTCTTACGTAGAAACATCTTAATATTATTATAATTATCTAAACATATATTAAAATGTATATAAAGATATGTATAACAAATTCAAATAAAAATATATTCAAAATTTTAAAATATATTTAAACTAATTTTTTTATATCTAAACATATATCCGCAATTTTACAAACATATATATATAACAAATTTAAATTTAAATATGTTCAAGTCAAATTTAAACTATTTTAATAGAATTTAATTTTTTATTAAAAAAAATCAATAACATCAATGAATTTTATAAATCTTATTTATATATATATATATATATATATATATATATATATATATATATATATATATATATATATATATATATATATATATATATATATATATAACAAATCTAAATTAACAAATATTTAAACTATTGTCAATAATATTAAAAAAATATTTTACGTGCAACTCACATGCATTTACTAGTATGTATAAATGTGTAGACCCCCTGATTTTAAATTTTAAATTTTATTATTTTTATTGGAATAATGTAATTATTTGAGATTAAACAAAAATTATTATTTTTAGCTAATTTGAAAAATATAAAATTCATGGAATTATTAACTTGTATAGATATTTAGGTATAATTATTAATTACAAATATTTTACAGAAAATATATTTTTTGGGTACAACTACTATTAAAATATTGTAGAATTTTTCTGAAAATTATTTTAGGTACAAACATATTTTCTTGATGGATATATATATATATATATATATATATATATATATATATATATATATACACACACATATACATATACATATACATATGGTATTATAAAAGAAAATGAAAACGAATAAAACCCAAACCCAAAATCCAAAATCCAAACCTTAAACCCGCTACCCATCCCCTGACCCCTCGGTTCAACATCCCGTACCCCCCCCCCTCCTTCTCTCCATCTATAAACGTCACCATCACCATCAAACCACCACCACCACCAATCATCCAGCCCCGACCCCTCGATTCAACATCCCGTACCCCCCCTCCTTCGCCCATGGCCGCTTGTGGCACCACCACCGCCACCAGAATCGTGGTCGCGCAGCCGCGTGTGACCCGCCCGCGGACAACAGCGACAGCAGCGAGCCCATCTTCCCGTACTGATTTCTCCCTCCTCGACGATTCGTTTTGCGTGTTGTCTTCTACGGTATGTTCAAAACATAACCCTCATCAATCTCCTTCAAATATATTAGTTTATCTTGCCTAAAATTATGAGAAAAATTAATCCAATGAAGGGAGAAAAACTGCTCAAAACCGAACAGAATTTTTACTCCTTGAGTCCATGTTTGCGGATCCGTAACTCTTTGCACAGTGGACTGATTCGCAAACCAATTTCACCTACTTGTAGACAATATAACCCTCTAGGATTCTCAGTAAATAGATTATTTTATTCTATACTAAAAACCCGAGTTTTATTCTCTTGAAATCTCGGAAAAACTATAATTTCAGATTCTAAAATATCCCAATACGGATGCGTCCCGCCAAACGAGACAACTTCGTCGCGTGAGAATTATACCAAAATGGGCGTATCGTCAACACGGACGTGTGGAATTTTGTAAAACTTGATTCGGATGTGCGTGCACACCGAAATTAACGCGAATCCGTCGAAAAATATCGTATCGGCCTATTCCGACACCTTATCATAACTTCGTGTGTGCTTGTCGTTTCGCAACAAAACTTGCGTCATCGAATTCATAGCGTTATGCTGGTCCTGTGACCCAAGTTTGGTTCAATTATGAGAACGTTGACGAAATACTATTTCGTGGGCCCTACGGTTCCATTTGACGGGTGATTTCGTGACCGTCTCACCGGAATCCAATTTTGGACACTCCGTTGAGTTCGTGTCATCGTTCTGGACGTTTACTAAATTTGGATAACTTTGTCTCTGTCACGTTTTACGGTGCAAAGTGGACCACAAATGGATACCGCTTTAACCCAAAACTTTTGTTTTTGCCCTGTGTCCAAATTGGACTTATGGGTAGCCAATTCTATCTATTTCTTATATTTTGAAAACGTTGGTAATGTATGTTGCAGCATCCGGAGACGTTTGTGTGGAATCCACCTTTTCGGGAGCAGTTGACGCATTGAGCTCGCTAATTGGACATCGCTATATCCAGAATCCAGGCAAGTGTACATTACCTTGTTCACAGTAGATTGTGCTCTAGTTATTTTATTTTTTGCTTTTTCTTTTATTGCTTGTAATTGTTATGACCTAGGACCACCACGATACTTAGCTTCGGGATTACATTCGGGTGCCGACTTCCGTACGTGGAGTTCGGGTATCGTTAGTTGCATTGTCAGCGCTTACCTACTCGTGCTACTCTTGCATGATTTACCCTAAGACACTGTACTCGACTTTCATGCACATGAGCCACTCTTGAGATATTCAAGGATCTCGGCTTATGTTTTCGGACAAGGCTGGAGACTTGTACTAGTGCTATTATTTATGCCTTGACTTGATAGATAAAGATTGTCTTGCGTTTCGTGACATGAGGCGTGAGATACATGGGGTTGGGGAGAACTTACCGTACCACTGGGCTACCAAAACTCTACTAGTATTATAGTACTGCAGGTACCTTGACGAGGCTTGTACGTACCTGCTACTACTACTATCACTAGTTGTCACGCCCCAGTCCCAAAATACCGAGAGACTGGACACGTGGCAATGGCCAGCAACACGTACCGATGGACAACCCAATTTAATGGATCCATCAAGGCATGCTTAAGCTGTAGTCTAACAGGAAATAGAACAATTATTACAAGTCCCGGGTTATTCTAATCTCATCCACAACAGATAATCACAGATCAAAAGCCAGAATAAAGGAAATAGAAATAACTATCAAATCTCAATAAAAGTATCTCGGTGAACAATCCGAGAACAAGTCTGATACATCAATACAAATAGACAGGAAGTAAAGGAACTGGAAATAGAAACAGAAATAACTGACTATATACATCCACTGCTCAGGAGAAGTCCTCTGGTGCGAACTCGTCCTCAGGTCCTGGTACAGCTCCTAGAATTGCTCCTGTACGGTGTATCTCTGGATGGATCTCTTCGGCTATACCTGGGGACATAGTCCATTCCAGGTCCTCAGGGGACATAACAAGGTACAGATAATACAAGCCAAAATAAATGCAGTACAGAAATTAAATGAAACAGCAGGGTAAACTATGTAACCAGCTAAGTGATAAATGTAAGTTGAGAGCATCACTAGAACTCAGGCTGAAGCCGCTACAAGCTCTGTGTCGGGAAGCCGGTAGCAGTAATAACACGTAAAGGGCCAAGCTCCGGTTTAGAGTCTTGTGCCTCACAATAATAGGGGTTTATATATATATATGATCAGCCAGTAGCCTGTGTGTCTCTCCCCACCCAATGTAATCACACATCTCATGTCCATGACACGCACAATCATATCTAATGCATCAAGTCATAGAGTATCTAGGAATATAATGTCAATGCCATAAAGTATGTATCCTATACAGAATCACCATGAATATCTCAAAAAGATCATGTCCATGAATAGTGTCAAGTGTCATGGGTTTATAGAGTACTTGATAAGACAAGTACGAGAATGCAAAGGGGTCACGAATGTCCATCTCTAGATGACATACACAACATCGCGTACGGTGTTGGCACCCGACTAATAATCGGACGCTAAGTAAGTCACACGGTCCTACGTTAAGCATGCACAGCAATATAAATAAAGCAAAAAAATATGCAAAAAGAACTATAAAGTTGGAAAGGTATACTTGCCCAGTGATGTATAACTAAGTCAAGAAAATAAGTAGCAAACTGCAGGATTTGGCAAGGTACACTTGCCTGTGGTTCCGGCTCCAATTGTGGCTCTGACTTCAGCTAAAATTGCAGGCGGTACTCCAATTGCTGAAATAAACATCACCATCAGATCCAAAAAATATCAATCAGCTAGAAACGCCTGTCCTTGAGTCCAATTTGGAGACAAGGGCAAAAATGGCAATTTCGGGTCAAAACGGGGTCCACATGTGGGCCCGCTTTGCACCAAAAAATGTGTCAGGGTCAACGGTCTCCAAATTTGCCAAACTTAGTGTCAACAGGTCAGGAACGATGATACGAACCCAACGGAACTTCCAGAATTGGATTCCGATGAGTCGATCACAAAATCGCCCGTCGAGTGGGGCCTATGGGGTCCACGATACGCGATTTCGTCAACGTTCTCAGAATCGAACCAAACTTGGGTCACAGGACCAGCGTATCGCTACGAGTCCGATGGCGTAAGTTTTGTTTCAATCTGACGTGTGTACACAAAGTTACAGCGAGATTCAGAAAAGTCGGATACGGGGTGTTGTCCGCGGATACGCACTGATTTCGGTGTGCACGCACATCCGAATCAGCTTCTGCAAAATCCTACACGTCCGTATCAACGACGCGCACGTATCTGTGAAGACCGCTCGCGACCAAGTTGTCCCGTTTGGCGGAGCGTACTCAGTTCCGGGGTGAAACAGGGCGTTATTTTTCCTATTTTTGGATCGCGGTTCGCGATCGCCACAGGACGCGATGCCCCGAGCGGGTTGCACGGGCACCGAGAGGGTCACGCAGGGTTCGCGACGCAACAGATAGAATCAAAAATAGAGCTACGAGGAGAAAAAAACGGGTACCTGAACAGGGCTCCAGAAAATCGAGTTTTCGTGTCCGTGTCGACACGAAGTGTCCGGTTGCTGGCACCTAGGGTTAGGGTTTTGAGGATGCTGCCGGAGCTGAGGCGGAGGGGGCGGCGTTGCGGCCGGAGGCGGGGGCGCCGGAGGTGGCCGAGGGTGGTGCGGCGGCGCTGGGAGGCGGTGCTGGGAGGCGGCGCAGGCGGCGCAGGGCTCGGGCGAGGGAGGCTCGGGGTCGGCTGCGGGCCGAGGTTGTCACGCCCCAGTCCCAAAATACGTAGGACCAGGATTACTTGACACGCCAGCTACGCATTCGACCAGACTCTGGTCTGACTCGAATACGTATAAGCTGTAATATAAAGGGCACTATCTAGACTGTTCCATATATGTAAACCTCTATGTCTCAATCCATAATGTACATCAGTCTACAAGAAAGAGCTATATGTGCTAAGGTCGACCGCCCAATAACACACTAACTCGAATAGACTCGAGAAGAAGTATGAGTCTACAAAACTAGGCTAAAAAAGCAGATGAATAATCAATGTATATAAGCATAATGCCGGTAGATATAATGTGAGTACCTGGTACCATGCTCGCAAGATATGCCACTCCATCAGTATCTCCAAATGCTCCGTAATTATCTATGCTGCAAAACTGGCAGGAAACCAGGTCCTCAGAGGGACGTAACAAGGTACAGAAATATAGCATGCCAAGTAAACAGAAAGTACAAGTGCACGACAGGGTACTCTATCATAACCAACTAGTGTGATACAGTTTAAAGACAATGTTCGACGCGTGGGCTGTCCAAAATAAAACCGCAGCTCCGAACACAGAGACACACGGGTCGTACCATAGCTCCGAGCACAGAGACACACGGGTGTAACCACTACACTATGAAACAGGATCACTATACTATGAAACAGGATCACTATATATACATATATAAGCGCGTGCAGAGTAGCCCAAACGTCTAGTAACTGTCTTCCCCTTCCCAAGCGGTCAACGATTGTGCGTTGAACCTGAACCTCTAACTACAGTCTCGACACAAGAAAAAATAACTCAACAGACGCGATCCTAAGGTCGTCCCAGTCTCTGGTCATGATGTCAGTATCAGGATACAGGAATCTGGCACGATCACAGTGTATGAGTGTGTCCTGGGGTATCGATAAACTCAGGTACGCATATCGAGATACTACGAATCATCCGACAATCTTCCTAGGATGCTACGACGTACGTCTTCACCCGGTTGTGAACCGGACGCGAAGTACCGAACGTCAATATAACTACGTGTACAATGTACATACGAAACAATAAATATCTGTAAACTGAAATATAGGGTGGCAAGGTACACTTGCCTGCGTGCGGCTGCTGATGACGGGGATCGGGTACCGCGTCCAAGTCCTCAGGTCCCGTAATACCTAGTGAAGAGATACAAACCAGAATTAATAAACCACTTAGGACAGGCAAGTGTGCTACACACATCTACTTCTAGACTCAGTCTCAAATACGACTCACAGGGGCAAGACACTAGGGGGGTTGACCACAGTTGACTATCGGTACAATACAGCAATTCAACTAGTCATCTGTACATTCTTCTCAATTTAATTCTCCATAATTAAATCTACAATTTCCATCATGTACCATAGACCCCGATTATTTATTTAAAGGTCAAACACTCACTTTTCCTCGAATCCATAACTTGATTAAATTGTAATACTTCATGTAGGAAATATTCCTAATCCACAATGCACCTTAACACAAATACATTTCTCCGACATACTACAAGTCGAATCCCCAAGTCTTTGATCACCCTATTTAAGCATCGTCACATGTCCAATATCGTATTTATTTTCTCACAAGTTGTATTCACCCTCATTTCCACTAATTTCAACATCCAAAACCAACTTTATAATACAAGATACATTCTCACTATACTACATAAATATTAAACCATGTCAACCTCATTAAACCCATCCTCAAGTCATTTAAATTTTCATATGCATTCACATTAACCTCATTTGAATTAACCAAAGTATACCTTAACACATAGTGCAAGTAAACCTACACTAACCATTTATATATATTCAAGAACCTTCTTTCAAATTGTAATTAACCCACAAGTAGTTTATTTATCATTCCCTTCACCCATGCATATATCCATGACACTTATTCATGTTCAAAAATACACTAAACTAATCCACACAATATACACTCTAACAATATATGAACATCTCCATAATTAACATCATTCCATTATATAAACTTCCTATTTAACACAATTAATATTCTGGAAATTAAAACATGAGAGGTGAAGGAGTGAACCTCAACTAGGCTCGTCGGAGTTGATGGTGCTCGTGGTGGTCGTGGGGCTGGATGGTGGTGGTGGAGTGGCTGGTTGGTGGTGGTGAAGTTGGATGGTGGTGGTGATGAAGAAATGAAGGTGGTGATGAAGAAATGAAGTGGAGGTGGTGATGTGGAGAGGTGGTGAGGGGAGTGGGCTGTGCACAGTGTCCACGGTGGGGGTGGGCTGTGCACGTGGCCGTGGGGGTGGTGGGAAGGCTGAGGGGGTGGTGGAGTTGCTGGTATGGGTGTTGGTGAGGTGGTGAAGAAGGTGGTTTAGAAGGAGAGAAGAAGAAGAAGAAGGAGAAGAGAGGAAGAAGAAGAAGAAGAAAAGAAAAGGGTATGGGGGTCGGCTGAATGGGGAGAGGGAGGAGAGTGAGTGAGGGAGGGGGGGTTCCAAGGCTCCTAGGGATTAGGGCCGGCCTAGGGAATAGGTATGTGAAGGGGGGAATTAAATAGGAGAGTGTGTTGAGTGTGTGGTGAGGATTGAATTCATTTATTTGAATGGATGGTCTAGATTCCTCATGATGGATGAATGCATCCATGAGAGAGAGAGGGTGGGTTGTGACCGGTCCAAAGAGGGGGTGGGAGCTTTCTTCATTAGCCCAAGCCAATAGGAAAGTGACACCTATTGCTACATTTGCACATTAGCCCCTTAAGTTCGGGAACTTGTACAAACACATAAAATAACACGAAAATTGTGGCAAAAATTGCGTTTATTAATTTGTATGACGAGGGGGTAATGTGGGTGAGGAACGGGTTTAATTAAATGGGCATTGGGATTAATTTAGGATTTAAATGGGATTTACCAAGTTGGTAATCCCGATTTAAATAGAAATAAGCGTCCCGCAAATTTAATTTAATTTGGGCACTTGGGGTCAAAATTCGGAAATAACGCAAAAGCCAAAAATGGTGGGGGCTTGGAGTCAGTCTTGGACCCTTTTGTTGGTCTGGCTCAACGGGTTAAGTTGGTATCCCAAATTTTAGAGTAACGACACAGGAGTCCGACACGGAATTAAATATGGATTTCGGATTCGAAAAATTGTGCAATTAATGTAGAGCACAACGGAATCTGACTTTTTGTGTCACGCCCCAGTCCCAAATACCGAGGGACCAGACGCGTGGCAACGGCCAGCAGTACGCACCGATGGACCAACTCACTATAAAGGATCCATCAGGGCATACTTAAGCTGTAAAACAAGTCTACGACAATCATGGTACAACTAATCTCATCCACACAAGATATAAAACATGATCCACAGAATAATAATGAATGTAAATCATCTCCAAGTCTCACAAAGTACTTCGGGGAACAACCCGATAAATATCTAGTACAATGGTTCATCTGACCAGAATATAAAAGACTGAAATAAATAATAAAATCTGAGCATAAACATGGATGCTCAAGAGAAGTCTTCAGCTAAGACCTCGTCCTCAGATGGTGGTACGACTCCTGGATCAGCTCCTGCACCTGTCCCGTAGATCTCGGGATAAACCACGTCTGCAAAATCTGGGGAACAAAATCCGGATCCAGGTCCTCAGGGGACATAGCAAGGTACAAGAAAGAACATGCCAATAAATACAGATAAGCAGTGCAGCAAATAAATAACTAAATGAACAATGGGGTAAATATGTAACCATCTAAGTGTAAATGCAAGTGAGAGCATCACTAGTCTCAGGCTGAGCCACTACAAGCTCTGTGTCGGGGAGCCGGTAGCGGTAATAACCGGTAGTGGGTCTAGCTCTGCTACGAGAGTCTACGACCTCTCAATAATAGAAGATATACATAAATACAGCCTGTAGCCTGTGTGTCTCTCCCCACCCAATGTAACCACGCATATCATGACCACAACGTCTCATGCCCATGTCAAGCGCGATCATAGCTAATGCAACAAGTCATAAAGTATCTAATAGTATAATGTCCATGTCCTGTATCCTATACAGAATCACCACGAATATCTCGGGAAAATCCTGTCTCATGAATAGTGTCAAGTGTCCTGGGTCATATGGTACTTGATAAGACAAGTACGAGAATATAAAGTGTCACGGATATCCATCTCTAAATGACCGTACCCAACACTGCGTACAGTATCGGCACCCGACTGATAATCGGACGCTAAGTACGTCACACGGTCCTAGGTTGAGCATGCACAGCAATATATATAAAGCAAGGAAAATAGGTAACTAAACTGCAGAGTTTGGCAAGGTACACTTGCCTGATGTTCGAGTATCAACAACTGTCCTGGTATCTGTGGATCCGGTGGAAACTACTCCAAAAGCTGTAATAAATATCACCAACAGTCTCAGAAGGTGTCAAATAGCTAGAAACGCCGGTCCTTACGTCCAATTTGGACACAGGGGCAAAAAGGTCATTTTCGGGCCAAAGCGGGTTCCACGTGTGGGCCCACTTTGCACCGAAAAGCGCGTCTGGGTCAAAGGTCTCCAATTTCCGCAAACTCAGTGTCTACAAGTCAGGAACGATGATACGAACCCAACGGAACTTCCAGAATTGGATTCCGATGAGCCGATCTCAAAATCACCCGTCGAGTGGAGCCTGTGGGGCCCACGATACGTGATTTTGTCAACGTTCTCAGAATCGAACCAAACTTGGCTCACAGGACCAGCGTATTACTACGGATCCGATGGCGCAAGTTTCGTCTCGATCTGACGTGTGTACACGAAGTTACAGCGTGTTTCAGAATCGACGGATACGGGGTGTCGTCGGCGGATACGCGTTGACTCCGGGGTGCACGCACCTCCGAATCGACTTCTGCGAAATCCTACACGACCGTATCAACGTCGCGCACAGTTTGGTAAAGACCACGTGCGACCAAGTCGTCCCGTTTGGCGGGGCGGACTCAGTTCCGGGGTGAAACAGGGCGTTGTTTTTTCCTGTTTTGGATCGCGGTGTACGATCACTACAGGACGCGATGCACCGGGCGATTTGCACGGGCACCGAGAGGGGTATACAGTCTACGCATAGCAATCGACGGAATTGAAAACGGAGTCGCGAGTAGGGAGAAAACAGTACCTGTACAGGACTCCGTGGATTCTGTTTTCCAAGTGTCCACGCGTCAATTCCGTGTCCTGGTATCTGAGGTTCTGCTTCCTCGTGTCCGCGGTGAGTCAGAGCTTGGGCTCTGTCCTCGGATGGCTTCGCCGGGGGTCAGCCTCGAGGTCGGCTAGGGCTTCGGCGCTTGGGACGATCGGGTGGAGGGATGGCTCAGTCACGGTGATGAGGGGATCCGGCACGGGTTCAGTCGAAGGGGCGGTGGCTGAGGGGATCTACGCGGGGGTCGTCGGCCGTGGATCGTCGGCCTGACTGCGGGGTTCGCGGCGGAGGACGGAGATGGGGGAAGTCGGTCTGGGCGAAGTCGGCAGCGGGGTTCGGGTGCTGGGAAGCGGCGGCGTCACCGGTCAACTGCTCGGCGGAGCAGCACGATGATCGTCGGCGACTAGATGGCGGCGGGGTTTAGGTTTAGGGGTTGGCGAGGCACGGACGCCGAGGAGGCTCTATATAGGCTGCTACAGGAGCCTTCGGCGGAGGAAACCTAGGGTTTCCATACGGTTTGGATCCGGGTCGGGTTCGGTTTGGTTCCAACCCGATCCGAACGCGGGGTTTGGTTCAACTTGGGTCTGGTTCACATTCCAAAAAGCTAAAGGTCCTCGATACGCTGCTCCGGTGTCCAATAAATTCACCGAAAAATGCCATGCGTCCGGCTTTCCATTTTACCCAATAAATTTCTATTTCCAGGATATTTTAACTCCATTAAGCCACACTTAAAATTATTTAACCCACAATCACCTTAGCTTTTAAATTCTAGAAGAACACCAAAAATACGGGAAAAATTGTATTAACTTTTATTTCCGAAATTTAGGGTGTTTACAATCTTCCCTCCTTAAAAGGATTGCGTCCTCGCAATCAAGGAATAAGCTACTAAAGAAGGGTTATGGAAATATACGGTGGCCTAGTTTACAACTGCCTCCTCGAACAAGTGGGGGTATCGCTGACGCATACTATCTTCTCGTTCCCAAGTCGATTCGCCTGGTGAATGATATTTCCATGCTACTCGGACCAGTCTGATCGTCTGTCCCCGTAATGTCTTCTCACTGACGTCGAGGATGCCAACTGGTTGCTCTTCATACCTCAAGCTCGGGCCTACCGCGATCTCTGAATGATCGACTACGTGACTTGGGTCGGTCACATACCTTCGCAGCTGTGAGACGTGGAATACGTCATGCACTCCCTCTAAGGATGGAGGTAATGCAAGCCGGTAAGCCACCTCACCAACGCGCTCTAGAATGTCAAATGGCCCAATATACCTTGGGCTCAGCTTGCCTCTGCTCCCGAATCTGATAGTACCACGAGTGGGCGAAATCCTCAAGAACACATGATCTCCTTCCTTGAACTCTAGGGGACGCCTGTGTGTATCTGCCCAATGCTTCTGTCTGTCCTGAGCTGCTCGTAGATGATTCTGTATCTGCTTCACCTTCTCCACTGTCTGCGTTACCAATTCTGGTCCCAGTATCTGACGTTCACCAACGTCACTCCAACACACAGGTGACCTGCACTTCCGTCCGTATAAAGCTTCAAATGGCGCCATCTGAATGCTGGCCTGATAACTGTTATTGTAGGAGAACTCTACTAAGTGCAAATGATCTTCCCAAGATCCTCCAAAGTCTAGCATACATGATCTCAACATGTCCTCTAAGATCTGAATGGTGCGCTCCGATTGTCCATCTGTCTGCGGGTGGTATGCCGTGCTGAATTTGAGTCTGGTGCCTAGACTCTCTTGCATGCTTCTCCAGAAATGAGATGTAAATCTCGAATCTCGATCCGATACAATACTAACAGGTACTCCATGTAATTTGACGATTTGTCGCATATACATGTCAGCTAGTACCTCTGTGGACTGTCCAACTCTAAATGGCAAGAAGTGTGCCGATTTAGTGAGTCGATCCACGATAACCCAAACTGCATCTCTTCCGCTGGGGCTCTTCGGAAATCCTGTGACAAAATCCATCGTGATATGCTCCCACTTCCATTCCGGTATCGGGAGCGGTTGTAACATACCTGCAGTTCTCTGATGCTCCGCCTTCACTTGTTGACATACTAAACATTTGGCCACAAATCTTGCGATCTCTCTCTTCATAAAGATAGTGTCTCCATATCTTCAGTGCAAATATAACAGCTGCTAGCTCCAGATCATGCGTGGGGTAGTTCTTCTCGTGGTCCTTCAACTGTCTCGACGCATAAGCAATGACCTTGCCATGTTGCATTAAAACACATCCTAGTCCACTGCCTGATGCATCACTATAAACAACAAAACCTCCTGACCCTGAAGGAAGAGTCAAGACAGGTGCTGTTGTTAATCTTCTCTTTAGTTCTTCAAAAGCCTTCTGGCAGTCTTCTGTCCATACAAACTCCTGATCCTTTCGTGTTAGCTTCGTCATTGGTTCTGAAATCCTTGAGAAATTTTCTACGAACCTTCGGTAATATCCCGCGAGTCCGAGAAAACTTCTTACCTCTGCAACTGATGTATGTGTAGGCCAAGTCTCTATTGCCGCAACTTTCTCTGGATCCACTGAGAGTCCTTCTCCTGATATGATGTGTCCCAAGAAAGGCACTCTGTCCATACAGAACTCACACTTACTGAGCTTGGCATATAGCTTTTCCTGTCTCAAGGTCTCTAACACGATTCTGAGATGCTCCTCGTGCTCTTCAGGGCTCTTGGAATATATGAGAATATCATCAATGAACACCACTACAAATTTATCCAAGAACTGATGAAAGACCCTGTTCATTAAGCTCATAAACACTGCTGGTGCGTTGGTTAAACCAAACGGCATCACCAAGAACTCATAATGCCCATACTTCGTCCTGAAAGCTGTCTTCGGGATGTCTTCCTTCCTTACCTTGATCTGATGATAGCCGGATCTAAGGTCAATCTTCGAGAATACCCTTGCACCACTCAATTGGTCGAATAGATCATCAATGCGTGGTAAGGGATACCTGTTCTTGATGGTGACAGCATTCAGTGCCCTGTAATCAATGCACAACCGTACTGTTCCATCCTTCTTAGGCACAAATAAGATGGGTGCTCCCCAAGGTGAAACACTGGGCCGAATGAAACCCTTCTCCAAAAGATCATCAACCTGTTCCTTCAACTCCACTAACTCCTTAGGTGCTAGCCGATAAACTGATGAAGTGATTGGCTCTGCTCCTGGAGTTAAGTCTATTGTGAATTCTATTTCCCGATCAGGCGGTAAACCTGGAAGGTCATCAGGAAATACATCCACAAAACCTGATATGACTCTTGGGTATCCTGTCTCCTCTTCTACAGATAATACCCTAAGAGTAGGCTGAACTCCTTGCTCTACTGCTCCTCGGAGAAACTCAAATTCTGGATGTCCAGGCGGTCTAAATGTAACCCGTCCAAGTCGGCAATCAAGAGTCGCATGGTACTGACTTAACCAGTCCATACCAAGTACGACATCATAATCCGGCATAGAAAATATCAGAAACTGCGCTCGCATCTCGCGGCCACAAACTACTACAGAACATGATCTACAGACATCACTAACTGGAATAATACCGCCTCCCGTAAGAATCCTCTTCATCTTCGGGAGGGGTGCGGTAGCTACTCTATGGGTGGCTACAAAGCTAGCTGCTATAAATGAATGCGATGCTCCGGAATCAAATAAAACTACAGCTGGTAATGAAGCTACTAAAATAGTACCTGCGATGACCTCGCCTGCTGTAGCCTCCTCCTCAACAGCTAATGGGAATGCCTGTCCCCGTCCCTGAGCTGGACCTCTCTGCTGCTGTTGCTGCTGATGAAATAGGGCTGCCTGTGGTGCCAGGGGTGGTCTCTGCTGGTTCCCTCCTGGGGCTGGTGGTCTGACCCCACCAACTCCTGTCTGTTAGGCTCCTGCTGCTGGATAAGCTGGTCGTGGTGCAGGCAATGCTAGTCTTGGTGCTCCGTCTCGACGTTCGGAACAGTCCCTGGAAAAGTGCTGGCTGGATCCGCAGCTCAAACATAGTCCCAACTTACGCCTGCATTCCTTCTCAATGTGTCCTACCTTGCCGCAGTGGTGACAAGTAGGAAGAGGTCTGTCTCTATGTGCTGCTCTATCTGGCATACCCCTCTGGGTTCGCTTTACTGAATCCCCATGTGCTGGCCTGGATGGTGCTGATGTGATAGGCCTCTTCAGGTTCGATTCCCTTCTAGTGACGCGCTCCAAGCGTCGGGCTGCTGCAAGGACATCGGTATAAGAGGTAGGTGCTACCGATCCAATCACTCTCTGAAGCTCGAACTTCAAGCCGTCAAAGAACTTCTCTGCTTTTTCTTCCTCCGTCGAAATCAATGTCGGGGCAAAGCGGCTCAGGCGAATAAATTCCGCATTATATTCCTCCACTGACATGCTGCCTTGGATAAGGCGGTTGAACCTGTCTCTGAGCTCTGACCGTGCGACTGCCGGGATGTACATCTCTTGGAAGAGTCTAGAGAACTCTTCCCATGTGACTCTGTCCTGTCCAAGTCTCCTCTCTTCTGCTAGCCACCAGTGATGCGCATTATCAGTTAACTGCATTCTAACTGCAGTCATCCACTTCTCTCTCGGAAGTTCAGCGGCTTCCAACTGATGCTGAATATTGGTGAGCCACTCATGAACTTCCGTTGGCCCTTCCTTACCAGAAAATGTGCGAGGTTTGAGGTGACGGAAATCAGTGATAGATCCCGTCGCTGTCCGCCTCGTTGGGGGATTTGCCTGCTCCAATGCGGATACCAGGCTGGTCCTCAGATACTCGGCCTCCTGCCGATGGGCCTCCTGCTGAATCTGTTGCTGTGCTTGCATCATAGCATACATCATCTGGAACATTTGTTGCCCGTCCATGGCTTGTCCTGGCGGGAATACTGGCATCTGGGGTGTGAACTGAGGTGGAGGTGGGATGTCATCTCTCCGGAACCTTGGATTAGGCTGTCCGGGTTGATCACTCTGCGATGCTTGTCCACCATCCCCTGGTGTCACTCCGTCTCCATAAGTAACCACAGCGTCGTGTGGCGTATCCAAAGGAATATCCTCTCTGTTTCCGGAATCCATTGCTCTGCAATCAAAATATAAACTGTAAGAACGCTCAGAGGAATCAATACAGGATGCAGTTCAAGTAACAAATTTCGAGTTCGATATAGAGTTCAACAATGGTTAAATAATGGATGAGAACCTAGAACTTATCCTATCCTTAGGGCAGGCTGGTTCGGTCCCTAAGTTGAAACCGAACAATTTAGTCGTAGACCTGCATGGGCCACCACAAAAACCATGTCACGCCCCAGTCCCAAATACCGAGGGACCAGACGCGTGGCAACGGCCAGCAGTACGCACCGATGGACCAACTCACTATAAAGGATCCATCAGGGCATACTTAAGCTGTAAAACAAGTCTACGACAATCATGGTACAACTAATCTCATCCACACAAGATATAAAACATGATCCACAGAATAATAATGAATGTAAATCATCTCCAAGTCTCACAAAGTACTTCGGGGAACAACCCGATAAATATCTAGTACAATGGTTCATCTGACCAGAATATAAAAGACTGAAATAAATAATAAAATCTGAGCATAAACATGGATGCTCAAGAGAAGTCTTCAGCTAAGACCTCGTCCTCAGATGGTGGTACGACTCCTGGATCAGCTCCTGCACCTGTCCCGTAGATCTCGGGATAAACCACGTCTGCAAAATCTGGGGAACAAAATCCGGATCCAGGTCCTCAGGGGACATAGCAAGGTACAAGAAAGAACATGCCAATAAATACAGATAAGCAGTGCAGCAAATAAATAACTAAATGAACAATGGGGTAAATATGTAACCATCTAAGTGTAAATGCAAGTGAGAGCATCACTAGTCTCAGGCTGAGCCACTACAAGCTCTGTGTCGGGGAGCCGGTAGCGGTAATAACCGGTAGTGGGTCTAGCTCTGCTACGAGAGTCTACGACCTCTCAATAATAGAAGATATACATAAATACAGCCTGTAGCCTGTGTGTCTCTCCCCACCCAATGTAACCACGCATATCATGACCACAACGTCTCATGCCCATGTCAAGCGCGATCATAGCTAATGCAACAAGTCATAAAGTATCTAATAGTATAATGTCCATGTCCTGTATCCTATACAGAATCACCACGAATATCTCGGGAAAATCCTGTCTCATGAATAGTGTCAAGTGTCCTGGGTCATATGGTACTTGATAAGACAAGTACGAGAATATAAAGTGTCACGGATATCCATCTCTAAATGACCGTACCCAACACTGCGTACAGTATCGGCACCCGACTGATAATCGGACGCTAAGTACGTCACACGGTCCTAGGTTGAGCATGCACAGCAATATATATAAAGCAAGGAAAATAGGTAACTAAACTGCAGAGTTTGGCAAGGTACACTTGCCTGATGTTCGAGTATCAACAACTGTCCTGGTATCTGTGGATCCGGTGGAAACTACTCCAAAAGCTGTAATAAATATCACCAACAGTCTCAGAAGGTGTCAAATAGCTAGAAACGCCGGTCCTTACGTCCAATTTGGACACAGGGGCAAAAAGGTCATTTTCGGGCCAAAGCGGGTTCCACGTGTGGGCCCACTTTGCACCGAAAAGCGCGTCTGGGTCAAAGGTCTCCAATTTCCGCAAACTCAGTGTCTACAAGTCAGGAACGATGATACGAACCCAACGGAACTTCCAGAATTGGATTCCGATGAGCCGATCTCAAAATCACCCGTCGAGTGGAGCCTGTGGGGCCCACGATACGTGATTTTGTCAACGTTCTCAGAATCGAACCAAACTTGGCTCACAGGACCAGCGTATTACTACGGATCCGATGGCGCAAGTTTCGTCTCGATCTGACGTGTGTACACGAAGTTACAGCGTGTTTCAGAATCGACGGATACGGGGTGTCGTCGGCGGATACGCGTTGACTCCGGGGTGCACGCACCTCCGAATCGACTTCTGCGAAATCCTACACGACCGTATCAACGTCGCGCACAGTTTGGTAAAGACCACGTGCGACCAAGTCGTCCCGTTTGGCGGGGCGGACTCAGTTCCGGGGTGAAACAGGGCGTTGTTTTTTCCTGTTTTGGATCGCGGTGTACGATCACTACAGGACGCGATGCACCGGGCGATTTGCACGGGCACCGAGAGGGGTATACAGTCTACGCATAGCAATCGACGGAATTGAAAACGGAGTCGCGAGTAGGGAGAAAACAGTACCTGTACAGGACTCCGTGAATTCTGTTTTTCAAGTGTCCACGCGTCAATTCCGTGTCCTGGTATCTGAGGTTCTGCTTCCTCGTGTCCGCGGTGAGTCAGAGCTTGGGCTCTGTCCTCGGATGGCTTCACCGGGGGTCAGCCTCGAGGTCGGCTAGGGCTTCGGCGCTTGGGACGATCGGGTGGAGGGATGGCTCAGTCACGGTGATGAGGGGATCCGGCACGGGTTCAGTCGAAGGGGCGGTGGCTGAGGGGATCTACGCGGGGGTCGTCGGCCGTGGATCGTCGGCCTGACTGCGGGGTTCGCGGCGGAGGACGGAGATGGGGGAAGTCGGTCTGGGCGAAGTCGGCAGCGGGGTTCGGGTGCTGGGAAGCGGCGGCGTCACCGGTCAACTGCTCGGCGGAGCAGCACGATGATCGTCGGCGACTAGATGGCGGCGGGGTTTAGGTTTAGGGGTTGGCGAGGCACGGACGCCGAGGAGGCTCTATATAGGCTGCTACAGGAGCCTTCGGCGGAGGAAACCTAGGGTTTCCATACGGTTTGGATCCGGGTCGGGTTCGGTTTGGTTCCAACCCGATCCGAACGCGGGGTTTGGTTCAACTTGGGTCTGGTTCACATTCCAAAAAGCTAAAGGTCCTCGATACGCTGCTCCGGTGTCCAATAAATTCACCGAAAAATGCCATGCGTTCGGCTTTCCATTTTACCCAATAAATTTCTATTTCCAGGATATTTTAACTCCATTAAGCCACACTTAAAATTATTTAACCCACAATCACCTTAGCTTTTAAATTCTAGAAGAACACCAAAAATACGGGAAAAATTGTATTAACTTTTATTTCCGAAATTTAGGGTGTTTACATTTTGTGACGGAAAAGTCCAGTGCCTAATTTGGCGGGTCCAGTCAGAAGTACAATATTTGTACGGAATTTATGGACTGAAAATGGGCTCCGAATAATTAGACCAAGATAGGGTGTGCCAATGGTTTAAATTAATTGGATTAAAATTTCAGGTAAATATCCTCTACTCTAAACCTCAATATCTTCTATCAAAATTTTTCCTGGTCCACTCTAACTATCTACAGAATAAATTGAGGGGGTTTACATCCTTCCCAACTTAGAAAAATTTCGTCCCCGAAATTAAAAGTAAAGCACGATAATATCTAACAGAATTTAAAATAACTAGTAATTAATTGCCGTACATAAATTCGTACCTTGCTCCTCAAATAAGTACGGGAATCGCTGCCGAATAGACTCCTCGCTGTAACGCCCCGCTCCGCACCGGCGTTATATATCAAGGTGAGTGGGCAGAACTTCGTTCTCTGATTCTTGTACGCCTTAATAATAACCTGAGTTTTTTGCTTGCAATGTTTTCTTAAGAGAATGATAGAACCTGCCTTGCATGTTAATGAACGAACTCACCTAGCTTGTCTTTGAATCAATGTCTGCTTAACGAGAATCCTGAATCGTCTGCTTAGAGTGCATGAACATGTTCACTATCGTCTATGCTTCGAGAGAACCATACTGTGCCTGAACGTGTTCAAGTGATAAGTCGGATTGCCCCGCAACAACGAGTGTATTAAGATGGTTCTTCTCGTCTGCATACTAGAGTTTATTTGATAGTGTTCCATGCATTCGCACGTGGTCGGACAATGGCTTTTGGTGGAGAGCTGAACTGCATGCGTCATAGCCACCATGGGTCACAGCTGCCATTAGCATCAGAGAAATGAGTCATTGGTATGCTGTTCCACCAGCTGCCGATCCTGAGATACTCGGGGACCGCCCTGCATATAGCTAAGTCATTGTGTTGGCTTGGATAGTGACTGCCCCTAAGAATGTGCATCGTGTGTCTAGCTATGCATCAGACCCTCGAGTCGCACGAGACACGCTGCGCACACCCTGAAACATAAACGGTTTGCTTGCTTGCATATTCAATATGAAACTCTGTTTCCAAACATGTTTCCAAACAATGTAATATGACTCTGCTAGAACTGCATGAAACAAACCTAGGTAAAACTAGAAAGATCACTAGTAATGTAATGTTTTATAACATGATTACTTAGTGCCTGTTTGAGTGAATGCTTGTTTCTGTTCAGTTGATTTATCTCACCAGTACTTGTATAAAGTGCTGACCCACCAACAGTTTACTTGTTCGCAGGTACTGGATCGTCCGAGGAAGCGATAGGCGTGCCACAGTCCCGAAGACCCGGAATCCTGGTTTCGATTGTTGCCCCGAGAATGCTATCGTATAAGGGGGCATAATGTATGGAACGAACGTGTGCCTTTGCTAAAGGAAACCCAAGTTGCCTGATTGTCCAGAACACTCAGTTGGCTAATGCATTGCATTGCAACAAGTCCCTTTCCGCTGCTTACTCGATTGATGCGATGATAGCTAACTCTGAACTTAAACGATTGGCCTTGCACGGGCGCAACCCCAGGCCCGTGCGGCATCACGTCCCCCGAAAGCTCGAACGGGGCATTCGTTTGGCTCCCTTCCTCCCTCGCACCCGCGGGACGGGCGCGGTGATTCGCGTCCGGCGCGCCGAGGCACGGTGATACGTGTCCGGTTCGTTAATTCCCGGCCGCACGGGGCGGGGCAGGACGGAGCGGCGGCCCGGGCGGGACCGAGACGGTCACGCAGGGTTCGCGACGCAATAGACGGAATCAAAAACAGATCTACGAGGAGAAAGAAACGGGTACCTGAACAGGGCTCCAGAAAACTGAGTTTTCGTGTCCGTGTCGACACGAAGTATCCGGTTGCTGGCACCTAGGGTTAGGGTTTTGAGGATGCTGCCGGAGCTGAGGCAGAGTGTCAAGCCCCAGTCCCAAAATATCGAGGGACTGGACACGTGGCAATGGCCAGCAACACGCACTGATGGATAACCCAATTTAATGGAGCCATCAGGGCGTACTTAAGCTGTAAATAAGGTCTACTACACAAGTCACGCTAATCTCATCCATAAAGAAAAGGAAATAAACTGCATAATCAAATGGAAATAAGTAGCAACATCATCACAGCAAATCAGTCGGAGAAACAATCCGACTTAAGTCTGAATAAACTGGCTCTATAGGCCAGGAACAAAAGATGTAAACATGAAATAAATACTGAGTACTGGAACAAGCACTCAGGAGAAGTCCTCGGCAGTCACCTCGTCTTCAGTGTTCGGTTCAGCTCCAGCAATAGGTTCAGCTCCGGTCCCGTATACCTCGGGATACTGCTCCTCAGCTAAACCTGGGGACATAATCCATTCCAGGTCCTCAGTGGACATAGCAAGGCACAAATAATACAAGCCAAAATGAATAAGCAGTGCAATAAATAATGAAACAGCAGGGTAAACTAAGTAACTAACCATCTATGTGATATGCAAATGAGAGCAACACTAGTACTCAGGCTGAGACCGCTACAAGCTCTGTGTCGGGGAGCCGGTAGCAGTAATAACACGTAAAGGGTCTAGCTCTGCTGGAGAGTCTACAACCTCACAATAATAGTAGATATATATATAGAATAGCCTGTAGCCTGTGTGTCTCTTCCCACCCAATGTAATCACGCAAGCCATGACCATAACGTCTCATGTCCATGTCAGCGGGATTATAACTAATGCAACAAGTCATACTGTCTATAAATAAATAACTCTGTCAAGTCCTGTATCCTATTCAGAATCCCCACGAATAACTCGGGAAGATTCTGTCCATGATAGTGTCAAGTGTCCTGGGTTGTAGGGTACTTGAGAGGTCAAGTACAAAATAAGGGGGTCGTAAATCTATCTCTAAATGACGAACCCAACACCGCGTACGGTGTCAGTACCCGACTATGATCGGGCTCTAGGTACGTCGTATGTTTTCTAGGTTTAAGCAGTTTAAATCAGTTTATATGAAATTGCACAAGAAATCCAGCAGAGTATTTTTACAGAAAATATGAAAATAATGACTGCAAGTTTGGCAAGGTGCACTTGCCTGATGTTTGGATTCCACTTAGGTCCTGGTTTCAGAAATTTCCAGAGATATCTCCAAAAGCTGAAATAAACAGTACCATCACGCTCAGAAGGTGTCAAACAGCTAGGATCGCCTGTCCTTGGGTCCAATTTGGAGACAAGGGCAAAAACGGCAATTTCGGGCTAAAACGGGGTCCACCGGTGGGCCCGCTTTGCACCGAAAAACGTGTCGGGGTCAATGGTCTCCAAATTCACCAAACTTAGTGTCAACAAGTCAGGAACGCTGATACGAACCCAACAGAACTTTCAGATTTGAATTCCGATGAGCCGATCACAAAATCGCCCGTCGAGCGGGGCCTGTGGGGCCCACGACACGCGATTTCGTCAACGTTCTCAGAATCGGACCAAACTTGACCCACAGGACCAGCGTATCGATACGAGTCCGATGGCGCAAGTTTCGTCTCGATCCGACGTGTGTGCACGAAGTTAGGGTGAATTACAGAAAAGACAGATACGGAGCGATGTCCGCGGATACGCGTTGATTCCGGTGTGCACGCACACCCGAATCAGCTTCCGCGAAATCCCACACGTCCGTAACGACGAGGCGCACGTATCTGTGAAGACCGCACGCGACCAAGTCGTCCCGTTTGGCGGGGCGTACTCAGTTCCGGGGTGAAACAGGGTCTGGTTTTTCCTGTTTTTGGATCGCGGTGTGCGATCACCACAGGACGCGATGCCCCGAGCGGTTTGTCCGGGCACCGAGAGGGTCATACAGGCTTCGCGTAGGAATTTACAGAATCGAAATCGGGGTTACGAGCAGGAAGTTGTGAGTACCTGAAGGGACCCGAAAAACCGGGGTTTCGAACTGTGTCCGAATCGTGTCCTGGACACGTGTCAACTGTGTCCGTGTGTCCAGCAGCGTGTCCGGGTATCCTCGGCGGTGTCCGGGGCTCTGGGGAACTGGTCGACGGTCGGCGAGGCCCTGGGAGGTCCGGCGGGGTCGTCGGACGGCGGCTACGGCGAGGACGCGGGCGGCTCGGCAGCGGCGGAGGGGACGCGGACGGCTTGGCAGCGGCGGAGGGGAAGAGCAGCCGCGGGTGCTGCTGCGGACGCCTGGGGGGGGAAAGCTCGGCGGGTGGAGCGGCGTCAGCCGGAGGAGAGGAGGAGGGGGTTCGTCGACGCCGGGGAAGGGGACGGAGGTGGCCGGATCTAGGGTGGTTAGGGTTAGGGTTTCGGCTAGCTTGGGGGAGAAAGGCCGGAGGGGGTAGGCTTTTATAGGGGACTCGAGGAGGGTCGGCCGGGCGGTCGTGGGCGGGAGAAACGGAGGGGGAGGCGACGTGGGGAGGTTCTCCGGCCACGTCGCGGGAGAACGCGGCGGGCGGCGGGTTTTTCGGGTCGGCGTGGGTGACAGGGGCGGGTGAGGGTGAAGCGGGTCCGGGTCGGGCGCGGATCCGGGTGAGCGGACCCGCCCGACCCGCTAAGGGTGAGGTTGGGCTGGGCTGGTCGTAATGGGCTCGGCCCACTGGGCCGGGCCCAAGGCCGAATAATAAATAATAATAATAGAAATAATAGTAATATTAATATTAATATTAATTAATTAATTTAGGAAAATAGTTTTTAGGCTTTTAAAAATAGGTCTGATGTCCAATAAAATCCCAAAAAATTACCCTAAGTCCGGTTTTCTATTTTACACCATAAAATCATATTTTCATTACATTTTAATGTTGTTTATTGGCAATTAAAAATTACAAACTCACTACAGGGCCTATGTAAATTCCTGAAAAATGCATTTTAAATCCCAAAAATTGATTTTAAAAATCTGAAAAAATTTAGGGTGTTTACAATCTACCCCCCTTAAGAGGATTGCGTCCTCGCAATCGAAGGGTAAACTATAAAGACAAGATTTACAGGATTAAAAGAATACTTAGGTTACCTGCATCAGCAAATAAATGTGGATAATGCTGCCGCATAACATCTTCTCGCTCCCAGGTCGATTCGCCTGGAGAGTGCTGTTTCCAAGCTACTCGAACCAGCCTGATCGTCTGCCCTCGCAGTGTCTTCTCGCTGGTGTCGAGTATACCCACTGGCTGCTCTTCGTATCTCAGGCTAGGTCCCACTGAAATCTCAGAATGATCAACTATATGGCTTGGGTCCGTCACATACCTCCTCAATTGTGAGACGTGGAATACGTCATGCACTCCCTCTAAGGA
The DNA here is from genome assembly GCA_036927795.1 of Iris macrosiphon. Lineage (NCBI taxonomy): Eukaryota > Viridiplantae > Streptophyta > Magnoliopsida > Asparagales > Iridaceae > Iris > Iris macrosiphon. The sequence goes on along the minus strand of JAYESA010000006.1, from coordinate 190,396,302 downwards.
TGGAGGTAATGCAAGACGGTAAGCCACCTCACCAATGCGCTCCAGGATATCAAATGGCCCAATGTACCTTGGGCTTAACTTGCCTCTGCTGCCGAATCTGATAGTACCTCTAGTGGGCGAGATCCTCAAAAATACATGCTCTCCTTCCTTGAACTCCAGGGGTCGTCTGTGTGCATCTGCCCAATGCTTCTGTCTATCCTGGGCTGCACGGAGATGGTTCTGAATCTTCTTTACTTTCTCCACTGTCTCCGTTACCAACTCTGGACCCAGTAATTGACGTTCGCCGACGTCACTCCAGCATATTGGCGATCGGCACTTCCTTCCGTACAACGCCTCGAAAGGTGCCATCTGAATGCTTGCCTGATAGCTATTGTTGTAGGAGAACTCCACTAAGTGCAGATGATCTTCCCAAGATCCTCCAAAGTCCAGTATACAGGATCGCACCATATCTTCCAGGATCTGAATTGTGCGCTCTGACTGTCCGTCTGTCTGAGGATGATAGGCAGTACTGAACTTGAGCCTGGTGCCGAGACTCTCTTGCATGCTTCGCCAGAAGTGAGATGTAAATCTTGAGTCTCGATCTGATACGATACTAACCGGCACTCCATGTAATTTTACGATCTGACGCATATACATGTCGGCTAGTACTTCTGTGGATTGTCCGACTCTGAACGGCAAGAAGTGAGCCGACTTAGTGAGCCGATCCACGATGACCCATACTGCATCCTTACCACTAGGGCTTCTTGGAAACCCAGTGACAAAGTCCATGGTAATATGCTCCCACTTCCATTCAGGGATGGGAAGTGGCTGCAACATACCTGCAGTCCTCTGGTGCTCGGCCTTCACCTGCTGGCAGACTAAGCATTTCGCCATAAAGCGGGCAATCTCCCTTTTCATTCCATGCCACCAGTAATATTGTCTCAAGTCCCGGTACATCTTGGTTCCTCCTGGATGAACCGAGTATATGGAGCTATGGGCTTCTGTCATCAACTCCTGCCTTAATTCTCCATTTGGAACACATAGGCGATTTCCGCACCTTAATGTTCCGTCCTCGTGGATGCGAAGTCCCGTCTGCAAGCCTGCTTCTGTTCTTTCTCTCAGCCTTCGGAATCTAGCATCATTAGGCAAAGCTTCTTTGATTCTCTCCACCAGCGATGACTTCACTTCGAGGTTAGCCAGCAAACCATTTTGTCCAGGTAAAATAACCTCTATCTGAAGATCTTGCAAGTCTTGTAATAGCTGAGGCTGCTCCGTTAAGAAATAAGCCGAGGGTTTTCTGCTGAGGGCGTCGGCTACAACATTTGCTTTCCCCGGGTGGTACTGCAGATCGATGTCAAAGTCCACCATCAACTCAAGCCAACGCCTTTGCCTCATGTTGAGCTCCTTCTGTGTATAAACATACTTTAAGCTCTTATGATCAGTGAATATCTCGACCTTCTCTCCATACAGATAATGTCTCCAGATCTTCAATGCAAAAATAACTGCAGCTAGCTCCAGGTCGTGCGTTGGGTAGTTCTTCTCGTGGACCTTCAGCTGCCTCGATGCATAGGCGATAACCTTGCCATGTTGCATCAAGACACAACCTAGTCCACTACCGGACGCATCACTATATACAACAAAATCTCCTGACCCTGAGGGAAGAGTCAAGACTGGTGCTGTTGTTAGACACCTCTTCAATTCTTCAAAGGCATGCTGGCATTCTTCCGTCCATATGAACTCCTGATCCTTCCGTGTCAGCTTAGTCATCGGCTCTGCGATTCTTGAAAAATTTTCTACGAACCGCCGGTAATACCCAGCAAGTCCAAGAAAACTTCTCACTTCTGCAACAGAGGTAGGGGTAGGCCAGGTTTCTATAGCAGTGACTTTCTCTGGGTCCACAGACAGTCCTTCACCCGAGATAATATGCCCTAAGAATGGCACCTTGTCCATACAGAACTCACATTTGCTGAGCTTGGCATACAGCTTCTCCTTTCTCAAAGTTTCCAGTACTATCCTGAGGTGTTCCTCATGCTCTTCGGGGTTCTTAGAGTAGATTAGGATATCATCAATGAACACCACCACGAACTTATCCAAGTACTGATGGAAGACCCCGTTCATCAAACTCATAAATACAGCAGGTGCGTTGGTTAAACCAAACGGCATAACTAGGAACTCATAATGCCCATACTTAGTTCTGAAGGCCGTCTTTGGGATATCTTCCTTCTTCACCCTAATCTGGTGATAACCGGATCTAAGGTCAATCTTGGAGAATACCTTAGCACCACTCAACTGGTCAAACAAATCATCAATACGTGGTAATGGGTACCGGTTCTTAATAGTTACAGCATTAAGGGCTCTGTAATCAATACATAGTCGTACAGATCCGTCCTTCTTGGGTACAAAAAGTATAGGTGCTCCCCATGGTGAAACACTGGGCCGGATAAATTCTTTCTCCAGAAGGTCGTCAACTTGTGTTTTCAGCTCCACTAACTCCTTAGGTGCTAGCCGATATACCGATGAGGTGATAGGTTCGGCTCCTGGAGTTAGGTCTATCGTGAATTCTATCTCCCGATCAGGTGGTAAACCTGGAAGGTCGTCGGAAAATACATCCACAAATTCCGTTATGACTCTTGGGTAACTTGAATCTTCTTCTACGGTCAATACCCTAAGAGTTGGATGAACCCCTTGTTCTACAGCTCCTCGTAGAAATTCAAACTCAGGAAGGCTAGGGGGTCTAAATATCACTTTTCCAAGCCGGCAATCCAGTGTCGCATGGTACTGACTTAACCAGTCCATACCAAGTACAACATCGTAATCAGGCATAGAAAAGATCAGGAATTGGGCTCGCATCTCTCGGCCACAGACTACTACCTAACATGATCTACAAGTATCACTAACCGGGATAATTCCACCTCCCGTTAGTATTCTCTTCATCTTCGAGAGAGGTGCGGTAGCTATTCTATGTGTGGCTACGAAGCTAGCAGCAATAAATGAATGCGAAGCTCCAGAATCAAATAATGCTATAGCAGGAATTGAAGCTACTAATATGGTACCTGCTATCACTTCGCCTGCAGTAGCTTTCTCAGTGACTGCTAGTGCATATGCCTGACCTCGTCCCTGAGCGGGACCCCTTTGCTGACGAGCTTGTTGGAACAATGCTGCTTGAGGTGGTAGAGGTGGCCTGGCTCCTCCAGGCCCTGTCTGTGTCGCTCCCCCAGCTGGAAGAGCTGCAGGTGGAGCTGGTCGATTCGGAACTCCCTCTCGACGTTCCGAGCAGTCCTTGGAGAAGTGTTGTCCAGATCCGCAAACCAGGCAGAGTCCCAGCTTGCGTCGACATTCCTTTTCAATATGTCCTACCTTGCTGCAGTAGTGGCAAGTAGGCAGGTTCTTAGTTGCTGCTCTTGGAGGCGGGCTCTTCTGGGGCCGTTTAGCAGATTCCCCTGGTGATGACTTGGACGGTGCTGAGGAGAAGGGACGTTTCAGGCTTGATTCCCTCCGAGTAACGCGCTCCAGCCGACGTGCTGCAGCTAGGACGTCGGTGTAAGAGGTGGGCGCGACTGATCCGATTAACTTCTGAAGCTCGAACCTGAGCCCATCAAAGAACTTCTCCGCCTTCTCCTCTTCGGTAGGAATTAGCGAAGGGGCGAAGCGGCTCAGGCGAATGAATTCGGCGTTATATTCCTCCACCGTCATGTTGTCCTGGATCAGGCGGTTGAATCTGTCTCGGAGTTCTGACCGAGCCACAGCAGGGATGTACATTTCCTGGAAGAGTCTGGAGAACTCCTCCCAGGTAACCTGATCATGTCCGAGCCTTCTTTCTTCGGACAGCCACCAATGATGTGCGTTGTCCGTCAGTTGCATCCGGACGGCAGTCATCCATTTGTCCCTTGGTAATTCAGCGGCCTCCAACTGATGCTGTGTGTTTGTAAGCCATTCATGCACTTCAGTTGGTCCTTCCTTGCCCGAGAAGGTACGGGGCTTGAGTTGACGGAAATCCGTAATAGATCCCGTCGCTGGCCGCCTATTTGGTGCATGCTCCAATGCTGCGACCAGGCTGTTCCTTAGGTTCTCGGCCTCCCGGCGTTGGGTCTCCTGTTGAATCTGTTGTTGCGCCTGCATCATGGCGTAGAACATCTGGAACATTTGCTGGCCGTCCATTGCCTGTCCTGGGGGAAAGACAGGCATCATAGGAGGGAACTGGGGAGGAGGCGGGATGTCATCACGCCTGAATCTGGAACTTGGCTGGCCAGTTTGGTTGCTCTGAGAGGATTGTCCTCTGGTATCCGGCGTCGTTCCAGCTTCGCAGGTAAACCCTGCTTCAGTCGGTGTTCCCAAGGGGGTCTCGTCACCACTTCTGGGATCCATTACTCTGCATCAAAAGAAAACAATGAGAACGCACAGAGGAATCAAACAGGATGCAGTTCAAGCAATTTAATTGAATTCGACATATAGTTCAAAAATGATTAAATATATGGATGAGATCCTATAACCTATCTTATTGCAGGCCTGTCCGGTCCCTAAGTTGAAACCGAACAATTTAGTTGGACCTGCATGGGCCACCACAAAAACCATGTCACGCCCCAGTCCCAAAATATCGAGGGACTGGACACGTGGCAATGGCCAGCAGCACGCACTGATGGATAACCCAATTTAATGGAGCCATCAGGGCGTACTTAAGCTGTAAATAAGGTCTACTACACAAGTCACGCTAATCTCATCCATAAAGAAAAGGAAATAAACTGCATAATCAAATGGAAATAAGTAGCAACATCATCACAGCAAATCAGTCGGAGAAACAATCCGACTTAAGTCTGAATAAACTGGCTCTATAGGCCAGGAACAAAAGATGTAAACATGAAATAAATACTGAGTACTGGAACAAGCACTCAGGAGAAGTCCTCGGCAGTCACCTCGTCTTCAGTGTTCGGTTCAGCTCCAGCAATAGGTTCAGCTCCGGTCCCGTATACCTCGGGATACTGCTCCTCAGCTAAACCTGGGGACATAATCAATTCCAGGTCCTCAGTGGACATAGCAAGGCACAAATAATACAAGCCAAAATGAATAAGCAGTGCAATAAATAATGAAACAGCAGGGTAAACTAAGTAACTAACCATCTATGTGATATGCAAATGAGAGCAACACTAGTACTCAGGCTGAGACAGCTACAAGCTCTGTGTCGGGGAGCCGGTAGCAGTAATAACACGTAAAGGGTCTAGCTCTGCTGGAGAGTCTACAATCTCACAATAATAGTAGATATATATATAGAACAGCCTGTAGCCTGTATGTCTCTCCCCACCCAATGTAATCACGCAAGCCATGACCATAACGTCTCATGTCCATGTCAGCGGGATTATAACTAATGCAACAAGTCCTACTGTCTATAAATAAATAACTCTGTCAAGTCCTGTATCCTATTCAGAATCCCCACGAATAACTCGGGAAGATTCTGTCCATGATAGTGTCAAGTGTCCTGGGTTGTAGGGTACTTGAGAGGTCAAGTACAAAATAAGGGGGTCGTAAATCCATCTCTAAATGACGAACCCAACACCGCGTACGGTGTCAGTACTCGACTATGATCGGGCTCTAGGTACGTCGTATGTTTTCTAGGTTTAAGCAGTTTAAATCAGTTTATATGAAATTGCACAAGAAATCCAGCAGAGTATTTATACAGAAAATATGAAAATAATGACTGCAAGTTTGGCAAGGTGCACTTGCCTGATGTTTGGATTCCACTTAGGTCCTGGTTTCAGAAATTTCCAGAGATGTCTCCGAAAGCTGAAATAAACAGTACCATCACGCTCAGAAGATGTCAAACAGCTAGGATCGCCTGTCCTTGGGTCCAATTTGGAGACAAGGGCAAAAACGACAATTTCGGGCTAAAACGGGGTCCACCGGTGGGCCCGCTTTGCACCGAAAAACGTGTCGGAGTCAATGGTCTCCAAATTCACCAAACTTAGTGTCAATAAGTCAGGAACGCTGATACGAACCCAACGGAACTTTCAGATTTGAATTCCGATGAGCCGATCACAAAATCGCCCGTCGAGCGGGGCCTGTGGGGCCCACGACACGCGATTTCGTCAACGTTCTCAGAATCGGACCAAACTTGACCCACAGGACCAGCGTATCGATACGAGTCCGATGGCGCAAGTTTCGTCTCGATCCGACGTGTGTGCACGAAGTTAGGGTGAATTGCAGAAAAGACGGATACGGAGCGATGTCCGCGGATACGCGTTGATTCCGGTGTGCACGCACACCCGAATCAGCTTCCGCGAAATCCCACACGTCCGTAACGACGAGGCGCACGTATCTGTGAAGACCGCACGCGACCAAGTCGTCCCGTTTGGCGGGGCGTACTCAGTTCCGGGGTGAAACAGGGTCTGGTTTTTCCTGTTTTTGGATCGCGGTGTGCGATCACCACAGGACGCGATGCCCCGAGCGGTTTGTCCGGGCACCGAGAGGGTCATACAGGCTTCGCGTAGGAATTTACGGAATCGAAATCGGGGTTACGAGCATGAAGTTGTGAGTACCTGAAGGGACCCGAAAAACCGGAGTTTTGAACTGTGTCCGAATCGTGTCCTGGACACGTGTCAACTGTGTCCGTGTGTCCAGCAGCGTGTCCGGGTATCCTCGGCTGTGTCCGGGGCTCTGGGGAACTGGTCGACGGTCGGCGAGGCCCTGGGAGGTCCGGCGGGGTCGTCGGACGGCGGCTACGGCGAGGACGCGGGCGGCTCGGCAGCGGCGGAGGGGACGCGGACGGCTCGGCAGCGGCGGAGGGGAAGAGCAGCCGCGGGTGCTGCTGCGGACGCCTGGGGGGGGAAAGCTCGGCGGGTGGAGCGGCGTCAGCCGGAGGAGAGGAGGAGGGGGTTCGTCGGCGCCGGGGAAGGGGACGGAGGTGGCCGGATCTAGGGTGGTTAGGGTTAGGGTTTCGGCTAGCTTGGGGGAGAAAGGCCGGAGGGGGTAGGCTTTTATAGGGGACTCGAGGAGGGTCGGCCGGGCGGTCGTGGGCGGGAGAAACGGAGGGGGAGGCGACGTGGGGAGGTTCTCCGGCCACGTCGCGGGAGAACGCGGCGGGCGGCGGGTTTTTCGGGTCGGCGTGGGTGACAGGGGCGGGTGAGGGTGAAGCGGGTCCGGGTCGGGCGCGGATCCGGGTGAGCGGACCCGCCCGACCCGCTAAGGGTGAGGTTGGGCTGGGCTGGTCGTAATGGGCTCGGCCCACTGGGCCGGGCCGGGCCCAAGGCCGAATAATAAATAATAATAATAGAAATAATAGTAATATTAATATTAATATTAATTAATTAATTTAGGAAAATAGTTTTTAGGCTTTTAAAAATAGGTCTGATGTCCAATAAAATCTCAGAAAATTACCCTAAGTCCGGTTTTCTATTTTACACCATAAAATCATATTTTCATTACATTTTAATGTTGTTTATTGGCAATTAAAAATTATAAACTCACTACAGGGCCTATGTAAATTCCTGAAAAATGCATTTTAAATCCCAAAAATTGATTTTAAAAATCTGAAAAAATTTAGGGTGTTTACACAGAGGGGGAGGCGCTGCGGCCGGAGGCGGGGGAGCCGGAGGTGGCCGAGGGCGGTGCGGCGGCGCTGGGAGGCGGTGCTGGGAGGCGGCGCAGGCGGCGCAGGGCTCGGGCGAGGGAGGCTCAGGGTCGGCTGCGGGCCGAGGTTCTGGCGGCGAGGAGGAGGGAGGGGGAGGAGATGGCGGCGCTGGCGAGGGCTCGGCGAGGGGAGGCCTGGCGGAGAGGAGGGTGTCGGCGGCGGAGTCGATCAGAGGCGGCCGGAGGCGGGTTAGGTCGGGGTCGATCGGGGAGGAAGGTGTTTTATAGGGGCGGTGAGCTGGGGGGGTGGCCGGGGTCGTGGGGTTGGCGGCGAGGGCTCCGGCGACGTGGCCGGCGGAAGAGTCGGGATTCAGAGGCGTGGGGGAGGAGAATGGGTCTCCGGGTCGGGTCTGCGGGTTCGGGCGGGGGCGGGTGGATCCGACCCGACCCGCTAGGCGGGTGGACCGGTCCGGTTTAGCTGGACCGGGTTCAGCCGGTTCAGGTCGGTTTGAACCCGGGTTCAGTCCGGTTGGTTTGGGTTTATTCAATTTAATTTAAAAATTGATTTTCTGGCATTTTAAAAATATTTTCGGGGTCCAATAAATTCCCAGAAAATTATCCTAAGTCCAGTTTTTCATTTTACACCCAAAAATATTATTTTCATAATATTTTAATATTATTTATTATCAATTAAAAATTATTTAATAATTAAAAGCCTGATTTTAATTACGGAAAAATCCCAGAAAATTTCAAAAAATTATGAAAAATCCAAATTTAAAAATTCTTGAAAAATCAGGGGGTTTACACTAGTACCCTAGTATATGTATGAAACCCGGTTGTTTAATGGACGAGTACGTTCTCACATGCATTCACTTAGCTGGTTATGATAGACACCCTTGAGCACATTGCTTATTATTTTACTATTTTACTTTGGCATGTTGTTTCTTGTACCTTGTTACGTCCCTCTGAGGACCTGGTACCTTGCCAGTTTTGCAACATAGATTCATTATGGAGCATGTCTGGAGTTGCTAATGTATGTTGCTTTGTTATGTGGGCATTAGTACCATGTACCTATATCATTTCTACTAGAGCTATGCTATTCATTTATTCATATTGTTGATTTATCTGTTGTTGTAGTCTAGTTTTTATAGACTCATATTTCTTTCTCGAGTCTATTCGAGCTTACGTGTTACTGGGCGGCCGACTTTAGCACATGCAGTTCATTCTTGATATTTTTTCTTTTGTGGATTGTGACATAGATATTATCAGTATTTCTTAGATAGTTACCCTTATTATACAGCTTATACGTATTTGAATCGGACCAGAGTCTGGTCGAATACATAGCTGGCATGTTATATATTCCTAGTCCTACGTATTTTGGGACTGGAGCGCTACCGAATGTTATGGAGAGTTTTGTATTCTAAATACTATATAGCCAAAAATTCTATATTTTCGGAAATCAAATTTCAAATAAATAAATTCCATAAAAAAATTATATTTTTTTGTTTGGTAGCTATATAAAATAAAAAGATAAAAACAACAAAAAAATATATATATTAAAAATGATAAAAACAAAAACCATTTTTAAAAACTGAAAGATAAAAAAGATTTTTAAAATTGATAATAAAATTTTAAAACGAAAAGAATAAAAAAACAAGAAAAAGAAATATAAAAAAGTATAGGAAAAACAATAAAAAAATAAAAATATACCCGCATATTCTTAAGGGATAGGATTTTCATGTTTTGTCGATAAATTATTTACACGTGTATTATTAATTTTTGAAATATATTTTTGTAACCTAAACCAAATGTGGGAATAGATTGTCCAGAAAATTTGTTGTACAGATAATATTTTTATATTAATTACCTAAAAGAAAAAATTTGTAAAAATTTGAAATTACGAAAGTTTTCGCCATCTAGGATGGCAAAAATTCAGCATATCATATTTTAATATCCTCCATAACTCAGCAAATCATATTTTAATATATCTCAGTTGGCGAAAATTTAGCAACTTCGGTTTAACCGATTTAAGTCATGGCTGTGGGTGGGTGGTTTTCTGTTAGTTTATTTGTTTTGGGTTAGTTTTTTTTTTTTTTTTGATAATTGGGTTTGATTTTTTTCTTTGTACAGATTTTTTTATTTGGTTATTATTTTTTTTGGTTTTATTTGGTTTTTTTGTTTTTGTTTAGATTTTCTTGTGTAGGTTTGGTTTTAGTTTTTTTTTTTTAATTTGATTTATTTTTGCAGAAAATTTGTTATACCTATAATTTTTTAAATAAATTAGGAAAAACGAAAAAAGTTTGAAACAATAACGAAATAGTTCGCCAATTGAGTTGGCAAAATTGTAAAAAATAATAATAATTTAGTAACGGTATTTTCACCGGTTTTGGGATATTTTTGAACCGATTGTTTATTTTTTAAACAGTGACGGACTCTCATAATCGTTACTCTAAAAATACCTCATAACCGCTACTCCCACAATTGCCAAGCAGACCCTTAAAGTTTCTACCGTAATCGAAAGTTAAATCGATCTTATTACGATTAGTAAATTATTTATAAATAGATAATTTTATCGTTAAAAAAAATATATACACAAGAATATATTTTGCGATTCTAAAATGACCGAAAGTTAAATTTGGAGGTCGAAACATCATTTTTTTGCGATTCTAAAATTTTTGAAAGTTCATTAAACAGTGAAACGGTTTATTCCATAATACTTTTCGATACGGTCATTTTGGCACAAACTGGACCTTGTTTCGATCTTCCAGTCAAAAGTTATGATACTTTAAAGTTTTAAATTTTATACTTTTGTCTGTAACATGTGTGTCTTACTTCGGATGAAAATTCTTTCTACACGAATTGTGTTACTCTCGTCGAAAACATAGAAATCGACCTATTGTTTGACAAAAAACGATTTCCGAATAAATAGTTATGGCCGTTCGAATTCTGCTCGACGACAGATGTAATTTTCTTACGGCAGATTTTTTTTTTTTAATTTGTTGATGTTCAATAATAGAATCTTTTATTTTGGATGGTAAATTTCATTTTTTTTCTAATTTATTTACAAAAATTATTGCTACAACATTTTTTTTATAAAAAAAAACTAAACCTAAATAAAACTAAACAAAAGCACACTATTTTTTCCAAAAAAAAAAAAATCACTGTCAGATTTTTGCCAATCTAGTTGGCGAAAATTTGACAAATATAAAAAAAAAATTATATTTCATATTTTTGCCATCTGGAATGGCAAAAGTTTTCGTGATTTCAATTTTTTTAAATAGTTTTATTTTAGTTAATTTATTTAAAATTATTTTCTGTACAACATTTTTTTTGTAGATTGTCCACCCTAAATTTGCTCGGAATTTTTTTTTTTCTTATGTACCAAACGTCCCTTAAGGTAATTTTTACTCCCACTAACTTAAATAAGTTGATTACATATGTTTATGTCGACGAGAAAGGGTACCATCGTTCGCGAAGGGAAAGGAGTTGTTAGTGTTAACATCGGGACCGTTGTATATATTTTTTATCTTCCATAATATCATGAGATTTCAAAACGGTTCAAAAATGAATCCTATGTATAGCATCATCAATTAATTATTTTTTTAAAATTAATATTCCATAAAAAAAATTTGGAACAAATTAACTTCTTTATAAATAATACTATAAGAATTTGAATTCAGTCAACCTGAGAGAATACCTTCCATCTTAACCACATGAGTTACAAGAAATATTTGTTCATAATTAGATCATATTATGTACTGTTTGAAGACTCTTTATAAAAAATAGAAATATATCCATAAATAATAATAATTAAAATATAATTAAATATATAATAAATTCAAATTCAAATATAAAAATTTATGTACTAAATCTTATTTTAAATATAAAAATAATTTTATATTAATTTAGAAGAAAAAAAATAGTTTACGTCCGTTGCACCTGAATTTACTATATATATATATATATATGTGTGTGTGTGTGTGTGTGTGTGTGTGTGTGTAATATTTCTTCTTCCACTCTTTGTAGAATTTTGATGATTTTTTGTTGCTTTTTCATGTTTTAATTTCTTAGTAATATTCTCTTATGGAAGATGACAGTTCATGTAGTTTTGTGTATTTGATTTTGGAGAAGGAAGTAAAAGCTCAAAATTTTATAAATTGTTACTCTAAATTAGTCATAAAATTTATATAATTAAATGCTCAAAATGAAGATTTAATATCATCATAATCAAATTTAGAATTAAATTTGTGATCCCAATGCAATCTATAACTAAAATCTAATCAAATTCAAATGACAGTGTAAACAAAAATTTAATTCACTCTAATCTATAATTTAAAAGTTAACTTAGTTTAAATTTAATTTGATTCAATCTAATATATTCTTATAAAGTAAGAATATAGTTGAACTAAACAGAGGAGATTGTTTTCTACAAATATGTTTGTTTGTTGGTGATCAGTGCTTTACTTCCATTTTCAAAACTAAAAAATAAATTATTTTTGTTTGGCCAAAATCAAAATAAATCAATTCCCAAACAATACTTAGACAAATCAAAACTAGGTTTTGGCATAAAAGTCTATTTGGGGCTTCTAAACTGAGTTTGGATACCTATGTTTGGAAACTTAATTACTTAACAATTGAGTTAAAAGTTTTTTTTTTATACAAAAATTGAGATCAGATTACATGTATATTTGTTGTTGTTGTGTTGATTTATAGTTTTTTCTTATAGTCTGGTTATGGACTTTGCCTGTGTACTGATTAGGGAAAAAAAAAATATTTTTGTATGCATTGTTTATACATACATCTCTAATAATATGTATATAGTATGATTAATGAGTATGTTGATTGTGAACCACTATAACGGTTGCTGGTAATCTGTCCATTTTAACGCTTGAATTGAGTGTTTAACTGAGATTAACTGCCAAAATATGGTATTAACATTTCTAAAATATTGTGTGTACAATATGTTTTAGAAATGTATACTAATATCGAGACACACGCATTGTGTGTACAATACGTTTTAGAAATGTTAATACCAATATCTTTTGGTAATTAATCACAGTCAAACACTCAATTCAAGCATTAAAATGGACAAATTACCAACAACCATTAGAGTGGTTCACAAGCAACATAGCCATTAATCGTACTATATACATATTATTAGAGATGAATGTATAAACAATGCATGCAACAATGATAATTTCTTTCCTAATCAGAACATATGCAAAGTTCATATCTAACCAGACAATATAAGCAAAAACAATAAATTCACACAACAACAACAAAATATACATGTAATCTGATCTCAATTTTTGTAAAAAAAAATAAATTTTTTTTCTCAATTGTTAAGTAATTAAGTTTCCAAACATAGTATACTTGAGACTCAGTTTTGAAGCCCCAAACCAGTTTTATGCCAAAACATGGTTTTGATTTGCATTGTTTGAGATTTGATTTTGATTTTGGCAAAAGCAATATTTATTTATTTTTATTTTTTTGAAAATGGAAGTAAAATATATTCAGGAGTTTGGATGTTTTAGCCTCATTCTATGTTGAGACATTTCTAATTTCTAGTGGATGTTGGTGATATTCTTGCATGGGTTATATTAATGCTTTTCATTATATTCCTACTATAGTCATCCGTGATTGAGTTAACTAGTATACTCCGATATTGACTCGTGTATAGATGTTGGTATATGATTGAGCTATAGACAACGTACAGTAGTCAATGTCGCAACATAAGCTGGACGTATTCACGTGCACGGATCCAATTATTTGGGAGCAGAACATGACAGCTTTAAACTTGAATCTAGTTTCAACCACTCACTAACTTGTGTCTTAATTATGATAGGTTCATTAGCTTCAACTAATGGATACTCTAACGACGTGGTTGACTCCGGGTCAAACATTACTTGTGTAGATAAGTCAACTATTTTAGGTCCGTTAAATTCAAGTAATAGACACTCTAAAGATATGGTTGGCTTCGGACTGTACTTTATTTGTGTATCAATACTAGTCTATTCCCTAATGTCATGGTTACCAAATATAAATTTAAAAGTTTATCATGTTCGCAATCGACTTTAAAATTTTTTAATGAACTCTTCATGATCCATATATTTTGTTTTAATTGCTCCCTAGATTTTTACATACGGACACAAATATGCTTAACCTAGAGCTCTATATATCAATTTGATGCATCATAAAGACCTAGAGGTAAAGCATGATTTGTATAAAATTTAAATTTTATGAAAAATTGAACGTGGAAGCATTAAATCAAATGTGGACAATTAACTACTATAAATTTATCACAAAAATTATGATAAAAATGTAACACATAACAATTAAATATAATAATAAAAATATTCGAGTTTGGAAACGTGCAGGTTGGGTAGGATTTCGATTACGGGACTTTTGTACTCGAGATCCAATCCACGTTGACAACGTCAGACACAGAGAAGGAAATAAGATAAAAGAAGGTCCATGTCCGAAGACCACAATCATGAAAAAAACACCTTAAAAGAGGACAAAATAGAAGTCTTTCTATTTATTTGTAGCTAGGGGAAAGAAAAAATCAGGAGCTGCTTTGTTGGAGATATCCAATTTAGGGTTTTAGCTTCGCACTATACGAATTTAAAATAGATTTTTCATTCTTCAAGTATAATTTATGAACTTACATACTATTTGTAGACTCTCGAGAAAAAAATTGGATAAAGTCAATCCCTAAGAACTTATCCCTAAGCTAACTTAAAATATAACAGATAAAACAGATAAATATAATTTATATCTAAGATAAACAAAATAAAAAGAAACACTAAATTTGTTTCCCATAAGCTAGTGCTAAGCCAACACATGTTCTGGTTAGGTCTACATATCTTACTATCCTCTGTATAAATTACTAGACGATACAATATTATTATTACTACTGTCATCGTATCTAAAGTTTCTACATCAGGATCGGGTTCAAATTTTGGTATGGTAGGATTTAGGCTAAATTATAACTTGATACCTCAATCATTCCAAATGTCCAACCTGGTATCATAAACTTTGATAGTTGCTAACTTAATTTTTTTTTTCAATTTTCTGTCAACCGGTGTTAACCTAAAATAACAAATGTCAAAAATATCCTCCTTCTCTCTCCTCGGCCTACGGAGGAGGGGCTGGCCGTAGGAGGGGAGGGGGTTGGGAAAAATGGGTGATGGTATTTTGGTCTTTTTAAAAAAAAAATTTAAGGCTAAATTACAACTTGATACCCTCAACTTTGATATGCGTCAACTTGATACCCTAAAATTTTAAAATAACCAAATTATCCTGTCTCCCCCTCCTCCCTCCCGGCACCTGCACTCCCCCCTCCTCCCGGCGGCTACACTCCCACGTCGCTCCCCCCTTTTCTCTTTCTCCGTCCCCGCACGCGGCGGAGAGGGGGGGGGGGGGGGGGGGGTTGTGGGCGCGATGCTAGGTGGGTGGGGGCGCGGAGGTAGTGTAGTCGGTGGGAGAGAGGGAGAGACATGAATAATTTGGTCATTTTTTTTATTTTAGAGTATCAAGTTGACTATTATCAAAGTTGAGATTATCAATTTGAAATTTTGTAATAGTTGAGAGTATCAAGTTGTAATTTAGTCTTTAAAAAAAACGAAAAATCTATCGGTGAGTGACGGAGGGTACCGAGTTGAAAATATTAGTTGAGGGAGGGTATTAAGTTAGCACATATCAAAGTTCAGGATATCATGTCGAACATTTGGAATAGTTAAGGATATCAAGTTGTAATTTAGCCTAGGATTTATATTGATCAAAACAATGCACAGGGCCATGTCTATTGTGTAAATTTTTGTACCAAATAGTGTAAGAGTTGAAAGATAGATCGGGATCCAAGTCAGAGGGACGTCCACGGAGAGGGAGAATCAAATATGCCTCCCCCTCAAGAAATATGCTAATTCTAAAGGCACTCCAACAATTACTTAGGACAACTTATTACTATAGGATAGTCCAAATTTTTAAATTTTTTACTCAGAACTGTCCAAAATTTACTTAGGACAGCTCAATCTCTCTCCTTCCCAAACCCTAACCCTGATCCCAGCCGCCGTCGTCGGAGGAGACGGCGACGGGAGGACGAGGCAGAGAGGGTAAAGTAAGGAGGACGAGGAGGTGGCGGAGAGGATGGAGGAGCCGTTGTTGCTGCTACTGCTGATGCCGTTGTTGTTGCTGCTGCTACCGCCGCCCTCGCCGTAGCCGGTCTGCCCTCGCAGCACACAAAAAAAAAAAAAAAACTTTTTTGAATTTAAACGTCAATTTCACACACAAAAAAGAAAAGAAAAAGAAAAGAAAAATGTTTGACATTCAGTACTATGAAACTGCTTTCAGATTTTTTTTTATTTTATTTTGGAAAACATGCGTTTAAATTCAAATTTTCTCAGCGGAAGAACCAAAACATGTGGATGTTTTGTGAGTGAATTTTCACTCTTCCCCGAACTAGTCCCAACTCATTCTCTTTCCTCAATGGTGACCTCCTCCAGATCTAAAGGTCGTGGAGAAGGATTTTGCGCTCATCTCGTCGTCTCCAAAATTTGAGCAATAGAAAAGTCTGAAGGATATTGGATCGTTTTCCATTGGACAATTAAAGGGATCTTCTCAAGTACAGAGCAAAGGATCCGCTTCGAGCCGGAGATCTCTCTTCCTTGCCGACCCCTCCCTACTTCGACCCGGACACAAACCATACGGCGCCGAGGATGACGGCTGCGGTACGGCTTCGACGAGGACCTAATCTCGACGGCGGTCGGATCGCCTCCTCCTCACGTCGATGAATCTTCCTCCAGGCGGAGAGGTTGGACACGTTCGAGAGATGGGACTCAGGACACAGAGATTGACATTTTGAGAGATGGGACTCAAGGCATGAAGATGGGATCAGGACACAGATGGACATTTTTGAGAGGATCACAGTGGACAGTTGAAAGAAAAAGAAAAAAAAATTAACCAAACACAAATTTTAATTCTTGTATTTTAAAATTATTTTTCAGACGAAAAGAATCAAACGTAAAATCAAATTTCTATACTAAAAAAATAACTTTATAACTTATTCTCATAAAACTGTTTTTATAACCAAATTTCAGAAAATATATTCAAACAGGCCGTAATGTAATACTCAATTCACACTTGTTTGGTGTGTCGTCCGGGCTGCCGACGTAGTGCCTTAACTTGCGCAGCGAAGCTAGATTTGGTATTCTTTATTGGAGATTGCTTATGTTTTTTTTCTTCCTTAAAAAACAGTAAAAATAGCTTATAAAAATAAAACTGAAAGTTTAATACTAGAGAAGCTTTTGACAGAACCTTACATTTTTTTTTAATCAAAAACTACTTATGCTAAAGAGGGTTTTATGGATGTACATCTTGGATTGTCTTGTGGGTCTAGGTTTTGGAATGAGACTCCCCATCTATAATTTTTAGGTCCGTTTCGATGTCTATTCCTTTGCAAAAGACGGTTCTCAACTTATTAGAGTTAAACCACAAATTTTTGGTATATCCTAGAATGTTAACCAGTTTTTTTAAACTCTCGTCATAATTGAAAGAAATAAATCTATTTTTTCGTTAAATTGAACTCATCCAGTCACCATGTGTTATGTCTTTATCTGCTAACCACTAGAATTAAAAGACTTTGACAACGAGTTAAATACAAGTATTCCTCTACAATCTCAAAAAAAACTTTAAAAAATTACTATTCCACTACAATGCTACCATTATTCCTATCTTTGTCTCTAAATTGTTGCACATTTTGCACTTCGGATCGAAATGAGTGATGCCCACCCGTTTACGGATCATGACTACTTTTAAGAAGTAGATGGCCATGTGTCAAACATGGATTGTTGCTTGTGAAAATAATCTCCAGAGACTCTGTATATGCTTTCCTAGGCTTCAAGTCAGCACTAGAGATGGTAACGGAACATATAGGGATCGGGGACCAAACCACCATTTCCATCTTCGAGTAGTATTTGTATCTCCGTCTCCGTTTCCATCTTCGTTATGGTTCAGTTTTTAATCTCCATCATCGTCTCTGTTAAACAATGCATTCCTCATCTCCATTCTCGTCTCCGTTAAACAATGCACTATCCGTCTCTGTCCCATTAATACTTTCGAGCCCGAATTTTCTCATCCCCGTATCCGTCCCCTTCCCCTGTCCCGTTACATTTTTTTTGTACGTTGTAAACTTTAAAAAATTAGTTTCATTCCAAAGAAAAATATATAAGACTATTAATAAAATCTGGTTTCCATAAAAAAAAAAAAATTATTAGATAGTGAAAATGATACAATACAAAAAAAAATTATTAATCCATACTAAATAAAAGTCTACAATACAAAACAACAAAGAGATAATGTTAACCCAATAAAAACATATTTCAAATAGTTCCATACAACAAAAACATGTGGGTATAACTAATCGGGATCGAAAATTTACCAGGACGGAGAGTACTATACCCATATCCAGCCCCGAATTTGACCGATTTTTTTTAACTCCCATTCCCGCCTCCGCCTCCGTTTTTAAATTCCCAAATCCGTCCCCGTCGGAGGAAAAAAATGGGTCCCCGTCGGATTCGAATTTTTTTGTCAATCCCTAGTCAGCATAGTAGAAATAATACATATTTGTTTACGATAAATTCGACCGAATTTTGAATATATCCACTATATTAACAAAAAATTGCGTATGCGATAATAAAATATATCTAAATAATGCACATGATAACATGTTATGCAAAATATAGATAGAATAACAAATCGTCATTGGCAATGGCGGTATGAGTGCATGCACTCATACTGCCATTGCTAATGGAATTATGGTGGACATTATGCCTGGGTTACTGTAAAACCCCTGATTTTTCAGAAATTTTTAAAATAGATTTTTACAATTTTTCTAGAATTTTCTGGAATTTTTCTGTAATTAAAACTAAGATATTTTGTAATTAAACAATTTTTTAAATGATGTTAAATAATATTAAAATACTATGAAAATAATATTTTTATGTGTAAAATGAAAAATTAGATATAGGATAATTTTCCGGAAATTTATTGGACCCCGAAAATATTTTTTAAAGCCCTGAAAAACTAAGTTTTAAATAAAACCTAGAAATTGTAAGCCTCCTGTTTTTTTCAAAATTTTTAAATACATTTTCTTACAGTTTTTCTGTAATTTGTGGAACTTAAAACAAAGGTATTTTGTGATTAAAGAATTTTTAGATGATGCTAATTAATATTAAAATATTATAAAAATAATATTTTATGGTGTAAAATGGAAAACTGGACTTAGGGTAATTTTCTGAAAATTTATTGGACCCCGAAAACATTTTTAATGCCCGAAAACTAATTTTTTATTAATTAAATTAAAAAAAAATCAAAAACCAAATTGAACCGAACGGAACCGGCCGAACCCGGTTCAGTCAGACCGGACCGGTCCACCCGCTTACCGGGTCGGGTCGGGTCCACCCGAACCCGACCCGCACCGCAACCCGATCCGCTTCCTCACCCCTGACCCGGTCCAGCCCCCGCGTCCACCGCCGAATCCGCCGCGCCTCCGGCCACGCGGCGCCTCCGCCGGCCACCTCGCCCGCACCCCGCGGCCACGACGCCCGCTCCGCCCGCCTCCCTCGGCCTCCCCGACCCTATTTAAACCCCCCCGAATCCGCTCTTCTCCGGCCAGAACAACCCCTCCGGACACCTCCCCTCGCCGAGACGCCGCCACCGCTCACCCGCCGTGCCCCGCCTAGCCTCCGCCCCAGATCCGCCACCGCCGCTCGCTGCCCAGCCCGTCTTGCCCCGGCCGGTCTCCCCCTCCTCCTTCCTTCCCCTTCTTCCCAGCCCACAGCGGCCAGGCCCGACCTCGAGCAGCCCCTCCGGCCGCCGTGCCAGCGCCGCCGCCTCCGCCCAGCATCGCCGGCGCCGCCCTAGCTCCTCCGGCCGGCCTCCCCCGCCGCAGCGCCGTCCAGCTCCGGCCAGAACCCTAACCCTAGGGTTGGATTCGGTCGGACACGGCTCCTTCGCGTCGTGTCGGACACGAGAAACTTTGTTTTGCGAGCCCTGTTCAGGTACCTGTATCTTTCTTCTCGTAGCTCTGTTTTCGATTCCGTCAGTTGTGTCGCGTAGCCTGCATGACCCCCTCGGTGCCCGCGCAACCCGCTCGGGGCGTCGCGTCCTGTGGTGATCGCAAACCGCGATCTAAAAATAAAAAAAACAACGCCCTATTTCACCCCGGAACTGAGTACGCTCCGCCAAACGGGACGACTTGGTCGCGTGCGATCTTCACCGATGCGTGCGCGCCGTCGATACGGACGTGCGGGATTTTGCAGAAGTCGATTCGGGTGTGCGTGCACACCGAAATCAACGCGTATCCGCGGACACCGTCCCGTATCCGCCCTTTCTGGAACGCGTCATAACTTTGTGTACACACGTCGGATCGAAACGAAACTTGCGCCATCAGACTCGTAGCAATACGCTGGTCCTGTGACCCAAGTTTGGTTCAATTCCGAGAACGTTAAAGAAATCACGTGCCGTGGACCCCATAGGCCCCGCTCGACGGACGATTTTGTGACCGGCTCACCGAAATCCAATTCTGAAAGTTCCGTTGGGTTCATATCATCGTTCCTGACCTGTTGACACTAAGTTTGACAAATTTGGAGACCTTTGTCCCTGACACATTTTTCGGTGCGAAGCGGGTCACATGTGGACCCCGCTTTGACCCAAAATTGTCATTTTTGCCCTTGTCTTCAAATTGGACTCAAGGACAGGCGTTTCTAGCTGATTGATATTTTCTGGATCTGATGATGATGTTTATTTCAGCAACCGGAGTACTTCTTGCAAATTTTGCTGAAGTCAGAGCCACAATTGGAGCCAGAACCACATGCAAGTGTACCTTGCCAAATCCTGTAGCTTGCTACTTATTTCCTTGACTTAGTTATACATCAGTGGGCAAGTATACCTTGCCAACTTTACAGTTCTTGTTGCATATTTTCTTACTTTATTTATATTGCTGTGCATGCTTAACCTAGGACCGTGTGACTTACTTAGCGTCCGATTATTAGTCGGGTGCCAACACCGTACGCGATGTTGTGTATGTCATCTAGAGATGGACATTCGTGACCCCTTTACATTCTCGTACTTGTCTTATCAAGTACTCTAAAAACCCAGGACACTTGACACTATTCATGGACATGATCTTTTTGAGATATTCATGGTGATTCTGTATAGGATACAGACTTTATGGCATTAACATTATATTCCTAGATACTCTATGACTTACTGCATTAGATATGATTGTGTGTGTCATGGACATGAGACGTGTGATTACATTGGGTGGGGAGAGACACACAGGCTACAGGCTGATCATATATATATATACCCCTATTATTGTGAGGCACAAGACTCTCGAGCAGAGCTTGGCCCTTTACGTGTTATTACTGCTACCCGGCTCCCCGACACAGAGCTGGTAGTGGCTCAGCCTGAGTTTTAGTGATGCTCTCACTTGCATTTCACATAGATGGTTACATACTTACCCTATTTATTTCATTATCTGCTACACTGCATTTATTCTGGCTTGTATTATCTGTACCTTGCTGTCCCCTGAGGACCTGGATCCGGATTATGTCCCCAGGTATAGCCGAAGAGATCCATCCAGAGATATACCATACAGGAGCACCTCTAGGAGCTGTACCAGAACCTGAGAACGAGATCGTGCCCGAAGACTCCTCCTGAGTACTGGCTTCATATACTCAGTTATTCCTATTTTTCAGTTGCTTTATTTCCTGTCTATTTGTATTGATGTATCAGACATACTCTCGGATTGTTCCCCGAGACACTTTATTGAGATTTGTTAGTTATTCTATTTGCATTTATTCTGGCATTTGATCTGTGATTATCTGTTGTGGATGAGATTAGTATAGACTGTGACCTGTATCATTGGTTCCATTTATTGTTAGACTACAGCTTAAGCATGCCCTGATGGATCCATTAAATTGGGTTGTCCATCGGTGCGTGCTGCTGGCCATTGCCGCGCATCCAGTCCCTCAGAATTTTGGGACTGGGGCATGACATAGTTTTTGTGGTGGCCCATGCAGGTCAACGACTAAATTATTCGGTTTCAACTTAGAGACCGAGCAAGCCTGCACCTAGGATTAGAGTATAGGAACTCATCCACACTGACTATGACTCATCCTCCTTCCAATCCATTCCATTCGGATAAATTGCATCATGCTTGATTCATGTGCTTCCCTATTAGTTTCTTGAGTATAGCCTCTCTTAGAATATATAAGTTCCTGTTGTTAGATGATAAGTAAGGTAACCTTCCTATTAAGAGTACCCCTAGAGTGTTGATACCCCACTAAGTTAGAATATCTAGGGAACCCTAGAATTTCTTATCTCTAGAATTGGTTTACCATTACCCCCTGATGTATTATGAAGACTTGAGAGTAGCATAGACACAACTAGAGTTAGTTAGAAGTTTTACCATAATGTTTGAACCTAGTGTTTGACCCCAGTCTTGAGGAACCAATAGAAATCTGAGATCGAATGTTAGTACTGAACCTAATGTGCATAGTGAGATAGTGTTAAGATATAGGTTCGTGTCATGATATTAGCAGACAATACCTCAGGAAGTCCAGAGCAACGAGTATGACATACCCTATGAGATCATACCTCAAACACGGAGAATTGCTCGCCACCTTCACCTTAGGAAACCATGATATTATCTAGAGCCCCATATTTTAATTTTATATGTTGATCATCTGCGACCTTAACGTTCGCTAATGCGCAACGACTAAAATATGTTCTTCTTTCTTCCGTCTTTCAATTCGTGCCACATGACACTTCTGATAGTAGGCCAAGTAATTTTATTCCTTGTTAAGGACCCATAGTTTGCTAGGATTATAGCGGTAGTCTTGAATTTGAAATTTTTGTGCTTGGTAGTTAGAGTTCGATAAGTTTGAGTTAATCTTATAGGTTGTGACCCGATGATTATCCCTTAGTGTTAAATCATGTAATTTGTACCCCCACCTCGATACAAGTTATCTTTCCTTTCCCTTGAGACTAGTAACCTGTCCATTCTCGCTATTGACGTATGACCTATGAGCACTATGATTAAGACTTAAGATGACCATTACTTACGTGATACCATAGGAGACCCTAATAAGAGTTTCTGTTTTATTTAGATGTGCAAGGTTATTTTGCAGGATCCTCCTAAGACTGTCACAGTATTAGTTTAATTCTTATTAGTTGGGTAGTATGCCTCACAACCTAGTACCACATAGTCCACTCGACTCATCGAGGCGGTGTAATTGAATGGCATTAAGTGTATGCTAGCATAAGACGGCAGTATTTATTCAGACAATAGAATTTAGAGGTCCTTACCCCTATTGGGTCGACTAGCGACTTAGATGAGAAGGAGTATGATAACTGTAGAGATTGTAGAGTCTTTTATTAATGTTGCTTATTTTGTTTTGTTTTGTGAACTTGAATAATTTGTACATCCTTTCATCATCATCTAGCGTACTTATATTTTATATACTACCTTGACTTATGCTGCTATTTTATAGCCTAGTTTTGCAAGCTTATTCTTTGTCGAGCTTGTTCATGACATATGTATTATTGGGGAGGCCCAGAATAATATATTTCAGAATCAGTGTATTATGGTCTGATCAACCATAGTGCGCTTGATTCGCCCTTCGTATAATTACTTTACGTGGATTGAGATATGTAGTGATTAGTCGACGAATATACTAGCCCTAGACATGTCTGACATATCGTATCGGTTACATAACTGTACTAATACGAGCATGCGAGCAAAGGATTACCAAAATTGGATTTTAATCCACAACTGCCTTGACAAATCCCATTGAATTCTTTAACGCCTTGATCCCGATACTTCTATTCTATTACCTCTCCCTTGAACTCTTTATTATTGATCTCCGTCTTCCCTTATTTCGGAAAGACAGAACCTCGTGCTGGGTAAAGTTTGATACGCAGAGAGTACTAGATATACCCCATAGGCCGATCACATACTTGAGGATTATTCTTTCGTAATTAAGGACATATCATATGTGATATAATTGACATTGAAGTTTTGAGGATTGAATGACATGAGTAAATAAATTAAGGAATATTTTCTTAAGGTATATAGCCTTATGTGATAGATGGGTAAATTTTAAGTTGGGTAGCAGTGCATTGTCAACTCGAGAGAAATTTCTTTTGGATTGTGATCGAGTAAAGCTTAGATTGGGAGAGGGTTCAAGCCATTTCAATTTTGAGAATTAGAAGAATGACTAAGATGATGAGGATTAATGAACTTCAAAATTCTTGATATTGAGGACCCAATATTTATACCTTAGGTACATGATTTAAATTTGGAATAATGAAGGTAAAATCATCAATTTGAATTTAGAGGATAAAAATATAGAATTTCAGACTTGAACATTGGTGGATTGCATTTAAATTATTTTCAATTTGATGATTGGAATTAAGAATTTAAAATTTGATGGTTGGACTACCTTTTTGAAACGTTGAGGATGTGAATGGAGTTTAAAAAGTCGAAGCATACAAAAATTTATAAGTGAAAATGGGAATAATATTGGACTCGGATTACTTCTAGAGGAGATTATGATAGTTAGAGATCGTGAGGTGAAATTTATATGCTTATTTAAAATTTGAAGATGTTATAAGGATTTAATTTAAATTTGGATATGGATATGGATAATTTGAGAAAGTGAGAAGAGATAACCATAGGTGGAAATTTTGATTGGAACAGTGGTCATCTTAACCTTGAAGTGATTACAATGGATATGATTAAAATTTTGATTAACGCAAGGAGATTGCGATTGACTTGCCTTATGTACATAATGGATTAATAGATTATGCCATATTTTGATTTTGAGGACGATATTGTCTTAAGTTGGCTGGATTGTGAAACCCCCTCACCTAAGAATTATACCTACTTGGCTTAGATAGTGAGACTGAGGCTAGCTCGAATCCACTTAGAAATAGAGCACGGTATTTTTATTTAGTTTTACAACATGGTATCACTTGGCGCACCTTACCATTGCTTTGATAAGTGGAGCACTTCACGAGTCACTGCCTTCCTACAACTTCCACATCCTTGTCCTAGACATGACCATCATCCAAATTTCCATCCTTGTGCAACATTTCAATGGTTGGGCACTTTTATGCAAAAGAGTATTTAGGTGTCCACATCATTGACATGACACATGAAGAAACCGATTTTTCGCTCATTTGGATTTTTCCATGATTTCGGATTATGCAACGTGCAACTTCGCCCACTCCGTTAAACCTAGCCTTGCATTTTAACCAACACAAATCTTAGACCATCCTTGACTTCTACCATGGCTTAATTTTAATTTCGAGGACAAAATTTTTATAAGTTGGGTAGATTGTAAGCCTCCTGTTTTTTTTCAAATTTTTTAAATACATTTTCTTACAGTTTTTCTGTAATTTGTGGAACTTAAAACTAAGGTATTTTGTGATTAAAGGATTTTTAGATGATGCTAATTAATATTAAAATATTATGAAAATAATATTTTATGGTGTAAAATGGAAAACTGGACTTAGGATAATTTTCTGGGAATTTATTGGACCCCGAAAACATTTTTAATGCCCGAAAACTAATTTTTTATTAATTAAATTAAAAATTAAAAAAAAAATCAAAAACCAAATTGAACCGGACGGAACCGGCCGAACCCGGTTCAGTCAGACCGGACCGGTCCACCCGCTTACCGGGTCGGGTCCACCCGAACCCGACCCGCACAGCAACTCGACCCGCTTCCTCACCCCTGACCCGGTCCAGCCCCCGCGTCCACCGCCGAATCCGCCGTGCCTCCGGCCACGCGGCGCCTCCGCCGGCCACCTCGCCCGTACCCCGCGGCCACGACGCCCGCTCCGCCCGCCTACCTCGGCCTCCCCGACCCTATTTAAACCCCCCCCGAATCCCCTCTTCTCCGGCCAGAACAATCCCTCCGGCCACCTCCCCTCGCCGAGACGCCGCCACCGCTCACCCCGCCGTGCCCCGCCTAGTCTCCGCCCCAGATCCGCCACCGCCGCCCGCTGCCCAGCCCGCCTTGCCCCGGCCGGTCTCCCCCTCCTCCTTCCTCCCCCTTCTTCCCAGCCCACAGCGGCCAGGCCCGACCTCGAGCAGCCCCTCCGGCCGCCGTGCCAGCGCCGCCGCCTCCGCCCAACATCGCCGGCGTCGCCCTAGCCCCTCCGGTCGGCCTCCCCCGCCGTAGCGCCGTCCAGCTCCGGCCAGAACCCTAATGTCACGACCCGCACCCGGAAAATCGGGCATGAGTCGTGGGTACGTCCAGCCTACGCCGCAGCATCGACGGTAGAACGCTGTTTAGGTCAACTATCTAGATAATAATCTCACACAAAAATCGGGCATGACCTCTCCAAAAGGAGGGCAACCACACAAACAATATAAACCTGTCAAGATCTCAACTCCAAACGGAGGAGCAAATATCTCAAAGATAATCAAGTACTCAATCACGAATCTAAGCACGATAAGATAACACAGAGATCTAACAACTATAAAGTCTAACCAACAATAACTACTACAACAACCACAACCTCAAATAATAATACAACAATATCCAAAATAATATACAAACAAGGTCTCAATCTAAAACCGGAGACAAATCCGGTGCTAAAAGCTAATAAAAACAACAACAAAGTCCTAGTGATCCCGGCTACCAACCCGGAGATCACTCCTAAAGTAGAGGGTCCCTGTCTGTACCGTCGACAGGCTCAGGTCCATAAAACGTCGGACACCACTCCTCCGGATACTCTGAAAAATATGTCCAGTCAGGACTGGAGCAAGTACATCTCTAACAGCAGTTCCATTTAAATGATAAAAACTATAAAACAGTTATAGCAAGTAGCAAGAAGAATGAAGCAAGTATGAAACAGGAAATATATAAATAACTGGTGCATAAAGGTAAAGATGCATGGATATCAGAGCAAGATAGTAATAACTGCAAGATACAAGAAATCTACACTAAGAGTAAGTCTGTGCACATGAACGTGTAGTGAGTCTAGCATGAAAAACATGTAGTGAGTCAAGTCCAGGAACATGTAAGTGAGACAAGTCAAGAAATGCATGAGAGTCCAGACTATAAAGAATGAACTCGGTGTCTTTGAAATACTTGTTTCGACATGTAAACGGCTAGGGGTAAGTACGGCTCACCGCGCACTGGGTGCGCGGCTGCTATCATTCCAGATTAGACCAGAGGGAGTGATTCCTGATGATGCCAGATAGGAATGTTTACATGTCTACTCGAGTATTTCCCCGCCCCGACTAATACAAGTGGATCCAAGACCCGACACGCAAATCAAGATGAGTCTAGCCTGAACATGAATGATGCCTGTAGGTGATGCCAGTAGTGATTCCAGAATAGAGGCCAGAAACATGAAATATACGTGTCGCAAGTAAATGAATCCAGAAATACCAGTCAGTGTCCCGTGTTGTGCCAGAATAATCATATGATACTATACTAGAAGCTGAATCATAATAATCATCAGATAATGAAAACTATCAGAGAATGTACTTGCCTGACGTCCTGAGCAACTGGCGATCCGAACTGGTGTCGCAAGGACCTAATGCGAAAAACAAGGTTAAACAGGGTTCTAATGAGTTAAACAGATATAAAATAACTAAAAATAGGCTTCTAGGGTCGTTCTAGGTCAAACGGGTCAAACCGGTGAAATCTGGGTCAAAAAGTCAACTCTGGGTCCAAAAAGTCAACTCTAGGTCAAAACTAGGTCAAAAGTTGACTTTGGCGGTCAACCGAGTCAACTACGGTCAAGTCTGGGTCAAACTAGGGTGCTCCTGAAATTCTAGGTCAAACCGAGGTCATTAAGCTAGAAAACTCACAAACTCGCCTCCTTGAGATACCGGGATACCCTCGGTATCCGATACCTCATCCTACGCTATATACCCCGCCTATACCCTCTAAAACCTATGCTAGCACGCGTAAATATATACACATAAGCATATAAAAATCACTCAAATATTATTCCTAGGCTATTGCTCAAATACCCCGCCCGAAACCCAATACCTTGGTTATCTTAAGGTATTGAGATACCTCGGTATCTCAAGGTATTGAGATACCGCTCTAAACTCAACCCGACTACCCCTCTAGCTAACTAACTATGCATAAACATATATATCTAGCTATAATCTAGGCTAAAATATAGATATCTAATACATATAGGCATATACCTATATATCTATACCCAATACCTTACCTTATCTTACACATACCTTACGTATACATATATATATATATATATATATATCTAGATCTAGATATCTAACTATCTATCTAGCTATGTATCTAAGTATCTATATATATAACTATCTATTATCTAGTATCTACCTATCTAATATACCTATCTATTTATATCTAGATATCCACTACCTATCTATCTATCTAACTATCCATCTATTATCTATCTATGTATCTAACTATCTATCTAACTATCTAGTATCTATATAGTACCTATTTACCTAGATACCTATCTACCTATTTATGAATCTATTTATCTATATATCTAGTTAACCATCTATCCACCAATCTATCAAACTATCTATCTATCTATCTATCCATATATCTAACTACCTAGTTATCTATCTATTTATCTATCTAATCTATTTATGTATCTATCTATTAATTATCTATTTATCAAATCTATAGATACCTATCTATCTATCTATCTAATATATCTATAAACTAGTTATCAATTAATAGCTATCTAACTATCTAACTATCCCTCTACTACCTCCCGGCGAATGCTGCTGCTGCTCTAGCTCGTACTGCCGCTGCTGCATGCTGTTATTGCTACTGCTGCTGCATATTGCACTTGCTGCTGCTGCTGCAGCTTCACCTTGCTGCTGCTGCTGCTGCTGCTGCAGCACAGTGCAGCAGCATGCTGCTGCTGCTGCTCCAGTTGGTTCCCCCCCTCTAGCTACAAACACACACTCACACACTCCTATATATATATACATATCATCCTATATATATATATATATACACATATAACTATATATATAAACAACTAAATACCTATATATATACACTCTCATCTACACACTCTAACACACACACTAGCACACTCACACACTAATACACACACACACTCACAACACTATCAACACACACACATAAATATATATACATATCTATATATATATATAAACACCCATATATCTATATATATATACACACATATATATCTATATATATATATATACATATACACTCTCACACACACACACACACACACACACATATATATATATATATATATATATATATATATATATATATATATATATATATATATATATATATATCCTCACACACTCTCACACTCACACACCCTCACACACACTAACACACATACACTAGCACTCACTAACACACTCACAAACACATAACCACACATATATATCTATATATACATAAACACACATACAATTATATATAAATATATATATATATATACACAAACACAACACTACCACAACGATGCACACAACGCTCACAACGCCCCACCTACGCACGCCCAACGACCCCGACACTCACCAACGCCTATAAATATATAAAATATAACTCGAAAACTCTAGCACACACTCTCCGATACTAACCCAACGCGCGCACAAGCCCGAAACGAGGAAACCAAGTCGAAATGGCCGTTCGGTCATTTCGACGAACACGTGGTGCGCGGTTCGGAAAACCTCCTGAAACGCACAACAAACGAACTCGGAATCGGCCCAAAATTTACCCACACGCTCTACACGATGTCTAGATCCTAGAAAATGTACTCCCGCGTCGATTCTAGGCCCGTGGCGGAAACGCACACGTACTTAGAATCGGCAACGACGAAAAGCCCCAATTTTGCCCGAAACGCCCGTTTCTTCGCGACACGGCTTCCCGTGTCCGAACGGAGACATGCACTCACCCTCTAGACACCTGACAACGTCTACCTAGGTCCATCTAACCTAGGGCATCACCCAAAATTGGGCCAAATTCGGATTCCACCTGAAATTGACACAAAACCTAGTGTTAAAGTCTCTAAACCCAACCAAACTAGTTCCAACTTCCTCCCACGGGTAGCCTAAGGGTCTAGAAAGGTTCTAAAATATTAATTACACTATAAAAGAGTAATTACAAGGGGAAAATTAGGGTTTACCTCTTGGGAGTTGGAATCCCAAGCCAAAATCTCCAAAATACTCCAAATCCTCCAAACCAAGCTTCCAAGCTCCCAATCCAAGCTCCAACACAAAATCTAGGCTCTACCCACCTAGGTTAGGGAAGAATGTAGGGTTAGGGTTAGCTTAAAGAAGAAGGAATGGAAGAAAGAAAGAAGAAAAGTGAAGAGAAGCTTACTTGGAAGAAGAAGGAAGAAGAAAGGAGAAGTGGAGAAGAAGAAATGAAGAAGAAGAAGAGTGGAATGAAGAAGAATGCAAAGAGGGGAGGGGGCTGCTGCTGGAATCCCACGGGTGGGGGTAGGTAGGGGCCGGCCTTGGCAAATAAATGGGTACATAAGTCACCAAATTTCCAAAATGCCCCTATTGACTTGGTTTCGGGTTCCGGGTTCCAAAAGCACTCAAACTAGTTCCAAATCTCTCCAACTAACTTCCTAAAAATAAAATAAATATTCTAAGCCCCAAAATAATTCTCACAAGGGTGTGGGCTGGGTCGGACATGGGTCCACTAGGGTCTGACATGGGTCCAGGCTAGCCAAAATCCTAAAACAATCAAAATAAAAATAATAAAAAATAATGCAATCACTAATTAAATATAAATACAATTAATTATAAATAATACACAATTAACCCAAATTAAAATAAAAAAATATCCGGCTCTGGAAATGGGGTGGTGACAAGCCTATCCTCCTTAGAAAATTTCGTCCTCGAAATTTAAGGTCAATCACACTCCTCTAGGTCAAACCCCCAACAATCAAAGTCAAGAAATTCTACCTATACAACATACAAGATCAGGGTCCTACTGGTCGTGTTATTACAGTCTCAATCGGGGTCACTACACTATCTACCACAGCACAAAGAAAATCTAACAGGTATTAATGAAGCACACCACAGGAATAGAAAAGGACAGGAAGAAGAAACAAGAGACAGACCTGCTAACCCGACATCCGTAGCATCGGCCTCCTCGACCGTCAACGCATAAGTCCTGCCCTGCTGGGGTGTATCCCTCTGCTGGTGCGGGGCATGATGCTGTGCCACAGATGGCCTAGCTCCAACTCTCTGATCTGTGCTCCACCCAATGGAGGTGCAGTAGGGCAATCTCGCATATGGTGAGCAGCGGATCCACAGAACAAACACACCTTCAGCCTCCTCCTACAAACATCCCAAGTGTGTCCTGCCTTCCTGCAGTAGGCACAAGTGGGCGCTCTCTGATCCTGACCCTGCTGCGCTGCCTTCTGCACATAGGGACGCTTAGCTGGTCCCGTACTACCACTGGCACTGCCTGAATCATCCCTGCCTCTCTTGGACTTGAGCTCCAAGTCATCCTTTGCTCTCTGAGCATCTCCTACTATTTGCTCAAAAGTTGCCTCGCGGTCGCTCCTGGTCAAAGACTTGACCGCCATAACCAAGCCCTTGCGAAACTTCCTCGCCTTGGCTGCCTCGCTCAAGCCATCCACAAATCTGCCCAGACGGCAGAACTCTGCTGCGTACTCATCCACCGTCATGCTCCCCTGGACGAGTGCCTCAAACTGGCTCTCCAAAGCACTGAGCGCCACATCTGGAAAAAACTTCTCCTTAAAAAGCCTTTTGAAAGCCTCCCAAGTAAGCCCTGGCGCCGCAATCCTCGTATCTGTGCGATACCATGTCAAGGCGAGGTCGAACATCTGACTGCCCGCTGCCTCTATCTGCATGCTGTCTGGAATCTGCGCCAGCCTGAAGATGCCCTCAATCTGCTCTATCCAGTCATCCGCGTACAGGATACCTTCTGTACCACGGAACTCCTTGGGCCGCATCCTCTGAAAGTCGATAATACTGCCTGGCCTCGGATGCTGAATCTGATCTGCCTGTGGCTGATTCTGTGCCACCCTATCCACTGCTGTCATGGCCACCTGGTGGGCGTTCTCAATGCCCAGCCTCATCACATCCACCTGACGGTGCTGCGTGTCCATCATCTCCCTGAAGAACGCAAACAACTGTGCGGCATCTACTGGAGCAGGAAGTGGTGGAGGAACCACCGGAACGACTGGGGTAGTCCTCGGATCGACAGGTGAAGGAGAATCCCCGAGAGAAGCAGATGCTCCCTCAACCGCAGGAGTGGTGAGTGGAGCGGTAGCAGCTGCCTGAATATGAGCTGGACGAGAGGTAGCAGACCTCTCAGTAGCAACTGCTGGAACGGTATGACGAGATCGTGTCTTCGGAGGCATCCTGAACACAGATCAAAGAAGTCAATACGGCGCAAGATACGATATCATCAAAGAAGGACAGTAATATTTCAAAAGAAGCAATTTCAGAATAATTAGATGGGAATTGTTCCTAGCCGTGATTGAGTACACTCTCATCCTAGATCCTAGATCCTATAACAGGCTCGCAGCAGTACAACTAAGTTGTTGTACCACCACGATATCGCACTAATTGCGAATCGAGACCTGCATGGGGCCGCCACCAAAAACGTGTCACGACCCGCACCCGAAAAATCGGGCATGAGTCGTGGGTACGTCCAGCCTACGCCGCAGCATCGGCGGTAGAACGCTGTTTAGGTCAACTATCTAGATAATAATCTCACACAAAAATTGGGCATGACCTCTCCAAAAGGAGGGCAACCACACAAACAATATAAACCTGTCAAGATCTCAACTCCAAACGGAGGAGCAAATATCTCAAAGATAATCAAGTACTCAATCACGAATCTAAGCACGATAAGATAACACAGAGATCTAACAACTATAAAGTCTAACCAACAACAACTACTACAACAACCACAACCTCAAATAATAATACAACAATATCCAAAATAATATACAAACAAGGTCTCAATCTAAAACCGGAGACAAATCCGGTGCTAAAAGCTAATAAAAACAACAACAAAGTCCTAGTGATCCCGGCTACCAACCCGGAGATCACTCCTAAACTAGAGGGTCCCTGTATGCACCGTCGACAGGCTCAGGTCCATAAAACGTCGGACACCACTCCTCTGGATACTCTGAAAAATATGTCCAGTCAGGACTGGAGCAAGTATATCTCTAACAGCAGTTCCATTTAAATGATAAAAACTATAAAACAGTTATAGCAAGTAGCAAGAAGAATGAAGCAAGTATGAAACAGGAAATATATAAATAACTGGTGCATAAAGGTAAAGATGCATGGATATCAGAGCAAGATAGTAATAACTGCAAGATACAAGAAATCTACACTAAGAGTAAGTCTGTGCACATGAACGTGTAGTGAGTCTAGCATGAAAAACATGTAGTGAGTCAAGTCCAGGAACATGTAAGTGAGACAAGTCAAGAAATGCATGAGAGTCCAGACTATAAAGAATGAACTCGGTGTCTTTGAAATACTTGTTTCGACATGTAAACGGCTAGGGGTAAGTACGGCTCACCGCGCACTGGGTGCGCGGCTGCTATCATTCCAGATTAGACCAGAGGGAGTGATTCCTGATGATGCCAGATAGGAATGTTTACATGTCTACTCGAGTATTTCCCCGCCCCGACTAATACAAGTGGATCCAAGACCCGACACGCAAATCAAGATGAGTCTAGCCTGAACATGAATGATGCCTGTAGGTGATGCCAGTAGTGATTCCAGAATAGAGGCCAGAAACATGAAATATACGTGTCGCAAGTAAATGAATCCAGAAATACCAGTCAGTGTCCCGTGTTGTGCCAGAATAATCATATGATACTATACTAGAAGCTGAATCATAATAATCATCAGATAATGAAAACTATCAGAGAATGTACTTGCCTGACGTCCTGAGCAACTGGCGATCCGAACTGGTGTCGCAAGGACCTAATGCGAAAAACAAGGTTAAACAGGGTTCTAATGAGTTAAACAGATATAAAATAACTAAAAATAGGCTTCTAGGGTCGTTCTAGGTCAAACGGGTCAAACCGGTGAAATCTGGGTCAAAAAGTCAACTCTGGGTCCAAAAAGTCAACTCTAGGTCAAAACTAGGTCAAAAGTTGACTTTGGCGGTCAACCGAGTCAACTACGGTCAAGTCTGGGTCAAACTAGGGTGCTCCTGAAATTCTAGGTCAAACCGAGGTCATTAAGCTAGAAAACTCACAAACTCGCCTCCTTGAGATACCGGGATACCCTCGGTATCCGATACCTCATCCTACGCTATATACCCCGCCTATACCCTCTAAAACCTATGCTAGCACGCGTAAATATATACACATAAGCATATAAAAATCACTCAAATATTATTCCTAGGCTATTGCTCAAATACCCCGCCCGAAACCCAATACCTTGGTTATCTTAAGGTATTGAGATACCTCGGTATCTCAAGGTATTGAGATACCGCTCTAAACTCAACCCGACTACCCCTCTAGCTAACTAACTATGCATAAACATATATATCTAGCTATAATCTAGGCTAAAATATAGATATCTAATACATATAGGCATATACCTATATATCTATACCCAATACCTTACCTTATCTTACACATACCTTACGTATACAAATATATATATATATCTAGATCTAGATATCTAACTATCTATCTAGCTATGTATCTAAGTATCTATATATATAACTATCTATTATCTAGTATCTACCTATCTAATATACCTATCTATTTATATCTAGATATCCACTACCTATCTATCTATCTAACTATCCATCTATTATCTATCTATGTATCTAACTATCTATCTAACTATCTAGTATCTATATAGTACCTATTTACCTAGATACCTATCTACCTATTTATGAATCTATTTATCTATATATCTAGTTAACCATCTATCCACCAATCTATCAAACTATCTATCTATCTATCTATCTATCTATCTATCTATCTATCTATCTATCTATCTATCCATATATCTAACTACCTAGTTATCTATCTATTTATCTATCTAATCTATTTATGTATCTATCTATTAATTATCTATTTATCAAATCTATAGATACCTATCTATCTATCTATCTAATATATCTATAAACTAGTTATCAATTAATAGCTATCTAACTATCTAACTATCCCTCTACTACCTCCCGACGAATGCTGCTGCTGCTCTAGCTCGTACTGCCGCTGCTGCATGCTGTTATTGCTGCTGCTGCTGCATATTGCACTTGCTGCTGCTGCTGCAGCTTCACCTTGCTGCTGCTGCTGCTGCTGCTGCAGCACAGTGCAGCAGCATGCTGCTGCTGCTGCTCCAGTTGGTTCCCCCCCCCCTCTAGCTACAAACACACACTCACACACTCCTATATATATATATACATATCATCCTATATATATATATATATATATATATATATACACATATAACTATATATATAAACAACTAAATACCTATATATATACACTCTCATCTACACACTCTAACACACACACTAGCACACTCACACACTAATACACACACACACTCACAACACTATCAACACACACACATAAATATATATACATATCTATATATATATATAAACACCCATATATCTATATATATATACACACATATATATCTATATATATATATACATATACACTCTCTCACACACACACACACACACACACACACACATATATATATATATATATATATATATATATATATATATATATATATATATATATATATATATATATATATATATATATATATATATATATATCCTCACACACTCTCACACTCACACACCCTCACACACACTAACACACATACATTAGCACTCACTAACACACTCACAAACACATAACCACACATATATATCTATATATACATAAACACACATACAATTATATATAAATATATATATATATATACACAAACACAACACTACCACAACGATGCACACAACGCTCACAAC
Source organism: Iris macrosiphon (assembly GCA_036927795.1). NCBI lineage: Eukaryota > Viridiplantae > Streptophyta > Magnoliopsida > Asparagales > Iridaceae > Iris > Iris macrosiphon. The sequence continues at coordinate 190,360,714 of JAYESA010000006.1, read as the reverse complement.
GCCCCACCTACGCACGCCCAACGACCCCGACACTCACCAACGCCTATAAATATATAAAATATAACTCGAAAACTTTAGCACACACTCCCCGATACTAACCCAACGCGCGCACAAGCCCGAAACGAGAAAACCAAGTCGAAATGGCCGTTCGGTCATTTCGACGAACACGTGGTGCGCGGTTCGGAAAATCTCCTGAAACGCACACCAAACGAACTCGGAATCGGCCCAAAATTTACCCACGCGCTCTACACGATGTCTAGATCCTAGAAAATGTGCTCCCGCGTCGATTCTAGGCCCGTGGCGGAAACGCACACGCACTTAGAATCGGCGACAACGAAAAGCCCAAATTTTGCCCGAAACGCCCGTTTCTCCGCGACACGGCTTCCCGTGTCCGAACGAAGACACGCACTCACCCTCTAGACACCCGACAATATCTACTTAGGTCCATCTAACCTAGGACATCACCCAAAATTGGGCCAAATTCGGATTCCACCCGAAATTGACACAAAACCTAGTGTTAAAGTCTCTAAACCCAACCAAACTAATTCCAACTTCCTCCCACGGGTAGCCTAAGGGTCTAGAAAGGTTCTAAAATATTAATTACACTATAAAAGAGTAATTACAAGGGGAAAATTAGGGTTTACCTCTTGGGAGTTGGAATCCCAAGCCAAAATCTCCAAAATACTCCAAATCCTCCAAACCAAGCTTCCAAGCTCCCAATCCAAGCTCCAACACAAAATCTAGGCTCTATCCACCTAGGTTAGGGAAGAATGTAGGGTTAGGGTTAGCTTAAAGAAGAAGGAATGGAAGAAAGAAAGAAAAAAAGTGAAGAGAAGCTTACTTGGAAGAAGAAGGAAGAAGAAAGGAGAAGTGGAGAAGAAGAAATGAAGAAGAAGAAGAGTGGAATGAAGAAGAATGCAAAGAGGGGAGGGGGCTGCTGCTGGAATCCCACGGGTGGGGGTAGGTAGGGGCCGGCCTTGGCAAATAAATGGGTACATAAGTCACCAAATTCACAAAATGCCCCTATTGACTTGGTTTCGGGTTCCGGGTTCCAAAAGCACTCAAACTAGTTCCAAATCTCTCCAACTAACTTCCTAAAAATAAAATAAATATTCTAAGCCCCAAAATAATTCTCACAAGGGTGTGGGCTGGGTCGGACATGGGTCCACTAGGGTCTGACATGGGTCCAGGCTAGCCAAAATCCTAAAACAATCAAAATAAAAATAATAAAAAATAATGCAATCACTAATTAAATATAAATACAATTAATTATAAATAATACATAATTAACCCAAATTAAAATAAAAAATACCCGGCTCTGGAAATGGGGTGGTGACACCTAACCCTAGGGTTGGATTCGGTCGGACACGGCTCCTTCGCGTCGTGTCGGACACGAGAAACTTTGTTTTTTGAGCCCTGTTCAGGTACCTGTATCTTCCTCCTCGTAGCTCTGTTTTCGATTTCGTCAGTTGCGTCGCGTAGCCTGCATGACCCCCTCGGTGCCCGTGCAACCCGCTCGGGGCATCGCGTCCTATGGTGATCGCGAACCGCGATATAAAAATAGGAAAAATAACGTCCTGTTTTATCCCGGAACTGAGTACGCCCCGCCAAACGGGACGACTTGGTCGCGTGCGGTCTTCACCAATGCGTACGCGCCGTCGATACGGACATGCGGGATTTCGCAGAAATCGATTCGGGTGTGCGTGCACACCGGAATCAACGCGTATCCGCGAACACCGTCCCGTATCCGTCCTTTCTGGAACGCGTCATATCTTTGTGTACACACGTCGGATCGAAACAAAACTTGCGCCATCATACTCGTAGCAATACGCTGGTCCTGTGACCCAAGTTTGGTTCGATTCCGAGAACGTTGACGAAATCACGTGTAGTGGGCCCCACAGGCCCTGCTCGACGGGCGATTTTCTGACCGGCTCACCGGAATCCAATTCTGGAAGTTCTGTTGGGTTCATATCATCGTTCCTGACCTGTTGACACTAAGTTTGACGAATTTGGAGACCTTTGTCCCTGACACATTTTTTGGTGCGAAACGGGCCACATGTGGACCCCGCTTTGACCCGAAATTGTCATTTTTGTCCTTGTCTCCAAATTGGACTTAAGGACAGGCGTTTCTAGCTGATTGATATTTTCTGGATCTGATGGTGATGTTTATTTCAGCAACCGGAGTACTGCTTGCAAATCTCGCTGAAGTCAGAGCCACAATTGGAGCCGGAACCACAGGCAAGTGTACCTTGCCAAATCCTGCAGCTTGCTACTAATTTCCTTGACTTAGTTATACATCAGTGGGAAAGTATACCTTGCCAACTTTACAGTTCTTGTTGCATATTTTTTTTACTTTATTTATATTGCTGTGCATGCTTAACCTAGGACCGTGTGACTTACTTAGCGTCCGATTATTAGTCGGGTGCCAACACCGTACGCGATATTGTGTATGTCATCTAGAGATGGACATTCGTGACCCCTTTACATTCTCATACTTGTCTTATCAAGTACTCTATAAACCCAGGACACTTGACACTATTCATGGACATGATCTTTTTGAGATATTCATGGTGATTCTGTATAGGATACAGACTTTATGGCATTGACATTATATTCCTAGATACTCTATGACTTGCTGCATTAGATATGATTATGCGTGTCATGGACATGAGATGTGTGATTACATTGGGTGGGGAGAGACACACAGGCTACAGGATGATCATATATATATATATATATATATATATATATATATATATATATATATATATATATATATATATACCCCTATTATTGTGAGGCACAAGACCCTCAAGCAGAGCTTGGCCCTTTACGTGTTATTACTGCTACCGGCTCCTCGACACAGAGCTAGTAGTGGCTCAGCCTGAGTTTTAGTGATGCTCTCACTTGTATTTCACATAGATGGTTACATACTTACCCTATTTATTTTATTATCTGCTGCACTGCATTTATTCTGGCTTGTATTATCTGTACCTTGCTGTCCCCTGAGGACCTGGATCCGGATTATGTCCCCAGGTATAGCCGAAGAGATCCATCCAGAGATATACCGTACATGAGCACCTCCAGGAGCTGTACCAGAACCTGAGAACGAGATCGTGCCCGAAGACTCCTCCTGAGTACTGGCTTCATATACTCAGTTATTCCTATTTTCCAGTTGCTTTATTTCCTGTCTATTTGCATTGATGTATCAGACATACTCTCGGATTGTTCTCCGAGATACTTTATTGAGATTTGTTAGTTATTCTATTTGCATTTATTCTGGCATTTGATCTGTGATTATCTGTTGTGGATAAGATTAGTATAGACTGTGACCTGTATCATTGGTTCCATTTATTGTTAGACTACAGCTTAAGCATGCCCTGATTGATCCATTAAATTGGGTTGTCCATCGGTGCGTGCTGCTGGCCATTGCCGCGCATCCACTCCCTCAAAATTTTGGGACTGGGGCGTGACAGAAATAAATTCGGTTTTGTGAACCAAACCAACCCGAACCGGACCCGGTTCAATTGAACCAACCCCAAACCCAGCAGGTCGAATCTGGATCTAACCCGCAGACCCGAAACCCGAGTACCCGAACCCGCACTCATGCTTTAGTGGATCGGGTCGGATCCCCTCAGACCCGATGTAAACACCCTAAATTTCTGGTATTTTTAAATTAATTTATGGATTTAATATGCAATTTACATAGGACATGTAGTGAGTTTATAATTTTTAATTGCCAATAAACAACATTAAAATGTAATGAAAATATAATTTTATGGTGTAAAATAGAAAACCGGACTTAGGGTAATTTTCTGGGATTTTATTGGGCCTCGGACCTATTTTTAAAAGCCTAAAAACTAATTTCCAAATTAAATTAATTAATTATTCTATTATTATTATTATTATTATTTGTTTTTCTGTTTCTTGGGCCCGGCCCAGTGGGCCGAGCCCGTTAGTGCAGCCCGCTAAGGAAACCCAGCCCACAACCCGGACTTAGCGGGTCGGGCGGGTCCGCCCAACCCGGAACCCGCACCGACCCGACCCGCTTCTTCTCCCTCTCCCTTGTCACCCACGAACCCGCGTTCTCCGGCGACGTGGCCGGAGAACCTCCCCACGACGCCCCGACCCGACGCCACCCTCCGGATCCCGCGGCCACGTCTTCCCGGCCGAGCCCCCTCGAGCACCTATTTATATGCCCCTCCTCCGCCTCCTTTTCCCCTAACCCACCCACCGTGCCCTAGTTCCGGCGAGCCCCGTCCGGCCACCCCGACCCCCTGCGACCCTCCGTCCTCCTCTCAAACCCGCCGTCCACCTCCCTCGCAGCCACCAGCGAGTCCCCCCACCCGCCGAGAGCCGCCGACCTCTCCTCCTTCCTCCCCTCTTCTTCTTAAACCCGCTGCCGGCCTCCCCTGTGAGCCCGACCTCGCCGTAGCCGCCGTCCGACGACCCCGCCGGACCTCCCAGGGCCTAGCCGACCTCCGCCCAGTGCCGTGCAGCGTCGGCACCCTCTGCTCAGACCCGGACACGCCGCTGGACACGCTGACACGTCCAGGACACAGAACCGCGTGTCGGACTCGAAACACCCCGGTTCCTCGGGTCCCCTTCAGGTACTCGTATCTTGCAACTCGGATCTCCGTTTTTGATTCTGTGAATTTCTACGCGAAGCCTGTATGACCCTCTCGGTGCCCGGACAAACCGCTCGGGGCATCGCGTCCTGTGGTGATCGCACACCGCGATCCAAAAACAGGAAAAACCAGACCCTGTTTCACCCCGGAACTGAGTACGCCCCGCCAAACGGGATGACTTGGTCGCGTGCGGTCTTCACAGATACGTGCGCCTCGTCGATACGGACGTGTGGGATTTTGCGGAAGCTGATTCGGGTGTGCGTGCACACCGGAATCAACGCGTATCCGCGGACATCGCTCCGTATCCGCCTTTTCTGTAATTTACCCTAACTTTGTGCACACACGTCGGATCGAGACGAAACTTGCGCCATCGGACTCGTAGCGATACGCTGGTCCTGTGGGTCAAGTTTGGTCCGATTCTGAGAACGTTGACGAAATCGCGTGTCGTGGGCCCCACAGGCCCCGTTCGACGGGCGATTTTGTGATCGGCTCATCGGAATTCAAATCTGAAAGTTCCGTTGGGTTCGTATCAGCGTTCCTGACCTGTTGACACTAAGTTTGGTGAATTTGGAGACCGTTGACCCTGACACGCTTTTCGGTGCAAAGCGGGCCCACCGGTGGACCCCGTTTTGGGCCGAAATTGCCGTTTTTGCCCTTGTCTCCAAATTGGACCCAAGGATAGGCGATCCTAGCTGTTTGACACCTTTTGAGCGTGATGGTACTATTTATTTCAGCTTTCCGAGACATCTCTGGAAATTTCCGAAACCAGGACCTAAGTGGAATTCAAACATCAGGCAAGTGCACCTTGCCAAACTTGCAGTCATTATTTTCTTATTTTCTGATAAAAATACTCTGCTGGATGTCTTGTGAAATTCATATAAACTGTTTTAAACTGCTAAAACCTAGGAAACGTACGACGTTCCTAGTGCCCGATCATAGTCGGGTACTGACACCTTACGTGGTGTTGGGTTCGTCATTTAGAGATGGATTTACGACCCCCTTATTTTGTACTTGACCTCTCAAGTACCCTACAACCCAGGACACTTGACACTATCATGGACAGAATCTTCCCGAGTTATTCGTGGGGATTCTGAATAGGATACCGGACTTGACAGAGTTATTTATTTATAGACAGTATGACTTGTTGCATTAGTTATAATCCCGCTGACATGGACATGAGACGTTATGGTCATGGCTTGCGTGATTACATTGGGTGGGGAGAGACACACAGGCTATAGGCTGTTCTATATATATCTACTATTATTGTGAGGTTGTAGACTCTCCAGCAGAGCTAGACCCTTTACGTGTTATTACTGCTACCGGCTCCCCGACATAGAGCTTGTAGCGGTCTCAGCCTGAGTACTAGTGTTGCTCTCATTTGCATATCATATAGATGGTTAGTTACTTAGTTTATCCTGCTGTTTCATTATTTATTGCACTGCTTATTCATTTTGGCTTGTATTATTTGTGCCTTGCTATGTCCACTGAGGACCTGGAATGGATTATGTCCCCAGGTTTAGCTGAGGAGCAGTATCCCGAGATATACGGGACAGGAGCTGAAGCTATTGCTGGAGCTGAACCGAACACTGAAGACGAGGTGACTGCCGAGGACTTCTCCTGAGTGCTTGTTCCAGTACTCAGTTTTTATTTCATGTTTACATCTTTTGTTCCTGGCCTATAGAGCCAGTTTATTCAGACTTAAGTCGGATTGTTTCTCCGACTGACTTGTTGTGATGATGTTGCTACAGTATTTCCATTTGATTATGCAGTTTATTTCTTTATCTTTATGGATGAGATTAGTGTGACTTGTGTAGTAGACCTTATTTACAGCTTAAGTACGCCCTGATGGCTCCATTAAATTGGGTTATCCATCGGTGCGTGCTGTTGGCCATTGCCACGCATCTCCAGTCCCTCGGCATTTTGGGACTGGGGCGTGACATGGTTTTTGTGGTGGCCCATGCAGGTCCAAACTAAATTGTTCGGTTTCAACTTAGGGACCGAACAGGCCTGCAATAAGATAGGATAATTTATAGGATCTCATCCATTTATTGAATCGTTTTTGAACTCTATGTCGAATTCAATTTAATTGCTTGAATTGCATCCTGTTTTGATTCCTCTGTGCGTTCTCATTGTTTTCTTTTGATACAGAGAAATGGATCCCAGACATGGTGACGAGACCCCCTTGGGTACACCGACTGAAGCAGGGTTCACCTGCGAGGCTGAAACGATGCCAGATACTAGAGGACAATCCTTTCAGAGCAATCAAACTGGCCAGCCAAGTTCCAGGTTCAGGCGTGATGACATCCCGCCTCCTCCCCAGTTCCCTCCAACGATGCCTGTCTTTCCCCCAGGACAGGCAATGGACGGCCAGCAAATGTTCCAGATGTTCTACGTCATGATGCAGGCACAACAACAGATTCAACAGGAGACCCAACTCCGAGAGGCCGAGAACCTAAGGAACAGCCTGGTCGCAGCATTGGAGCATGCAAATCCACCAAATAGGCGGCCAACGACGGGATCTATTACGGATTTTCGTCAACTCAAGCCCCGTACCTTCTCGGGCAAGGAAGGACCAACTGAAGTGCATGAATGGCTTACAAACACACAGCATCAGTTGGAGGCCGCCGAACTACCAAGGGACAAATGGATGACTGCCGTCAGGATGCAACTGACGGACAACGCGCATCATTGGTGGCTGTCCGAAGAAAGAAGGCTCGAACATGATCAGGTTACCTGGGAGGAGTTCTCCAGACTCTTCCAGGAAATGTACATCCCTGCTGTGGCTCGGTCAGAACTCCGAGACAGATTCAACCGCCTGATCCAGGGCAACATGACGGTGGAGGAATATAACGCCGAATTCATTCGCCTGAGCCGCTTCGCCCCTTCGCTAATTCCTACCGAAGAGGAGAAGGCGAAGAAGTTCTTTGATGGGCTCAGGTTCGAGCTTCAGAAGTTAATCGGATCGATCGCGCCCACCTCCTACACCGACGTCCTAGCTGCAGCACGTCGGCTGGAGCGCGTTACTCGGAGGGAATCAAGCCTGAAACGTCCTTTCTCCTCAGCACCGTCCAAGTCATCACCAGGGGAATCTGCTAAACGGCCCCAGAAGAGCCCGCCTCCAAGAGCAGCAACTAAGAACCTGCCTACTTGCCACTACTGCAGCAAGGTAGGACATATTGAAAAGGAATGTCGACGCAAGCTGGGACTCTGCCTGGTTTGCGGATCTGGACAACACTTCTCAAAGGACTGCTCGGAACGTCGAGAGGGAGTTCCGAATCGACCAGCTCTACCTGCAGCTCTTCCAGCTGGGGGAGAAACACAGACAGGGCCTGGAGGAGCCAGGCCACCTCTACCACCTCAGGCAGCACTGTTCCAACAAGCTCGTCAGCAAAGGGGTCCCGCTCAGGGACGAGGTCAGGCATATGCACTAGCAGTCACTGAGGAAGCTACTGCAGGCGAAGTGATAGCAGGTACCATATTAGTAGCTTTAATTCCTGCTGTAGCATTATTTGATTCTGGAGCTTCGCATTCATTTATTGCTGCTAGCTTCGTAGCCACACATAGAATAGCTACCGTACCTCTCTCGAAGATGAAGAGAATACTAACGGGAGGTGGAATTATCCCGGTTAGTGATACTTGTAGATCATGTTCGGTAGTAGTCTGTGGCCGAGAGATGCGAGCCCAATTCCTGATCTTTTCTATGCCTGATTACGATGTTGTACTTGGTATGGACTGGTTAAGTCAGTACCATGCGACACTGGATTGCCGGCTTGGAAAAGTGATATTTAGACCCCCTAGCCTTCCTGAGTTTGAATTTCTTAGAGGAGCTGTAGAACAAGGGGTCCAGCCAACTCTTAGGGTATTGACTGTAGAAGAAGATTCAAGTTACCCAAGAGTCATAACGGAATTTGTGGATGTGTTTCCCGACGATCTTTCAGGTTTACCACCTGATCGGGAGATAGAATTCACAATAGACCTAACTCCAGAAGCCGAACCTATCACCTCATCGGTATATCGGCTAGCACCTAAGGAGTTAGTGGAGCTGAAAACACAAGTTGACGACCTTCTGGAGAAGGGATTTATCCGGCCCAGTGTTTCACCATGGGGAGCACCTATACTTTTTGTACCCAAGAAGGACGGATCTGTACGACTGTGCATTGATTACAGAGCCCTTAATGCTGTGACTATTAAGAACCGGTACCCATTATCACGCATTGATGATTTGTTTGACCAGTTGAGTGGTGCTAAGGTATTCTCAAAGATTGACCTTAGATCCGGTTATCACCAGATTAGGGTGAAGAAGGAAGATATCCCAAAGACGGCCTTCAGAACTAAGTATGGGCATTATGAGTTCCTAGTTATGCCGTTTGGTTTAACCAACGCACCCGCCGTATTTATGAGTTTGATGAACGGGGTCTTCCATCAGTACTTGGATAAGTTCGTAGTGGTATTCATTGATGATATCCTAATCTACTCCAAGAACCACGAAGAGCACGAGGAACACCTTAGAATTGTGCTAGAAACCTTGAGAAGGGAGAAGTTGTATGCCAAACTCAGCAAATGTGAGTTCTGTATGGACAAGGTGCCATTCTTAGGGCATATTATCTCGGGTGAAGGACTGTCTGTGGACCCAGAGAAAGTCACTGCTATAGAAACCTGGCCTACCCCTACCTCTGTTGCGGAAGTGAGAAGTTTTTTTGGACTTGCTGGGTATTACCGGCGGTTCGTAGAAAATTTTTCAAGGATCGCAGAGCCGATGACTAAGCTGACACGGAAGGATCAGGAGTTAATATGGTCGAAAGAATGCCAGAATGCCTTTGAAGAATTAAAAAGGCGTCTAACGACAGCACCAGTCTTGACTCTTCCCTCAGGGTCAGGAGGTTTTGTTGTTTACAGTGATGCGTCCGGTAGTGGACTAGGTTGTGTCTTGATGCAACATGGCAAGGTTATCGCTTATGCATCGAGGCAGCTGAAGGTCCACGAGAAGAACTACCCAACGCACGACCTGGAGCTAGCTGCAGTGATTTTTGCATTGAAGATCTGGAGACATTACCTGTATGGAGAAAAGGTCGAAATATTCACTGATCATAAGAGCTTGAAGTATGTTTATACACAGAAGGAGCTCAACATGAGGCAACGGCGTTGGCTCGAGTTAATGGTGGACTTTGACATTGATCTGCAGTACCACCCGGGGAAAGCAAATATTGTAGCCGACGCCCTCAGCAGAAAACCCTCGGCTTATTTCTTAACAGAGCAGCCTCAGCTATTACAAGACTTGCAAGATCTTCAGATAGAGGTTGTTCTACCTGGACAAAATACTTTGCTGGCTAACCTTGAAGTGAAGTCATCGCTGGTGGAGAGAATCAAGGAAGCTTTGCCTAATAATGCCAGATTCCGAAGGCTGAGAGAAAGAACAGAAGCAGGCTTGCAGACGGGACTTCGCATCCACGAGGACAGAACATTAAGGTGCGGAAATCGCCTATGTGTTCCAAATGGAGAATTAAGGCAGGAATTGATGACGGAAGCCCATAGCTCCATATACTCGGTTCATCCAGGAGGAACCAAGATGTACCGGGACTTGAGACAATATTACTGGTGGCATGGAATGAAAAGGGAGATTGCCCGCTTTGTGGTAAAATGCTTAGTCTGCCAGCAGGTGAAGGCCGAGCACCAAAGGACTGCAGGTATGTTGCAGCCACTTCCCATCCCTGAATGGAAGTGGGAGCATATTACCATGGACTTTGTCACTGGGTTTCCAAGAAGCCCTAGTGGTAAGGATGCAGTATGGGTCATCGTGGATCGGCTCTCTAAGTCGGCTCACTTCTTGCCGTTCAGAGTCGGACAATCCACGGAAGTACTAGCCGACATGTATATGCGTCAGATCGTAAAATTACATGGAGTGCCGGTTAGTATCGTATCAGATCGAGACTCAAGATTTATATCTCACTTCTGGCGAAGCATGCAAGAGAGTCTCGGCACCAGGCTCAAGTTCAGTACTGCCTATCATCCTCAGACAGACGGACAGTCAGAGCGCACAATTCAGATCCTAGAAGATATGCTGCGATCTTGTATACTGGACTTTGGAGGATCTTGGGAAGATCATCTGCATTTAGTGGAGTTCTCCTACAACAACAGCTATCAGGCAAGCATTCAGATGGCACCCTTCGAGGCGTTGTACGGAAGGAAGTGCAGATCGCCGGTATGCTGGAGCGACGTTGGCGAACGTCAAATGCTGGGTCCAGAGTTGGTAACGGAGACAGTGGAGAAAGTAAAGCAGATCCAGAACCATCTCCGTGCAGCCCAGGATAGACAGAAGCATTGGGCAGATGTACACCGACGACCCCTGGAGATCAAGGAAGGAGAGCATGTATTTTTGAGGATCTCGCCCACTAGAGGTACTATCAGATTCGGCAGCAGAGGCAAGTTAAGCCCAAGGTACATTGGGCCATTTGATATCTTGGAGCGCATTGGTGAGGTGGCTTACCGTCTTGCATTACCTCCATCCTTAGAGGGAGTGCATGACGTATTCCACGTCTCACAATTGAGGAGATATGTGACGGACCCAAGCCATATAGTTGATCATTCTGAGATCTCGGTGGGACCTAGCCTGAGATACGAAGAGCAGCCAGTGGGGATACTCGACACCAGCGAGAAGACACTGCGTGGGCAGACAATCAGGCTGGTTCGAGTAGCTTGAAAACAGCACTCTCCTGTCGAATCGACCTGGGAGTGAGAAGATGTTATGCGGCAGCGTTATCCGCACTTATTTGCAGAATCAGGTAACCTAAGCATTCTTTAAATTCTGTAAATCTTGTCTTTATAGTTTACCCTTCGATTGCGAGGACGCAATCCTCTTAAGGGGGGGTAGATTGTAAACACCCTAAATTTCTGGTATTTTTAAATTAATTTATGGATTTAATATGCAATTTACATATGACATGTAGTGAGTTTATAATTTTTAATTGCCAATAAACAACATTAAAATGTAATGAAAATATGATTTTATGGTGTAAAATAGAAAACCGGACTTAGGGTAATTTTCTGGGATTTTATTGGGCCTCGGACCTATTTTTAAAAGCCTAAAAACTAATTTCCAAATTAAATTAATTAATTATTCTATTATTATTATTATTATTATTTGTTTTTCTGTTTCTTGGGCCCGGCCCAGTGGGCCGAGCCCGTTAGTGCAGCCCGCTAAGGAAACCCAGCCCACAACCCGGACTTAGCGGGTCGGGCAGGTCCGCCCAACCTGGAACCCGCACCGACCCGACCCGCTTCTTCTCCCTCTCCCCTGTCACCCACGAACCCGCGTTCTCCGGCGACGTGGCCGGAGAACCTCCCCACGATGCCCCGACCCGACGCCACCCTCCGGATCCCGCGGCCACGTCTTCCCCGGCCGAGCCCCCTCGAGCACCTATTTATATGCCCCTCCTCCGCCTCCTTTTCCCCTAACCCACCCACCGTGCCCTAGTTCCGGCGAGCCCCGTCCGGCCACCCCGACCCCCTGCGACCCTCCGGCCTCCTCTCAAACCCGCCGTCCACCTCCCTCGCAGCCACCAGCGAGTCCCCCCACCCGCCGAGAGCCGCCGACCTCTCCTCCTTCCTCCCCTCTTCTTCTTAAACCCGCCGCCGGCCTCCCCTGTGAGCCCGACCTCGCCGTAGCCGCCGTCCGATGACCCCGCCGGACCTCCCAGGGCCTAGCCGACCTCCGCCCAGTGCCGTGCAGCGTCGGCACCCTCTGCTCAGACCCGGACACGCCGCTGGACACGCTGACACGTCCAGGACACAGAACCGCGTGTCGGACTCGAAATACCCCGGTTCCTCGGGTCCCCTTCAGGTACTCGTATCTTGCAACTCGGATCTCCGTTTTCGATTCTGTGAATTTCTACGCGAAGCCTGTATGACCCTCTCGGTGCCCGGACAAACCGCTCGGGGCATCGCGTCCTGTGGTGATCGCACACCGCGATCCAAAAACAGGAAAAACCAGACCCTGTTTCACCCTGGAACTGAGTACGCTCCGCCAAACGGGACGACTTGGTCTCGTGCGGTCTTCACAGATACGTGCGCCTCGTCGATACGGACGTGTGGGATTTCGCGGAAGCTGATTCGGGCGTGCGTGCACACCGAAATCAACGCGTATCCGCGGACATCGCTCCGTATCCGCCTTTTCTGCAATTCACCCTAACTTCGTGCACACACGTCGGATCGAGACGAAACTTGCGCCATCGGACTCGTAGCGATACGCTGGTCCTGTGGGTCAAGTTTGGTCCGATTCTGAGAACGTTGACGAAATCGCGTGTCGTGGGCCCCACAGGCCCCGCTCGACGGGCGATTTTGTGATCGGCTCATCGGAATTCAAATCTGAAAGTTCCGTTGGGTTCGTATCAGCGTTCTTGACCTGTTGACACTAAGTTTGGTGAATTTGGAGACCGTTGACCCTGACACGCTTTTCGGTGCAAAGCGGGCCCACCGGTGGACCCCGTTTTGGGCCGAAATTGCCGTTTTTGCCCTTGTCTCCAAATTGGACCCAAGGATAGGCGATCCTAGCTGTTTGACACCTTCTGAGCGTGATGGTACTGTTTATTTCAGCTTTCGGAGTCATCTCTGGAAATTTCCGAAACCAGGACCTAAGTGGAATTCAAACATCAGGCAAGTGCACCTTGCCAAACTTGCAGTCATTATTTTCTTATTTTCTGATAAAAATACTCTGCTGGATGTCTTGTGAAATTCATATAAACTGTTTTAAACTGCTAAAACCTAGGAAACGTACGACGTTCCTAGTGCCCGATCATAGTCGGGTACTGACACCTTACGTGGTGTTGGGTTCGTCATTTAGAGATGGATTTACGACCCCCTTATTTTGTACTTGACCTCTCAAGTACCCTACAACCCAGGACACTTGACACTATCATGGACAGAATCTTCCCGAGTTATTCGTGGGGATTCTGAATAGGATACCGGACTTGACAGAGTTATTTATTTATAGACAGTATGACTTGTTGCATTAGTTATAATCCCGCTGACATGGACATGAGACGTTATGGTCATGGCTTGCGTGATTACATTGGGTGGGGAGAGACACACAGGCTACAGGCTGTTCTATATATATCTACTATTATTGTGAGGTTGTAGACTCTCCAGCAGAGCTAGACCCTTTACGTGTTATTACTGCTACCGGCTCCCGACACAGAGCTTGTAGCGGTCTCAGCCTGAGTACTAGTGTTGCTCTCATTTGTATATCACATAGATGGTTAGTTACTTAGTTTACCCTGCTGTTTCATTATTTATTGCACTGCTTATTCATTTTGGCTTGTATTATTTGTGCCTTGCTATGTCCACTGAGGACCTGGAATGGATTATGTCCCCAGGTTTAGCTGAGGAGCAGTATCCCGAGATATACGGGACAGGAGCTGAAGCTATTGCTGGAGCTGAACCGAACACTGAAGACGAGGTGACTGCCGAGGACTTCTCCTGAGTGCTTGTTCCAGTACTCAGTTTTTATTTCATGTTTACATCTTTTGTTCCTGGCCTATAGAGCCAGTTTATTCAGACTTAAGTCGGATTGTTTCTCCGACTGACTTGCTGTGATGATGTTGCTACAGTATTTCCATTTGATTATGCAGCTTATTTTTTTATCTTTATGGATGAGATTAGTGTGACTTGTGTAGTAGACCTTATTTACAGCTTAAGTACGCCCTGATGGCTCCATTAAATTGGGTTATCCATCGGTGCGTGCTGCTGGCCATTGCCACGCATCTCTAGTCCCTCGGCATTTTGGGACTGGGGCGTGACACCCGACCCGCCGACCCGACCCGTAACCGCCTAACCTTTCTCCAACCCCCGACGGATCGACTTCCGTAACCACCGCCGGCCGCCGCGATTCCCGCCGGCGGTTACGACCAGCCCCGCTCCCCCGCAACTGCCGCCTCGCCTCCGCAACGGCCGCCGTTCCTCCTCCTCCCTCTCGCCTCTATTTAAACCACCCACCACCGCGCAGAGACCCGCCACCGTCGAGCCCTCCGCCGTCTTCCCCAGCGCCACCCCCAGCCATCGTCTTCTCCGGCGCTGCTCTCCCCGCAGAGCCCTGAGCTCGGCCCTCCCTGCTCCTCCGTCCTCGCCGGCCAGCACCCTCAGCCCAGAGCCGCAGCCATCTCCGCCCTGAGCCCCGCTCTGCCCTCTGTCCTCCGCCGCCTTAAAGACGAGCCACCGCCTCGAGATCCTCCGCCGCCCTCGAAACCAGCAGCAGCCCGAGCCTCGGCCTCGCCGCAGCAGTTCCAGCGCCGCCCTGACTCTACCTCGCCGCCGACGACCTGCCAGAGCCTGCTCAGCCTCCACCCAGCCGTGCCCTAGCCGCCTCCGGCGAAGCCCCGGCGCTCCTGTAGTCGAAACCCTAGATTGTACAGTACCTAGGTGTGTCGTATCGCCTCGCGGACACGGGAAAACCCAGTCTGCGTAGCCCTGTTCAAGTACCCCTTTTCTCTCTCCTCGTTGCCCTATTTTCCGTTCCGTCTGATGTGACGCGAACCCTGCGTGACCCTCTCGATGCCCGTGCAACCCGATCGGTGTGTCGCGTCTGTGGCGATCGCGAACTACGATCCAAAAATAGGAAAATTAATACCCCGTTTCCCCCGAAAACTGAGTGCGCCCCGCCAAACGGGATGACTTGGTCGCGTGCGGTCTTCACCGAAAGGTGTGTGCCATTGATACGGACGTATGGGATTTCGCAGAAGTTGATTTGGATGTGCGTGCACACCGGAATCAACGCGTATCCGCCGATAACGCCCCGTATCGACCTGTTCTGAAACTCTTTGTAACTTTGTGTACACATGTCGGATCGAAACGAAACTTACGTCATCGGACTCGTAGCAATACGCTGGTCCTGTGACCCAAGTTTGGTTCGATTCTGAGAACGTTGACAAAATCGTGTATCGTGGGCCCCGCGGCTCCACTTGACGGGCGATTTTGTGATCGGCTAATCGAAATCCAATTCTGGAAGTTCTGTTGGGTTCGTATCATCGTTCTGGACTTGTTGACACTAAATTTGACAAATTTGGAGAACATTAGTTCTGACACATTTTTCGATGCAAAGCGGCCCACATGTGGACCCCGCTTTAACCAGAAACTGTCATTTTTGCCCCTGTGTCCAAATTAGACTCAAGGACAGGCATTTCTAGCTATTTGATATTTTTTGAATCTGATGGTGATGTCTATTTCAGCAACCGAAGGAGTACCTGCAAATTCTGCTGAGACTAGAGCTACAGTTGGAGTCAGAACCCCAGGCAAATGTACCTTGCCAAAACTTGCAGTATCTGCTTTATATTGCTGTCTTAATTTATTCTTATGTTGTACAAGTTTAACCTAGGACTGTGTGTCATTACTTAGCGTCCGATTAATAGTCGGGTGCCAACACCGTACGCGGAGTTGTGTAACGTCATCTAGAGATGGATATCGAGACCCTTTACATTCTTGTGCTTGCAATATCAAGTACGTTATAACCCAGGATACCTGACACTATTCATGAGACAGAATCTTCCTGAGATATTCATGGTAATTCTGTATAGGTTACATGATTCATGACATAGATATTGCATGTGCTTAGCTATCATTATGACTTGCTGCATTAGATATGATCTTGCGTGTCATGGAGATGAGACGTATGATTACATTGGGTGGGGAGAGACACACAGACTACAGGCTGATTATATCTATTTATTGCAGAGCCTTAGCCATTATAGAGCAATGCCCACTACATAGTAAACTACATAGTAAACTACATAGTAACTACATAGTAAAACTACATAGTATTACTGCTACCGGCTCCCCGACACAGAGCTTGTAGTGGTCTCAGCCTGAGTCTAATGTTGTTCTCATTTTGTATATCACTTAGATGGTTACATAGTGTCACGCCCCGATCTCCCGCAGGCAATCGGCCGTTCCCGCTAGGCGGGAATCACCCTCGCCAGCGCTCCCGCGGAACGATCGCAACCCATCCGGGCGTGATGCCGCACGAGCGTGATCCACGCCCGTGCAAGACCATGGTTCATTGGCTGGCAGCAAGAGTTCTAAGCCACAGAGTTGCACAGATTGTCCGAGTGCAGCGGAGTCACAAACGCATAGCGATTTGATAACAGGTTCACTGAGTTGACAATATAGCGGAAGCATAGAAACACAAGTTGAAGTAAAACGAGCTCTTTTATTGATATAAGCTTGTGTTACAGGCGGCGTATAGTCGAGATTACAAGTCGCTCAAGCCTCTCTCTGAAACAGTAAAAGCGTGCCAAGTTGCTACAACTGTGGAATGATTTGTACAGGCGATGTTCGGGCTATGTTCACAACATTATATCTTCTATATGTGCTTCTGTTCCGGACGCACCGTTGCAAGGCTTCAGAGGGAACTCCTGGCCTTAGCACGCACGAAGGAGGCGTCTGCACCGAACGAGGTTCTCCCGCACCCTGCATATCAAACTGGTGGATTATCAGTACATTGAATGCACTGGTGGGGAAGCTACTCGCCCGCTCGACAAATCCAAACACGTAATACAGGTTCCGTGCACAACTATTAAGTTGTCTTTCTAGTTGCCTTAGGATCAGTTTCATGCAAACATTGAATAGCCTATCGTGTCGGGCAGTGCGCCGTGCGATGTTAGAGGAAACACGGTGGGACTTACCAACTTACCATCTCCTTTCCTGTCCAAGGCAAACATTGTGGCAAACATCGTTAATTCAAGCACGGGCAAGTATAACATTTAGGAGGCATAGCATATGCAAACAGGAGAGTCGTTTAACATGATCGTTCAGGTGTTTAGTTGTTCATTTATACGATGCAGTGACTCGCACGCGGATAGCCGCTAAGCGAGGATGACTTATCTATATGAACACGGTCGCTGGCAAAGCCATTATGGACACTAGTCTTAAACGAGAGTAGTTTGCAACGAAAGTACAGTGGTGCTACAAGCCATCTCGTTTAGTACAGTAGACTATACAGTAAGTTCAGCCATGGAGCGGATGGTATGCAGCAAAAAAATGGTAGGTGCTGCACACTATCTCGTCCAGTACAGTTGGCTGAAACAGTGGAGTTCCATCCGGATCGGAGCGGCCCCAGTGCCCCGGAGACCGTCCATGGAACTATGCCTCGTTTCCGAGTTGTCCGCGACATGCAGGTCAGGGTCAGGGTCAGTTTCCCCTTCACTAGATACTCGAGTACTGTAGAACAGGAGTACAGTGGTACAGTGGTACAGTAGAACAGTAGTACAGTGGTACAGTATTACAAGAGATGTTTGAATCATGATTCTGTACAGTAATTACTTGTCTTGATGCATTCCCCTGGTTCGGGGATACCTTGGGTGACCTAGCGGTCCCGGATACTTGCAGGAACATTGAGGCACGGAACGACTACGTAGTAGTCTTCTGGGGTTTGGATGAAAACACGGTAACATTCAAGCAGACAAGCATGCGTTTCTAAGGGACATAAGCAGGCACGTTGCTCGGACCCGAAGGTAAGCCGAGGGATAAAACCGTTAGGGACTTAGCATGCGAGGGTCTGAACATATATAAGCAGTATTTCATTTCTATGTTCTAGCAAGCAATATGAATTGGGATTATTCCCTTAGCTAGGTGCGTTGGATTTATTAGCATGCAGGGGGTTATCACCTAGCGACTAGCATGAATATTCCAGATTTTATGTGTGCTGGCTAAGCAAAGACAAGTTCACCGTAACCACCCACCTTAGCGATGATTCGCCTCGGTAGAGCGATACGTCTGAGCGAGCCTCTGAAAGTCCAAGCCGGATTCCTGTAGGGGCAAGTCTGGATATCCTTTGCTTCTCCTTTGAGGCAAAGCGGGTCGTGACAGTTGCACGATTGCTGATTGAGACTGCAGTCCGCTTGAGCGGAACGGGGTGTTACATCCTACCAAACTTAGAAAAAGTCTCGTCCTCGAGACTTACTAAGGACAAGCAGTGATCTAGGGTTGAGGCAATCCTAGATAAGTCGTTGCACTTGTTCATTTGGATATTCACTTGCACAAGCGTCGAAATCAGCATATCGCTTAGACTGGATCGTGTGCACTTTCGAAGTGCACTTCTAGCGTGAACACGTCAACCAGCTCAGTGATAGCGAAGTCTTAGCACTCGAGTTTCACCTTTTCTTAAGTCTTGGATGGTGCACTAGTTCAAGGCGTCCCTCGAATAGATGCATTCAACCAAACTTAGGGTTAGTGAAAATCGGACAAGCTACTAGCGATACTCTCAAGGGTTCGCACAGGTTGGCACAAAGGCTACTCGCAGCACAACAGCAGACAAGCAAGCATATCATTCACAACGCATTTTGAAAGTATTTAGACTTATTGTTGGAACATCCCATCGAGGCATTGAGAGAGAGCGTGCACATAACCCACGAACGAGCTTTCGAAACAGAGATATCGAATTGAAGGCCAAAGACGTAGAAGCCAGGCTCTGATACCAACCTGTCACGCCCCGATCTCCCGCAGGCAATCGGCCGTTCCCGCTAGGCGGGAATCACCCTCGCCAGCGCTCCCGCGGAACGATCGCTTAACCCATCCGGGCGTGATGCCGCACGAGCGTGATCCACGCCAGTGCAAGGCCATGGTTCATTGGCTGGCGGCAAGAGTTCTAAGCCACAGAGTCGCACAGATTGTCCGAGTGCAGCGGAGTCACAAACGCATAGCGATTTGATAACAGGTTCACTGAGTTAAAAATATAGCGGAAGCATAGAAACACAAGTTGAAGTAAAATGAGCTCTTTTATTGATATAAGCTTGTGTTACAGGCGGCGTATAGCCGAGATTACAAGTCGCTCAAGCCTCTCTCTGAAACAGTAAAAGCGTGCCAAGTGGCTACAACTGTGGAATGATTTGTACAGGCGATGTTCGGGCTATGTTCACAATATTATGTCTTCTATATGTGCTTCTGTTCCGGATGCACCGTTGCAAGGCTTCAGAGGGAACTCCTGGCCTTAGCACGCACGAAGGAGGCATCCGCACCGAACGAGGTTCTCCCGCACCCTGCATATCAAACTGGTGGATTATCAGTACATTGAATGCACTGGTGGGGAAGCTACTCGCCCGCTCGACAAATCCAAATACATAATACAGGTTCCGTGCACAACTATTAAGTTGTCTTTCTAGTTGCCTTAGGATCAGTTTTATGCAAACATTGAATAGCCTATCGTGTCGGGCAGTGCGCCGTGCGATGTTAGAGGAAACACGGCGGGACTTACCAACTTACCATCTCCTTCCCTGTCCAAGGCAAACATTGTGGCAAACATCGTTAATTCAAGCACGGGCAAGTATAACATTCAGGAGGCATAGCATATGCAAACAGGAGGGTCATTTAACATGATCGTTCAGGTGTTTAGTTGTTCATTTATACGATGCAGTGACTCGCACGCGGATAGCCGCTAAGCGAGGATGACTTATCTATATGAACACGGTCGCTGGCAAAGCCATTATGGACACTACTCTTAAACGAGAGTAGTTTGCAACGAAAGTACAGTGGTGCTACAAGCCATCTAGTTTAGTACAGTAGACTATACAGTAAGTTCAGCCATGGAGCGGATGGTATGCAGCGAAAGAATGGTAGGTGCTGCACACTATCTCGTCCAGTACAGTTGGCTGAAACAGTGGAGTTCCATCCGGATCGGAGCGGCCCCAGTGCCCCGGAGACCGTCCGTGGAACTATGCCTCGTTTCCGAGTTGTCCGCGACATGCAGGTCAGGGTCAGGGTCAGTTTCCCCTTCACTAGATACTCGAGTACTGTAGAACAGGAGTACAGTGGTACAGTGGTACAGTAGAACAGTAGTACAGTGGTACAATATTACAAGAGATGTTTGAATCATGATTCTGTACAGTGATTACTTGTCTTGATGCATTCCCCTGGTTCGGGGATGCCTTGGGTGACCTAGCGGTCCCGGATACTTGCAGGAACATTGAGGCACGGAACGACTACGTAGTAGTCTTCCGGGGTTTGGATGAAAACACGGTAACATTCAAGCAGACAAGCATGCGTTTCTAAGGGACATAAGCAGGCACGTTGCTCGGACCCGAAGGTAAGCCGAGGAATAAAACCGTTAGGGACTTAGCATGCGAGGGTCTGAACATATATAAGCAGTATTTCATTTCCATGTTCTAGCAAGCAATATGAATTGGGATTATTCCCTTAGCTAGGTGCGTTGGATTTATTAGCATGCAGGGGGTTATCACCTAGCGACTAGCATGAATATTCCAGATTTTATGTGTGCTGGCTAAGCAAAGACAAGTTCACCGTAGCCACCCACCTTAGCGATGATTCGCCTCGGTAGAGCGATACGTCTGAGCGAGCCTCTGAAATCCAAGCCGGATTCCTGTAGGGGCAAGTCTGGATATCCTTTGCTTCTCCTTTGAGGCAAAGCGGGTCGGGACAGTTGCACGATTGCCGATTGAGACGGCAGTCCGCTTGAGCGGAACGGGGTGTTACACATAGTTTGCCCTATTGATATATTTCATATACTGCATTTATCTTGGCATGTTGTTTCTTGTACCTTGTTACGTCCCTCTGAGGACCTGGTCCCTTGTCAGTTTTGCAGCATAGACCATTGTGGAGCCTGACTGGAGTTGCTGATGTGTGTTGCTTTGTCATGTAGGAATTGGTGTCAGGTACTTATATCATTTCTTTCGGAGTATTGTTTATTATTCATATTGTTTATTCATCTGCTGATATAGCCTAGTTTTATAGACTCATATTCCTTCCTCGAGTCTATTCGAGCTTATGGGTTACTGGCGGCCGACTTTAGCACATGTAGCTCATTCTTGTATATTCCGTTCATTGTGGATTGAGGCATAGATATTTATAGATAGTAACCATTCTAGTACAACTTATACGTATTCGAATCGGACTAGAGTCTGGTCGAATGCGTAGCTGGCATGTTACGTATTCCTAGTCCTACGTATTTTGGAACTAGGACGTGACAGTTACTTTTTTTTTTATATTTGTCATCATACTGCCATTAACATTTACGGTCTAGATATTTTTTAATATTTGTCATCAAACAGCCATTAGCACTAGCGATCTGGATACAGAACCCCCAGTAGCAATGACATTCTCAGTGTATGTGCAAATGACATCAATACTAATGACTTAGTCATACATACATTTGTGAGCATATTCTTTTGTGAGCAAATGGTGGCAGCACTTTAAAAAAAATTGTTTGTGAGCGCATTATATATACTGTGAGTGCATGCATTTGTGAGCACATTCTTTTATGCATTGTGAGTGCATGCATCTACCACATTAGCAATTGGCACCAGGACTAATTGTGTGAGCCATACAAGCACATTGAACAAATGGCAACTGGATGCATTTGTAAGCATATTCATTTGCTCATCCATTCAACCATGCATCAAAGACGTCAGTACTAATGGCGTGCATTTGCATCGTAAGTACTTAATGGCGTAAGAGCCACAATAATTTCATTAACAATGATGTTATGAGTGCATGCACTAATACAATAGTCATTACCAATTTTTTGTGCTATAGACATAATTGAATCAAAGTTCTTCTTAAGTCTTTGCATGAAATAATTGTCTACACCATGATGGTGACATTAGCTCCTCATATTGAAGAGTGGAAGGAGAAGTCTGATTTACATTAAATAAATGATGAGAATGAAGAACGGACTCCTAGCCAATGCATCCGAGCAAAGAGCTAACCTGGAATGAGATGCATTTGATTCAGGGACAGATCAGAAACTAAAACTGGAGTAGACTATCATAGAGTATAGTGGACTGGAGGTGGGTTAACCCTAAATATAAAAAATCAAAAGTTAAAAACATATAGAAAAAGTTATAATAAAAAAAGGGTGGGTTGGAGTCCATCCTGTCTATAAAGCTAGATCCGTCCATGACTTGAATAAAAGAAAGAACTCAACCGACGATTTGTTACTCTATATGTATTTTGTAAAACATGTTATCATATACGTAAATTTAGATATATTTTATTATCGTATACTTAATTTTTTGTCACATTAACCATAAATTTATAATAAATTGTAAAAAACTTGGGTCAAAGTGACTCTCCTGTGTAAAAGTTTTACATGGGGTTTGAATATAGATATTGGTCCACGAACGAGTCTTATGTGGAGACCCTACTTGTTAACTCATGGTTCCACTTTTGAAGAGTTACCCAACTTGTACAAATCATGTTTGGGACACGTGTAATGTAAATTTGGTTTGTGTCAATATTGCGGTATTGTTAGCGAGTTCAAATAAACTACCCTAATTAAGAATTAATTCATCAATGGCTGAATTTGAGCTTAAGAAATTACTGACAAGCTTCACATAACTATTGTTAAAAAATAGTTAACGAAACGAAAAATACTTTTAAAAGATTTCCTAAACTCATTTTATTGAGATATAATCATTCATAAAAACTATGTACAATCAGCAAATAAATTTAAACTATCATGACTCTAGATAATTTGTTAATATGTTTATTTCCTTGAACATCACAAAAATATTTGTTAAATATATTTTAATAAAACACGAATATTGTTACTATCATTGAGAGTCCTATTTTTTTTTTCTTTCTTTTTTATTTCAATAAAATCTCCTGCGTAATAATAGAATTTAAATAGTTTCTTAAACATAAAAGGTAACAATAAACGAGTGGTAAGATTGTTTCACAAATGGGCAATTCATTATACATCACATTAAGATTGACTTAGTACTAATGTGCACGTGAATTACACATACGTAAAACAAAAATAAAAATATTAAATATAAATTTATTATAAAAATTATTATTTTTAAGAATTAAATTCCAGCAATCAAGAAAAATATCTTTCATCTTAACCACTTGAGTTAGTATTGTTTGATTAGAAATATATCATATTAGGTAGTTAAATGCTAAATGTTTCGTTAAGTATTTTTAAAAATAATTAGTTGAATATTTAGGTAGCTATTTAGTTATCTTTTTATTAAATTTTTTATTTATTTAAATGATGGATGATATACATACGACTTAGACGGTTCATTTTCGAATCGTTTCGTATTATATAGTAGAAGATATAACATATCACTATTGTTTGTGGTGCAAATGTTTAACATTATGTTAGATGCGTAGTTAGTGTTAATACATGGGCCAATCAGTATCACTTGGGCGTAACCTGTCAAATTTCACCATCTATAAAGAGGTCAGTAAAGAAGGAGGAAAAATTATATAAAGTGGTGGAATTTGGCGAAATTTGCAATAGAAGAAAGAAGTCGGAAAATTTTTGAGAGACAATATGCGGCATATTTATTAATTAAATATTTTAAAAAGAGTAAATATGTCAGTTGTACTGGCGTACTTGCAGTGAGTCCGTTTGCCACATTCAGCGTATTTGCTGTTTTTTTTTTAATATTCAATCAGCAAATACACCAGTCCGACTGGCGTATTGTCTTTCCGAATAAATTTATTCCAACTTCTTCCTTCTGCAACTAATTTTACCAAATTGTATCTCTGTATATAAAATTTATGGTAAAGAAAGAGTCATGCGCTCAAGATTTTGTATTCCCTACTCGACCTATTTGGTTATTTGGTAATTAAGACAACTTTCTGAGTAAGACGCAAATATTATATAGGACGCTGCTAGATAGCTCGTGTGCGAGCAAGTTCGCAGCCACGCGTCGCCCCCCATTTTGGAGAGGGGAATAGATTTTGCGGGTGTGGATCTCATGTGAGCAGGAAGGTGGAGTTTAGATTAATAGAAGCGGTTACATTGTATGGTAGAGATTGAATTAAAGATCTCTCATTCTTCTGAACACCACAGGCTTCTCTCTAAAAAAAATATTTTCTTTCCTTTAATGGGTTTCTTTTTCTGTCCACATGGTTTCTCCTTCTCCATTCGTGATTCAACTAAAGGTTTTTCCGTGGGTGACTTCGGATCAGTCGAGGAGACGCTGACCTGGACGGGTGTCCACCAGGATCGGATCTGCCGTTCAGGCTATCGAGTCGTCGCCGACCATCTGGGTTTTGTCGGCTCTAGGTCTGGCTTCTAAGGTACCTAGAGGATTTTGATTGTCCCTCCATCTCTTAAAAAAAAGTAAAATAAAATCTTGATTTTCATTTTTTATTTCGGATCCAACTCGATACTCAAAGCGGCTTGTGCTTATTGCAGGAGATCCGGGTGTTAATGCTATGGATTTTATGATTGCCAGTTATTCGAAGGAAACTGACATCATTGATCTTGTGTAAATCTGATCAAACCAAAATGAAGAGCTATTTCGTATTGTTTGAATGCTTAAAAAGGCTCACTTGCATCACCGTTCATTCTTTCCGCTATTACTTCCTCTATTGGGTTGGTCCAGGAAGAAGTTTCAGAAGTTTTCTATTAGATGGATAATTCTAATATACAGTGAGTTTTATCTGATGAAAAGAAGAATTTGGTTCAGTTCAACCCTTCAGGAAGAAACAGTTCCCATATTTGTAACTTAAAAGAAAAGCACAACTGATGCCATTCGCCGTAGATCAGTATATGCTAGCTGCATATGGAATCCCAATCAATTTCATCTTCAACTTGGAAATTAAATTTCTTTACTAATGTAAATAACCAGAGTTCTGCAACTAGCGAGGTTCTATATTAAAAACATGAAAACAAAATGACACCCACCCACTAAAACATTGGTGTTGTCCAGGACCGGCCCTGAGCTCATGGGGGGTACGGGACGAACTTTCAAAATGAGATCACATACATAATGTAAAAAAAAAAAAAAAAAAAAAAAAAAAGCCTCGAACAAGATTAGAACTATAATTTTAAAAAAAAATTATATATAATTTTTTTTTTTGGGCCTTCCTCGTCTATGAGGTCCTGGACGGTCGTCCTGCTCGTCCTGGGCCAGGGCCGGCCCGGCCCTGGTGTTGCCTCTCACTATCAGCTACTCCTCAGGGAAAACATGAGTTTGACATCTTTGAAGAATTGCACGAAAATAATGAAAGATAGCTAAGACATTAGACGGGAATCGTAAGACCAGAAATATATATGAACATTCTTTGCCCCAGAATATAAACTTGAGTTTTGTCTCGCTAAAATCAATTCCTCATGTTATGGTCCTCCAAGAAGCCCCTTTCTAGGCGTGAGCGAAAACGGCATCCGTGGCAAGAATGTCCTCTTTCGGTCTGCCTGTCTCTATAGATTCTTGGGTTCGCAATGCAGTCTCCTCGTTGACTAGATTCAACAAAACGAACAATTTGGATGGCATGGACATCGACCACGAGCACCAACACGGATCCTGATACGTTTGCGGAATGCATCGGGCAACCAGTTGCGTCTTCCAAGTGTGCTCGACCTAGAAGCGTTCCACCAGACCTAGAGCCGACCAAACCCAGATGGTCGGCGACGACTCGATCGCCTGAACGGCGGATCCGATCCTGGTGGACACCCGCCCAGGTCAGATTCTCCTCGACTGATCCGAAGTCACCCACAGGGAACCTTTAGTTGAATCCCGAATGGAGAAGGAGAAGGAGAAGGAGAAACCATGTAGATAGAAAATAAGAAACCCATTAAAGGAAACAAAATATCAATCTCTACCATACAGTGTAGGGCTTTTTTATATTATCTTCCTGCTAGATGCAGGATATTGATATTTCATAAGTTGATATTACCTTCCTGAAAGTGTCGTTAAAGAGTTTTAAATGTGTCATTATAAAGTCAAAAGTGACACTTTCAGGAAATAATATCAACTTATGAAACAGCAGGGGGATAATATCAATATCCTACATCTAGTAGGGGGATAACATCAAAAAGTCCTACAATGTAAACATCAAATCATAACCGCTTATATTAATCTAAACTTAGATCCAACAGCCAGAATCTAATTTGCTTATTTGCTCAAAGAATGTGTGTGCTCAATAGATGACCAATATATATATATATATATATATGGTTCAGATCGAAGGTCCGTTCAGAAGTTCTGTTGTTATGAATCTAATTAGGAAGCTTCATATGCAGTATCGGGTACAGAGATTATCAGAGCATCTCAACTGATACGAGTACCAGTTGAGCTTGGTATCAATTGCTAGCTTAACTTCATTAATGAGTCAGCTGCCACATCCACCAATCAGTGACCACATTGCCACCACATTGCCTGCTCAGCTTTTCAGTTAGCAATCAGCCACCTCAGCAAATTACCTACAAGACGGTTATACACAGATGAAGATAGTATCAGCTATAAAAAAGGGAGGAATACAGAGAGAAGGGACTGATGATTGTTTTTCCTAAATTGCCTAGTTTCTATTCTACTGCATTTATCTTTACATTGTCTTGCAATTTTTTCTTCCAACATTTTATAAAAAAATCCTAGCTTCCATTTCCCTTTCTGTGTGCTCCCTAATGCATTTCCGAGTTGCTAACATGACGAATCCTTCACAAGTGGCTGCAATGGCGGGACAATTAGGCCGGGGGTCTAACAATTTGGTATTAGAACAGATCGACTTCTTGGCTGAAGGGAGTGCAGAACACAGCTCCAGTTGCTATGGATCGAGGCATGGATCTCCAAGTGACAAGGAGCTACTTTCCCATGAGCAGAGATTTCGAACAATTGAGAGTAACATTCTTCTCCTTACTGATAAATTTGAAAGAATGAATGAAAAAATAGATCGTTTCATAGAGGAGATGAGTAGATCTAGGAAGGAGAACGAGAATACTCAAATTCCTATAGATCTAACCAAGATCACCCTTGCACAAGCTCAAAATATACCCGATACTACATATGAAGCTTCCTAATTAGGTTCATAACACCCGCTATCATCTCTACCATCGGATGGAGCGGCCCCCCCTCGATCCGATGCACGAGGGGGGGTGGGGGGAGGCTTTGGCGGGACTCCCGATCCGAACCCTCTCTCTCTCTCTCTCTCTATATATATATATATATATATATATATATATATATATAAACATCCTGATTTTTAGAATTTAATTTAAAATTTAATTAATTATTATTGTAGAATTTTTTATATTATTTTTAGTTAATTATAGTAAATGTTTGTTCATGAATTTATATTTTTGTGCATTAAATTAATTATTAAAATAGTGCAAAAAATTATATTTTTGGGTGTATAATTAATAATAGAATATTGTGTAATTTTTCTGAAATTTATTAGGGTTTAAAACTAATTTTTTTGATAGCTAAATGCATTATTTTAAATAAACCAACCCAAACAATGATAGGGCGCGCCAGGGGTCAAGTCAGAAGTACAATAATTGGACGGAATTGGACGGAATTGGACGGAATTTTTTTAAATGCATTATTTTTTTGATAGCTAATTTTTTTGATAGCTAAATGCATTATTTTAGGAAAAGTTCAGTGCCTAATTTGGCGAGTCAAGTCAGAAGTACAATAATTGGACGGAATTTATGGGCTGATATTGGGCTCTGAATAATCAAACAATGATAGGGCGCGTCAGGGGTTTAATTATGAATTAAATACCAGATAAACTTATCTCTACTCTAAACCTCAACCTCTGTTACCAAAAACCAAAATTTTTTCCAATCCACTCTAACTATCTACAGAATAAATCGAGGGGGTTTACACCCGCCCCCTTCACCTTCAGAACCCCCCCGACCGTTCTCTCCCCCTCCCCCAACCGGCCGCCGACCGAACACTTCCCCTCCCTGTAACCGCCCACCCTCCACCCTATAAAACCCCCAGCATAGCCGAACCTCACCACCAATAACCCCTCTCTCATTCACGACCATCGTCGCCGCCGTCAGCCGCCGGACCGCCACGCGCCACCGCCGCGAAGACATGCTGTTCAATTCGAGCAGCAGCAGTAACATGAGGTATGCTACTTCCCACCCTTATATCTATCTGCACAGTAATTCAAATATTGATCTGTCAAATCCTATGTGAAGACCACATAACCCTCTTGAACCCTGTATAATTATTTTGATGTATCGTGTCCTATGTCGGTCGTAATTTGCGACACAAAACAGGAATAAAAGACCCAATTTTTAGTTCAAAAAATTGTCCCAAACACCCATGTTCATGGCCGTTTTTCTCCAACCTAATTAATATTTTTAAATTTTACTTGACCAATAATTTAGATAGCATAACCAAAATTTAATTTCTTCAATTAGTTTATTTTAATTTATTGTATGTTGTGATTTATTCGTGGTTGAAGTTGACCATAAACTTAGTTTTCTAAAACCAATTTTTTTTGAAACGGGGTACATCCCACTAAACGAGGCGACTTCGTCGTGTGCAAATTATATTAAAAGGCATGTATCGTCAACACGGATGTATAAAATTTTGTAAAAGTTGATTTGGATGTGCGTGCACACTAGAATCAACGCGTATCCGTCGAAAAATCTCGTATCGGCCTGTTCTGACACTCGTCATAATTTCGTGTGTGCTTGTCATTTCGCAACGAAACTTACGCCATCAGATTCATAGCATTACGCTGGTCCTGTGACCCAAGTTTGGTTCGATTCTGATAACGTTGACGAAATTCCGTTTCGTGGGCCCCACGGTTCCACTTGACGGGTGATTTCTTGACCGGCTCATCGAAATCCAGTTCTGGACGTTCTGTTGGGTTAATATCATCGTTTTGGACTTGTAGACACTAAGTTTGACAAATTTAGAGAACTTGTCTCTGGCACATTTTTTGGTGCGAAGTGGACCATATGTGGACCCCGCTTTGACCATAAATTGTCAATTCTGTCCCTGTGTTCAAATTGGACTTATAGGTAGTCAATCCTAGCTATTTCATGTATTCTGAGAGCGATGATAATATTTGTTTCAGCATCCGGAGGCGTACCTGGAGATTTTACTTTTATAGGAGCAACTAAAGGAGTTCAGAACACAGACAAGTGTATCTTGCCAAACTTGCAGTAGTTCCTTTGATATTATTTGCTTGAGTTATTTTCTGTGATGTACCTGTTCAACCTAGGACCGTGAGAAGTTGCTTATCGTCCGAACAAGATTCGGGTGTCGACGCCGTACGCGGAGTTGTGTAACGTCACTTAGAGAGTTGATACCACGATCCTATATATTTTTACGTGCATGCTTTATCAAGTACGTCATACCATAAGACATTTGACACTATTCATGTGACAGAATCTTTCCTGAGTGATTCATGGTGATTCTGTATAGACTTACAGGATCCGTGACATAAGATTGCATATACATAGATATCATTATGACTCGATGTACTAGCTAGAGGTCATGATCTTGGGTGTTATGGACATGAGACGTCGTGGACATGAGATGTGAGATTATATTAGGTAGGAAGAGACACACAGGCTACATGTTGATTACATATATATTATTATTGCGGTGCTTTAGTCTCTGTTCTAGAGCTTGGCCCATTACGTGATATTACTGCTACCGGCTCCCCGACACAGAGCTTGTAGTGGTCTTAGCCTGACTACTGGTGATGCTCTCATTTATATTTCACATAGCTGGTTACATAGCTTGTCCTGAGGATCTATTTTTATATACTGCATTTCATTTGGTTTGAGTTATTCTTGTACCTTGCTATGTCCCCTGAGGACCTGGATCCTGATTATGTCCCCAGGTACAACAGAAGAGGAATACGTACCCCGAGATATACGAGACAGGAGCTGACGCTGGAGCAGTACTGGCACCAGAGGACGAGGTTGTGCCAGAGGATTTTTCCTGAGTATTGTGTTATATACTCAGTTATTTCTGCTTCCAGTTATTCTATATCTTGACTCTTGGATTTATGTATTAACTTATTATCGAGTTGTTCCCCGAGACACCTTTTTATTTGGACTTGTTGATGGACTATATTTTTTTATCTATTATCTTGATTACTCTATCATATTGAATTGTGTTTACTTTCTCTAGATGAGATTAGAATTAGACTGTGACATGTATTGTAGACCATTGTGTTTGTTTTATAGCTTAAGTGCACTCTAACGGGTCCATTAAATTGAGTTTGTCCATTGGAGTTGTGCTGCTGGCCATTGCCACGTGGCTAGTCCCTCGATATTTTGGGAGTGGGACATGACAATATATATATATATATATATATATATATATATGGCAAAAAGAAAAGAAAAGAAAAGAAAGTTCACAAAATAAAATTAAGTACCTAAAATAAATTTAAATATAACAAAAAAAATTTTGTTGTCCAGTATTTAACTAAAAACTTCTATTTTGTAAGCCTAATCTGATAATCACTGCACAATAGCTCTCTTAAGTTGAGAGGGACCATAATACAGTGATTCAATTCTAGGTCCGTCCATGGTGTGCCTCATGAGAGAGGATTTGGAAGAAAAGGGTTAGATGGTAATTAGAATTTCTTTTAATCGTCTTTGTTAAAAATATGGTTTCTAGTAGGGCTGTGCAATTGTCGATTGAAAAACCGAGAACGGAACCTAATCGAACCGAAAAACCCATTCGGTTCGGATCTGCAAAATACAGGACGGAGTTCGGTTAAAGACTTGCTGAAATTCAATTTTTTGGATCGATTATCGGATTTGGATTTCGGTTTATCAACCGAACTGAAAACCGAATTATGGAATTACCATTTTGCCCCCGAATATATATATATATATATATATATATATATATATAGAGAGAGAGAGAGAGAGAGAGAGAGAGAACCTAATCTAATTATCTGCTCTTTTCTCGTCGCTGTCTCCTTACTCTAGAGAGAGAAATTATGAGCATATTTTCTAGAGAGAGAGAGCGTCATGGGAGAGAAGGAAGAGGTTAAAGGAGGAGAGAAGAAGAACGATGCGGCTGCTGTGAGTCCCACCGCGGTGGTTCTGAAGGTGGACATCCATTGTGAGGGCTGCGCTCGCAACTTCAAGAATTTTTCAGGTCCACCACTCTTCCACTTCTTCCTGCTCAATTCCTCAAAATTTTAAACATTTTCACCTTAAATTGATTCTTTCTATGAATTTTCCTTTTCCAAATAAACAAAGAAATTTCACATACATTTTGTTTTGTTTGCATAGTAAGTTTTATTCTTATACATCCTTGACTTCAAATTTATGTTGAAAAAATCCAGCTTGAATAAAATCGAAATAACCGATCGTTTTAATTTCGGTTTGATTTATTTCGGTTTTGAAATTATATGGTTCGGTTCGATTTACCAGTAGATCGATTCAGTTTTTGTTCGATTTTGCTAAATATGGTTCGGTCTAGACCGAACTGAACCGATGCTCTCCCCTAGTTTCTAGTGTGATTAGAAAGAAAGATTTCTTTCTATGGTTTCATGTGAAAGTTAAATATTGGATGAAAAACCAATAGGTTTGTATACATATTATTATCCTTTTACAAAGTTAAGGGCAAGATTATTACTTTCAAGAGGTTCTTCGTAAATGCTAGGGTAGCATATTGGAAAAAAAAAAAAGTTTGAGGTATCAACTTGCCAATAAAAATAATTAAAGGTAGTAACATAAAAATCAATACATATGAAGGTGTTTAAAGTAATTTGGTAGCCTGTTGAACATGAACCGTTTGGTTAATTTCTTACACATGAAAGAAATTACTAAGAAAAAAAATACTTTTAAGATAGATATAACAACAAGATTATCACAAAAATTGAAGGTAATTGGAAGTAAACTGTAGCATTTTGAACATGCCTCTTGTTCATTTGATTACTTATTAATGAAATTTGTGTGGACTACAGCCAATAGCCACTTCTTTTTCTCTATGCTATTACTCCAATTTGGAATCTTATTTCATTAGGAAACTAAAATGGTTCAGAACTTTATCATTGTAAAAATTTGGTTCCATAAGATTACCACATCTCATATTGGGATTTTTTTTATACCTGTAATGTAATTATCATCAATCGATGATTAGTAAATCTAAATCTTGAAGAAGAAAACAAATTAACGAGCAAACTGCTACCTTAACATTTGCATCTTTTAACCCAAATATAAATTTTTTGTTTTTTAGTAATTTCTGAAAAGGACAATTTATGTTAACAAAAAATATGTTTTATACTTATTACATTATCTGTCCTTATTTTGAAACTAACTACACAGATTATTCATATGTTTTATATTTTCTATAAAAAAAATATAACACTAAATATTCTTATTTCAAAAATAAAATATAAAATGAAAACACGATTCGTATAATTATTTTTAAAATAAGAGTAGTATTGTAATATCCATGAAAGAGTGTGGCGCCCGTGTATTTATTTCTTCTGAATTTTGATTTACTTTTCATTCTTAATGGTGAAACCATGTAAACTTTTCGGTTTTTTAAAAATAAAGTAATATATTTATATATAATTGCAAGAAAGGGGAGGAGTTTGGTGAAATTATAGGAAAAGGGAGAACTCGCCAACTGAGTTGGCGAGTTGTTGGGGCCCGCCAACTCAGTTGGCAGGTGGGAGTTGGGACCGCCAACTCAGTTGGCGGTGGGAGTTGTATATATATATATATATATATATATATATATATATATATATATAATTTCTTTCTAAATCAATTAAATTTTGTAAATGTTATTATTAAAAATATATGTATATATATGTATATTAGTGAAAATTTTGTAAATATAGATCCTCCAAAAAGTAGTACATATTATTTCTTTCTAAAAAATTTCACTTATATATATATATATATATTGGTTAACATATGGTTTTTTTAAGATATTTGTATATATCTACATAATTATCTTAAAAATATATGTTAGATAATTGTTAGATATTTTTTTTAACAGATAATATAGATAATATATTAGATAATTTTCACTAATATACAATTATCTAATATATATAGATAATATATATTAGATAACAAATAATTTCACTTTTTTGTTTAACAGATAATATTAGATAATTGTATACAGATAGTATAGATTCTAAATATATACAAATATCTATATACAATTATCTATCTATATATATCTATATAAATTTATAAAAGTGAAATTTTATCTATACAAATATATATAGATAAAATTTTAAGATATGTCCGCACTCTTTTAACCCATTTTTTTTGTTTTTGGAGGATTTGCTAGTTTTTTTTTTACTAGGGTATATACTACTTTTGACATTTTTTGTAGGGGCATTTGCTAAAATATCCCATAATACTATTTATTTGATATTTTTTGGTATTATTTAAATTTTTAGATTTAAATTTTTTAATAAATATTTTTGTTTTAGTATTATCAATGTAAATTTTTTGTAATATTATAATAGATAATTTATTATTATACATTTACAAAATTTAATTGATTTAGAAAGAAATAATATATATATATATATATATATATATATATATATATATATATATATATATATATATATATATATATTCAACTCCCAATGCCGCTAACAACTCGCCAACTGAGTTGGCGAGTTCTTCCCTTTCCTATAATTTTATCAGACTCCTCCTCTTTCTTGCAATTATATATAAATATATAACTTTATTTAAAAAAAACCGTAAACTTTTTAGGGATATTCATGTGCCAATTATTTTTAGAGGCATGTGCCCTGGAAATAAACAGTACCAAAATAGACCTAGCTATCAATACTGGTATAGTTCTTTTCAATATTCCAATGATTCTGGTACAGATACCAATAAAATCCATCCTACGTACTCCAAACTCTTTATGCTCATTGGATAGTCTCATGATACTCAGCTCGGCTCAGACTCAATTTAAATAACTCAACAGAAAATAATCTCTCTAATGTCTACAATCACAAAACAACAACGAAACGAAGATATTATCTATTGTTACCTATCAATCTAGTCCCAAGCAAGAAGTATATTAAAAAATTGGACCCGATTTGAACCGGTAATTTTTTCGAACCGGTCAGTGTTGGCCCACTACTTTTTCAAAAACTGATTATAAATAAATATTTTTATAAAAATTAGTATCCATAAAGAATTAAACTTGGACTATTTAGGTTAACTCAGTGGTTGGACAAACCTTAGAAGCCAAAAACTTCTAGGAGGTCAACGAATCTTGGTAAGAATCTCGATTCAACGATTCTTATTTGGGAACTCGTTTCTCCGATGACGGGAGCTCGTTTCTCATGCGACGGAAGCTTGTTCCTACGGCGACACGAGCGATTCCCATAATATGACCAAAATTTTAAAAGAGAACATAAATTTTAGGAAGAAAGTTAGAAAAAATTTAATATTCGTTTATCAAAATACCAAGAAACTAAAAATTATTTAACTTAACATCATAAAAAAATCAGCACGCGAATGATCTCTCTGTAACTTGTACTGAAATTTAAAAATTCTAATAAATATTAAGATATTTATAAGTTTTGATAAAAATAATTAATAAACATAAAAAAAAAAAAATTAGCGCATGCTTTCATTACGCTCCAAACATAAAAAAAAATATATTCCCATAATATTTTCTTTCGCTCCTGCTTCCGCCTCCGCTTTCGTTTTTGTTCTCGCTTCTGACTTCTAAGAAATAAACTGATTGGCCGATTTGTTCCGATGCCTTACTATGGTCGATTTCCGGTCCGAATTTTAAAACACTGGTCTCAAAGATCTCTCTGTGTATCTCCATTTCAATGCAGAACCTTTTCTTCTCACATCACAATCTCCACATGGGCTTGGTAAGGACAAAGGCTTCAATCAACCTCCCTCTATCACGGATTTTTTTTTTTTTTTTTTTTGTACATCTCACAAATTTTACAACCCCAAGGGAGATGACACAAAGATGCCTCAATTATTCATTCGCACCACCAGATACATAATGAATGAAACACATAATCTTGAATTTCCTCAAACTATACCATGTTCTGCTGCTGCTGCTGTGTGTTTCCAGAATATGAACCCCAACAAAACAAGCTTCAGTTATAATTCCTATGTATGTGCTTTATGACTGTAATCTGCAAAAATAATATGTTCTATACATGTACTCTTGTTTGTAGGTAACTAGCTAGCTATCACAAATTTAAGATATGTTGTAACTCAACATGTAAGAGAAACAACGAAAAACTATATTTTTTGTCACTGAATGTTTATAAAATTTAAATTTTAGTTACTCAGGGATCAAAAATATATATAAGAAGTGACTAAATGTTAATTTTTGTAAACATTCCGTGACAAAAAATATACCTTTTTTTTTGAAAAATAACAATTGCAAGTTGCAGCAATTTGTTTGTAGATATATCAATTTATAATTATACGAAGACAACGCCATGAATCGTTGTGCATTTGCTTTGAGTAAATGACGTAGAGAACTTTGATCACCTATATTCTGCCATAAAGAGATTTAAGTCTTGATGGCAAATAATCGAAAAGAGTGTAATAAATCATAATCCCAATAGCCTCAACCTGATCCTAGGCTATAATTGGTAATCTTAAGCTGGAAGCTCAAATGCTAGCCCACTAACATTACTCATTACTCCTTATAACTCCAATCTCATCACTACCCTCAATTCAGACATGAAAATCGGTTTTGATTTCGAGCAGGGTGCAACTTGGGTGGGCTAAATCCAAGTCCGATCGGATAAATCCGTTAATGGATTAGGTTAGGGTTGAAGATACTCGGGCTCAGGTTAAAATATGTGAATCCGATCAAAAATCGAATTTGGCACGGATTCATGTGTCGGATTTACCCAAAGAATCCAAAATCCGACACATATATAATTTATATATATTTTTAAATATATATTGTTTCATGCTTCTTAAATAAAAAATTTAAATCCTAAATTTTTTTCCCAAACTCTTCAACTCCTTATCCTAAATCTCATTTCAGTTTGTATTTTATAATAATTGAGATTTGGTTGCTATTTGATTATGTGTTTAATATTATTCTTGTTTAAAATTATTTTAAATATTATATTAGAGTCCAATAAATCCGATGGACACCATCCAACCCGAGTCCAACTCGATCCTCCGGATTTGGTCTTTGACTACATATGTTAAACTCGAGGTCGGATCGGACTTGGACTCGGACTAGGCTTATGATTCATCGGATTTGATTCGGATCGAGCTTAAGTCCGACTAAACTCGTCCGAGTTGCACCCCTAATTTTGAGTACCACAAAGTAATTGTATGACATGCAAAAATTAACAAATATCTTCGGCGCTAAGTTTCAACACAAGAGATGATAATATAGAACTCATGATAGTAAATAAATATGTTTTGAGTACAATTTATCCGGAAAAAGGAAAGAAAGATATCATTAAGAAAGAGCAAGATGGCCAGTTAAATATTTTAATCATCAAAGGTCCTCTTCCTATTATTTTACTCAGGAGAAACAAAAGAAAACAACAATGCATGTGATAGAGGGAAGAAATAAACAAGGAAAGGCTACAAAGATGCCTCCCCCCCTTCCTCATTTTCACAGGCTACAGAAAACCTACCTACCCTACTTTCTTCTGCACCGATGCCAACCTACCCCACTTTCTTCTGCACAGATGCTAGGAGGAAGCTTTAGGTTTTTTCTGTTTCAACATAATCAAAACCAAACAAATTAAAATTCTAAAAATCTAAAATCGTAACCGGACCAAAATTAGCCAAAACGAATAATTGACTGTTGTACTATTAGACTGTTTCTATTGTTTAATGAATCGGATCCAAAGTTGGGATCGTAGTTAAATTTAATTTTTATCATTTGTTTTAATTTAAAGTTGTGCTTAAAGTTGGACAAAGTTATTAAATTATCAAAATTGAGCTCCAAAACGCATGCATAGAATTGTTGTTTTCAAAATATACATATTTTAATCACAAAATATGTATAGTATTGACTGTATTTACATAATTGCATAAGGCTTATTCTCGGTTTTCAATTTTGGACCGAAAGTCAAATCTGAAACCGAAATCGAATAAGAAATTTTAGTATTTTCAAAAGGCTAAATTACAACTTGATACCCTCAACTATTCAAGTTTTTCAACTTGATACCCTAAATTTTGATAGGAGACAACTTAATACCATCAACTATTGAAAATGTTCATGTTGATCCCCTCTGTCAGTCATGATCAACTTTTTTGTTAAAAAAAAAAAAATCTAAAATACCCTCTCTTCCCTCCTCTGCAGCCCCCCACCCCGTCGTCGCACCCTCCTCTCCTCCCGCGACCTTGCTCCTATCAAAGTTTAGGGCAGGGTCGGCCCGGGTCCAGGACGATCGCCCGGGGCCCCATGGGCCAGAAAACTTTCAGTTTAAATATATAAGTAATTTTATACCGAAAGTAGAACTAGTATGTATCGTGAAGTCTTTCTTATCACAAAATAAGTGTGGTGTAGTGGTTATTATGTTAAGACTTGCACATAAGAGGTTCCTAGGTCAAATCTTGATGGAAACATTTTACATTTATTTTACTTTTGTTTTATTTTTATTTTACATTATGTTTGGGGGACTCATTTTGAAAATTCGTCTCGGACTCCCATGAGCTCAAGGCCGGCCCTGGTTCAGGGTATCAAGTTAAGGTATCAAACTGTAATTTTGTCTTTCCAAAACCGAATAATGCTCACACTAGGAGGAAGTTGGGATCTCACTCCTCACTACATAACAACAATCAAAACCAGGAAGCCATGCAGAGTATTGTTGCCCATAAAAGGGGTTAGCAGTTAGACAAGTCCAAACCTCAGAGAGAGAGAGAGAGAGAGAGAGAGAGGGAGGGGCCATGGCTAGCACTGAAGTGGTGGTAACTGTGGCAGAATGCCGGTGCTGCAGAATGTGGGAGGAGTGCTCGTCGGAATACATCAGGTTCGTCCAGGCGCGCTTCTGCGGGGTTTGGGTCTGTGGGCTGTGCGCCGAGGCGGTCAAGGACGAGCAGGCGCGGCTCGGGCTGGAGATCGAGGCGGCGCTCAGGGCCCACGCCGAGTTCAGGGAGATCACAGTCGACGACCCGTCGACCAACATCGCCCGGTCCCTCCTCCACCTGCTCAAGAAGATGATCTCCACCTCCACCGCCTCTCTCAAGTCGTAACATGTTGCGTTCCTACTTCTTGTTCAGTACTAACGATGAAGGCATGCCAAAGTCTTGGTTCATTCTACTGCTAATGTAAGCTAATGAGATGCTTGTTGTCAGTCTGTGTCAGCTATAAATCTATGTAATCTTTGTGTAATTATTGATCAGTGTAAGAGACCTACTTTCTACTACTTGAGTTCGAGATGCTATTAAGAACGGTGTTATAATCAGTTATTTTGGAACTAATGAATTTTATTATGACTTAACCCTCTGCTTGGAGTGAGGGAGAAAAAAAAAAACAACAAAAATGGAGGAGACAGTCATGATATTTTATAGGACAAATAAGAAGATTTATGACTTTTTAAACAAAATCTCACTTCCTCTTGTTAATCCTCCCATTTGGAAGGTTGAAAAAATGGACAAAAGAAAAAATAAATAAATACTCACTTAATCCTCTATGACTCCCCCTCCTAAAAATCCATCCACAAACCAAGTAGCTCTTTTCACTCTCAATCCAAGCACACGCTAAAGAGATATATACGTAGTTCTCAATTTGAACTGAACTAGGTCTAGTAAGTATCAAATTACTTTCAGAAATGGAAAGCTCTTCTCCACTAGTTATGCGTACACTACAATCAGATCAGACTTCAGCAACTCCACTAGCAACTCAGTATCTTCATCGGATATCCATTCATGTTGCCCTTCAATTTCTAAAAGTTTCAAACCTAAATCTTAACAGAATTTTTTAAAACGAAAAGTTAGTAACAAGATTTCGCAAATGTCAAATCTGGCATAATATATATGCATACATTGAACAAGCGAAACAATAACTCATGACTGAAAATGCAGAGGTTCCGGATAGTTAAGAAGTAAAAGACATAAGAACAACACAGGCAACACTGTTCGCAACCATAGTTCATGATGAAAATACCCATACCTACTAATCTTAATACCAAATCTAGTGGTTGGCACCCACGAGGGAAAGGAGAAAGGTTCGGTAATGGCCTGATGTCTCCGAATGGATTGCTTCACGCAATGGCTTATTGTACTTCTTCTGATACTCTGCTTTGATGTATTGCATGTCGATCTCGGTCCTGCTTACTACTACCCTCACGAGCATGGTATCGTTTGTTCCCAGGCCTTTCATTGCCTTGCGCAACACCTGAAATTATTTGTTGACAGAATAATGAACAAGTCAGATTTTGGTAGTAAAGTGCTAACATAAAAATGCAGTATTAGTTTTCATTTATACAAGTAGATTAATAAATTGCTAATCAACAGTGCACCTTTTCATTAACAGTAAAGAATATACAATAAATATACAATAAAGGTAAGGGAGCGAAGGAAAACATGTGGAAAATAAATTAATTCCCGGAATTATTTTACTAGGAAAAATATTTCCTGGAATTTTGAACTTTTCTTATGGAAAACTTAATTTGGGTGTTTGATTGTCATTATTTTCCAAGAAAAAAAGTTATTTTTCATGGAAAATGATATTTTCTATGGGTTGGACCAGTTTCATTTTTCACCATTTTAGAAGAAAATATGGGAAATGATAGTTTTTTGGAAAATAATTTCATGGAAAGAAAAATCCATTTTAGAAGAAAATATGTAAAGTGAAAGAATATTTTCCATGGAAAAAAACCCAATCGAACACAACCTTAAGAGTAAAAATGCACGAACATGGGACCAGGAGCTAGTCCTCCAATTCTGCTCATCCACTTTCTTTCATGCTCCTAGACCCTATAACTATGGAGGAACTCGCACATATGGTACAGAATCTACCCAATTGGAAGGCACAGGTTTGGTGGATTCACCACAGAAGTTTCAATTTTTTTATGTAGGTAGCTAAGCAAGTCTTTTCTTTTGTAGCATATCAGTATTTATTTGAAAATGCAAGATTACAAAGCATGTAATAGAACCCTTGTCGCCTTGATAGCAAAAGAGGAGTTAGTTTTGCTACGACGAATTTCAGGCTGATCAGTCTAGATATTAACATACAAAGAACATTATTAACCTTTGGTGGGGATCCATAGTAGCTGTAGTTATGACTTCTACACAGTTTAGGTTCTTACCAGGAATGGACATCGTACACAGTGTAATGCTGGTGCAGGAATTATCATATTCCATTTGCTCAACAAGAAGTATGCAATCACTGGGTTTCTAAGCTAAATTTTGGGGACCATGCCAGGGTTCCCTCTAAAGTCATATGGGTCAAGTCCAATATCATACCTCATGGATCAACTACGTTCGGATCTCACCGCGTTCCAACAAAATTCACTATGGGAAATGTGTAGGACAGAAAGAATATGGCAATTTGTTAAAGAGTTTCCACAATTATGGGTTGATAAGCAACTGGGTGAAGGAAACTAGTTATAGACTGCATATCATCTACTGTGATATAGGTTACAGATAAGCTAATCATGTCTGCTCCTAGGTGAGCAACAAATGGAATCAGGATTGCAACTCTCCTGTGTTGAATCGTTGCCGAGGAACGACTAATAAACTAGTAATGGCACACTAGCCGAAAATTCTCAGTGCTATAATTTGGAAGGAGACTGGAAGTATGACAAGAAGACAAAATCTACACTACCTCAAGTCAGGACCCAGGACAAGACAAGTATGACATATATTACGCTGGATAGAGAACATAATACAGGGACAAGGAAGTACTGTCTGAATGTGTTTCTAATTTCTTTCCCATGGAACTGGTCGTGTACTATTGGAATAATTTGCCCTCCGGGCACTCTTACCATCTGCATTATCACTCGGAACTTCAGTTGCAACTTTAAATAGTACAAGTTCCACGAGAGGATCTGGAATGTATGGTCGAGGCAGAGATTATTGAGCTTCTGTCCTGGGGGAGTATTCTTAGTCTGGATTTCTTATGTACGCACTTTAGTTAGTGGTATTTTGAATATTTGCTTGTACTTTTGTCTAGTAAGTATGCTATGCAACTTGAACTGGTCCACGAACCATGTCGGATTCATTATCAGCAGAATTTGACAACTTGAAGAGGAAGATACACACAAATGTACAGGGTAAGGATGTAAGTAGTTGTACTTAATTTTCTTGTCCACATATGAATAATTACAAGGGTTATTTACAGTAACCTCCCCTATGTTTTATGTTTATTACACGGACCTCCCTTATTTTGAAAATAATTACACTAACCTCTCCTACGTTTTATGTTTATTACACAGATCTCTCCTATGTTTTATGTTTTATGTAAATGTTTATTACACTAACCACCCTTAAAACATAAAGCATAGGGGAGCTCCAAGTAATTATTTTCAAAGAGAGGTCCGTGTAATAAACATAAAATATAGGGGAGGTTACTGTAAATAACCCCAATCCAATAACATACTAATAGAAGAATCCAAATTATTACTTGGAAGTGGTAAAGAATATGTCCTGTAAGTCGTCCTCCAAAAAAAAAGTGTACTGTAAGTTGGTGAAATATGTTTATGACAGTTCATGAACAAAACATGCAAGTTAGATGCTTAAAGCATGCACAGAATGCTTCCAACTTTTTTGGCTAAATAAATTTTTTTATAATTGTAAGAAGTTTCTTCTCTAACAATAATGTGCCCATATTCCTTTAGGCAGAATAAAAAAGAAAAACTCTTGAAACACAGGAGTACAAATAAGCCTCCATCGTATCATAATTCATACTGCAAATATTTATACCTTGGCGAAGTACTTAGCAGGATTCTCAGCACATCTCAGAATAGTAAGAAGAGCAAATTCAAATAGTCCAGATGTTTCACCCTTTATTGCCTGCAAAGAGAAAAGAAAAGAAAAACTATTTAGTTCCATTTGTAATCAAGGCAGGGAAGAGAGACTGAGAAAAGGGCATTACCTTCTCAAGTGACCCATAACTATTATGGTATGCAGCAGCAACAGCGGCCAAATGTGCACTACTGCGTTCACTAAAGATGCGGACAAACACCTTTTCGTCTGTGCCTAATTTCTTCTCACCAGCTTTATAGAGATCCTTGGCATCTTTTTCTACCATTGTGGGATCAACCTCGGGACCTTCATAACGCATTATTCCAATGTAGGAAAGAAGCAACTACAAACATGACATCCAAAATCCCTTATACAATTTCCAAAAACTTAACAGCCAGATTCATGCAATTTGTTTGCAAGTTTTGGAAATCATCATGTACTCTCATAATACTTTATATATATATATATATATATATATATATATATGGGTAAACGGGATATGAGCCATAGTGCTCATATTTCTACACGAGCCATGCACAATTCCTATTG
Source organism: Iris macrosiphon (assembly GCA_036927795.1). NCBI lineage: Eukaryota > Viridiplantae > Streptophyta > Magnoliopsida > Asparagales > Iridaceae > Iris > Iris macrosiphon. The sequence continues at coordinate 190,317,955 of JAYESA010000006.1, read as the reverse complement.
GTCCACATGTGCATGACTCATGTAGGAATATGAACCCTATGGCTCATATCCCGTTTATCATATATATATATATATATATATATATATATATATATATATATATATATATATATAGGCACTATGCTCTACAACCAGTATATTTTTCTACAACCTTTTAATTTTTAAGGATGTATAATTATTGAACTTAAGCATGTATACTGTTTTAACCAAGAATTAAACAATACTTAAAAATAATCATATAATTACATTCCTCTGGAAAGAGTCTTCATATTTTGACTCAAACTCCATGAGTATCAAGAACCTAATAATTAATAAATAGATTAAAGAATAATAAATATTTATCAAACTAATTTACTAATAGGGTTGCAAATGAACACAACAGCACGTGAGCTCGACTCGATAAATTCGGCTCGATAAATTATTGAACTTGAACGTGCTCCTTGCTTGTGCTAGAGCTCGACTTCAACTCAATAAAGTCCAACCTTAAGCCAGTTGTGTTGAATTATTACACGTTGATTGCAGCCCTACTTACTTATCTCTAGCATTCTTCCTCTTATTTTTTAAGACCATTTATTTTGTTTTATGGATGTACGCAATCTTGGCTATAGCCAATAGAGAAGATAAGATCAGTAATTGGAATAACCAAATTCAAATAAAATAGGTAACAAAGAGTTAGAACAAAAGGAAACTGATGAGTCACATGTATTACTTCATAACGGACCATTATTCATCTGACATGAACAAAAGTAATAAGATGGCGATAATGTACAAAAGTAACATTGTTTAACACATTATAATTACTTAATAAATTTTTTGTGATATTAATTGTTAACGCTTGATTTAGAAAAGTTAAATAATTACTATTAATAAATCATTACCAATTAGTTATAAATTAATATTTGAAATTTTAATTATATAATTAATATTTAAAAACTTTAAATAATTTGGTTATATTTACAATTAATACGTAAATAATTCAGTTAAATAAATTTTTTTGTTATTATTATGATGCATTTTTCACTTTTTCACCTCCATAAATAACATTCAAACATGCAAGTGTGAAGTTGTCTACTTCCACAGTACAAATATCATGTATCCAAACATTTAAAGTTAGTTTCAACGGACAAGAACTAGCATAAAACTCAAAAACATATACATTCCACTTTCAAGAGACAAAAAGTCACTTTCACACTTTCTGCTAATTACACCTATCCAAAGAACCCCTTAATGTTCATTTTGTGGAGAAAGATAATAAGAGAAGTTGCTTAGATTCGAGAAGTTATCAGATTGGGTGTAAGTGACAACAAAAGGACCTGAGGTGAACAATCGACAAGAGGGGTTGACATTCTTGGATTTATGGAAGTGGTGTTATTTGACAAGGTGGCCGGTTAGGGAGTGAATATTTTAAGGGGTTTTGAACCAAGAGGAATGAATATTAGTGACGGGACGAGCTACCAGGTGTTATTTCGACAAGGGTTCGAGTCACTTACGGTGAGGCAACTATTCATTCTCGAGGGAATGAGCCACCAACGAAACAAGTATTCATTCGGCAAGGGGTTGAATCACTGGATTCGGGTATTCATTTATTAGGAGACGAGTCACAAATCGGGACCCAAGTTCACTCGCCGAGGGGTCTTGTCACATGCGGAAGACGGTCGGTTACTCATTTGAGACACAATGTTTCAACTAACACAAAGGTAAGGATGTATAGGAGAAAATTCACTATTGTTGGCGCTCTAAAAGAAAAAAAACGAAGTTCTGGTCCTGCAAACCATACTTGAAGAACAATTTCTGCATTGTAGAGAAAGGTACTCTTAAGTACAAAATAGTGGCATTCTCGAAAGAGTGCAAATTGGCTTTCATATGACATTTAAGCGCAGGGTGCTTCCGAGCTTAAATCTTAGCATGATGGCTTACATATCATTTTTTAAGCGCACGGTACTTCTAAGCTTAAAAAAGTGCAGGATGGCTTCAATATCATTTTTTAAGCGCAGGGTGCTTCCGAGCTTAAATCTTAGTAGTATGGTTTCCAAATCATTTTTAAGCACTGGGTGCTCGAGCTTAAATATTAGCAGGATGGCTTTCATATCATTTTTTAAGCATATGGTGCTTCTGCGTTTAAATCTTAACACGATGGCTTTCGTATCATTTTTAAGCGAAGGGTGCTTAAAAACTTAAATCTTCACATGATGGCTTCCATATCATTTTTTAAGCACAAGATGCTTCTACGCTTAAATCTCAGCAAGACAACTTCAATATCACATTTTAAGCGCAGGGTGCTTCCACGCTTAAAGTTTAACAACAGCTCAAGCTTAAGAGTTGGTCAGTTACCAAGCTTAAAAAACTATAAGGAATTTCCACGTGGTGAGCTTAAAAAGTTGCAGTGTCAACTGAATTGCTAAGAAGAAAATCTGTTAATTTTTAAGCACAACAAGGCTCCACACTTAAAAGCCATCACGCTTAAGACGAAGGCTTGTCCAAGCTACTTTCTTCACAAAGAAGACTGTTGATATGGTATGTTGGGTGTCATATTTAAGTATAGTATAAGCACATGGGAATATCCTGAGGACATATTTGGGATGCCAGAATATGTCACAGGATATTCCATTATGAGATTATTGTCATAATGATTGAGATCATTGTATTAATGACTGTAAGGCTATATAATGCCAATGAGACAATCAATAAAATCATCAACTAATTTCAACATGGTATCAGAGCCAAGTTTCCACAAACCCTAGCCGTCACCAAGCTTCCACAAACCCACAGGAGGATTTTCTAGATCTCCTCCACCGAACTCTTCCACGCCCCCCTCCCTTCCCGCCTCGTCTACCCCCCTCCCTTCAAAAAAAAAAACTCTTCACGGCTGCTGCTACTGCTGCTGCTGCTGCGACGGCGGCTGTGACATGCGTGCTGCCGCCTCCTCCACACCAGCACTAGACATCGCTTAATAGGGATGCCTAGATCTGGAAAAAGGGGGGACATGTTCGGATCTAGGAGCGGACGACGAGGACGAGCGTGAGTCGTGGAGCGGACGTGACGTGATTGGATAGACGAAGCATCGATGGAGGAGATCATCAAGAAGCTAGATTCTGCAGAGGTGGCGACGTTGATGAAGTTGTTGACGATGTCGGCTGGTGAGAACACGACACGAACGTCGCCGGAGTTGAAGCTTCCCTCCATCGATCTGAAATTAGATGGACCAGCCACCTATCTGAGTTGGTCACGGCGGGTGAGAAGAACCCTCGCAGGAAAAAACATGGAGGGGTTCCTGACGGGCGAGACGACAGAGCCGGACGAGGGCTCGACAGGACGCGATGAGTGGAAGTCCACTCATATGGTGATCTACATCTGGCTTCTCAACTCCTTAGTCCAGTCTATTGCCGCCACAGTAGACGGTATTGAGATGGTGAAAGATGTGTGGGAGAAGTTGAGAAGGACCTATGATGGTGTGGGGAACAACTTACGGGTCTTCCAGATAAAGGGGGAGATTGATGACACCGTACAGGGAGAGAAGACGGTGCAGGAGTATGCCACGGAGTTGGAGCGTCTGTGGTTGGATTATGATCACTCCTCAGATCGGGCGAGCTGCGGGGACCCTAAGTGTAAGGAGAGACAGGTGTGTCTGCAGGAGAGGACGATGAAGTTTCTCAAAGGGCTGACTGCAGCTTTCGCACAGAGGACGGCCCTACTTCTAGCCCAACCAAAGATCCCTAGCCTTGAGGAGGCTATCTCAGCCATGATCCAGGAGGAGACACGCATCAGGCTGCAAGCAGGGACATGTGGTCCCCCCGAAGCAAAGTCAGCACTAGCGATCACCAGCTCAGGTAACACACGATCTAAGGGAGAACCCTGGCAGGATAACCGGCAGTGCTACAACTGTGGGGAGATGGGTCATCATCGATATGCTTGTACCAAACCACCTAGGGAGGGAGACTCAGGTGGTGCACGAGGACCGTTCGGCGGACGAGGATATAATGGAGGACGTGGTCGTGGTCGAGGGGGTAGACGAGGCGGCCGAGGAGGTTATCGAGCAAACCTCCTGATATCAGAAGGGAACGGAGAAGCTGATGGCACCATTACTGTGGAGGACCAGGCACTGGGAGACATGAGGAGTAGAACAGAGGAGGCGTCCACCTCATTCTTTGTTAGGGGCAACGCTGCCATATATGCCCATCCATCAGAAGGTACTGACGAATCACTTGCCCTTGCGTCTACCTCTTCCCTTAAATCATCAGACTGGATTATCGACTCGGGAGCATCTCGACATGTGACTGGGAATGCTAGTGAGTTTTCTTCCTACACTCACCTAGCATCAGCAGACAGCATTCAGACAGCTGATGGCACTTTCCAGCCAGTGGTCGGTAAGGGTACTGTTAATTGTACAGGTTCAGTAAGATTATCCAATGTTTTACATGCTCCATCCTTTCCAGTCAGTCTCTTGTCCATTAGTTCTATAATCCTCCAACTTAAATGCATTGTTTCTTTTGATATTCCTAAGGTGACCTTCCAGGAGAAAGGGACAGGACGAAGACTTGGGACTGGCACTTGGCATGAGGGACTGTGGTACCTAGATCGAGAAGGACTGGACTCAGCATTGGTATCTATGGCAGAGAAGGCTGGCATGGAAGGACTGCAGCAGAGGACTGAGGATACCTTGATGCTCCATCATCGGAGGATGGGACATTCTTCCTTTGATACTCTAAGTAAGTTATATCCAGAGATTTATGCAAAAACAAAAAAAGAGAAATTAGTATGTGATGCGTGCGAGTTAGGAAAACTTACTAGGAGCTCATATGTTGGCACGGGTCATAGGAGCACTTTTGCTTTTGAGGTAGTACATTCTGATGTCTGGGGTCCATGTGCTACTAACACTATGAATGGTTATAAGTACTTTGTTTCTTTCATTGAGTGTGCCTCTCGTGTTACCTGGTTATATTTGATGAAAAATAAGAATGATGTACCTGCTTGTTTTCGGGATTTCCATAAGCATGTCCAAACTCAGTACAAAGCAGTTGTGAAGGTACTGAGGTCTGACAATGGAACGGAGTATACCAACAGGACGCTTGCAGAATACTTGTCAGCACACGGAATACAGCATCAGACCACCTGTGCATACACACCAGCACAAAATGGAGTTGCAGAAAGGAAAAACAGACACCTTCTGGAGGTCGCAAGAAGTATGATGATCGACATGAATGTCCCACAGAGTCTGTGGGGGCATGCAGTGTTGACAGCAGCTCAACTCATCAACAGGATGCCCTCGAAGGTCCTCGGATGGAAGTCCCCATGTGAGGTATTGCAAGGCAATAATAGTGGGATACTCCCACTGAAGGTGTTTGGGTGTGTGTGTTTTGTGAAGGACAACAGGCCATCAGTTGGGAAACTTGACCCTAGAGCGGTCAAATGCATCTTCGTAGGCTACTCGGCGACCCAGAAGGGGTATGTGTGCTGGAGTCCAGTAGAGAAGAAGAAGTTTGTCAGTATGGATGTCCACTTTCGGGAGCATGAGCCATACTACCACCAGGACGGAACTTCACACAACACGCCTAATACTGCCAGTATTAGGCGAGAGGGGGAGATGGAGAACTTTGTGGTAACCGATTTAGAAGTTTGGCATGGAGGCACGGAGAAGGGACAAGAAGGTGAAGGTGTTAGGCCTACGGCTCAGGGAGAGTTACTTACCTACAGCAGGAGAGAGAAGCAAACTGCAGGACCAGTACCGACAGTGCCAGTGCCAAGTCCTTTGCCTGCGTTGGTCCCAACTCCTGAGGCACCGACACCAACCCCCCTTCAGGTGATACCCCCTCCTTCACAAAATATTATTCCTCCTACTTCTACTCCTCCCACACCACTATCTGTACGGAGGACCACTCGCAGCAATGCAGAAAATCCTCCAAACAGATATGGTTGGGATATTGCTCAGTTTGTTTCTTATGACCATATCTCTTCTTCTCATGGAGCATTTATAGCATCTTTGGATAGTATTACTGTACCTAACAATTGGCAGGTTGCCAAGAACGATCCAAAGTGGAAAGCGGCAATGCACGAGGAGTTGGGAGCTCTGGAGAAGAACCACACTTGGGAGCTTGTGAGATTGCCAGAGGGGAAGAGAGCAGTTGGATGCAAGTGAGTCTTTACCGTGAAGCAGAACCCAGATGGACAGGTTGAGCGCTACAAAGCTCGATTAGTAGCCAAAGGATACAGTCAGACATACGGCATCGACTATGACGAGACCTTTGCACCAGTTGCAAAGATTAGCACTGTCAGGACTCTGATTTCTCTGGCAGCGAATGGTGGATGGAAGCTACACCAACTGGATGTGAAGAATGCGTTTCTTCACGGAGATCTAGTGGAGGAGGTGTACATGGAGATACCACCAGGATTTGGCACCAATCAGACAGTAGGCAAGGTCTGCAGGTTGAAGAAGTCCATCTATGGACTGAAGCAGTCTCCTCGAGCGTGGTTTGACAGATTCAGAAGAGCGATGATAGGGATGGGATATCAGCAGATCAATGCGGATCATACTGTGTTCTTCCGTCGGAGTGGAGGCCACATCACCATGCTTGCGGTGTATGTGGACGATATGATTATCACAGGAGATGATGAACAGGAGATCGCCCAACTCAAAGGAAAGCTTGGCAAGGAATTCGAGGTGAAGGATCTCGGCCTTCTTCGGTACTTCCTTGGGATTGAGATTGCTCGAGAAGCAGAGGGGATTGTTCTCTCTCAAAGGAAGTATGCACTGGACCTTCTCACAGAAACTGGGATGTTGGGGTGCAAACCTGCAGCGACACCAATAGATCAGAGGTTCAAGATTGATGCTGAGGCTGGAGAACCAGTTGATCGGGACAGATACCAGAGACTGGTTGGCAAGTTGATCTATTTGAGCCACACACGTCCTGATATCTGCTTTGCAGTAAGTGTGGTGAGCCGCTACATGCATGACCCACGGAAGGGTCATATGGATGCAGTGTACCAGATTCTGAGGTACCTGAAAGGTGCTCCCGGGAAGGGACTAATATTCAGGAAGAACAATCACGTGAGCATCGAGGGCTACTGTGATTCTGACTGGGCTAGTTGTGATGATGACAGGAGGTCTACCTCAGGATATTGTATATTTGTAGGAGGTAACTTGGTCTCCTGGAGGAGTAAGAAGCAGTCTGTGGTGGCCAGATCGACAGCTGAAGCAGAGTACAGAGCTATGGCCTTGGGAGTTGCAGAGCTGCTATGGTTGAAGAATATGCTGGTGGAGCTGAAGCTGGATCAAGGAGCCAAGATGAAGCTGTGGTGTGACAATCAGTCAGCTATTAGTATCGCCAACAATCCAGTACAGCATGACAGGACCAAACACATCGAGATTGATAGATTCTTCATCAAAGAGAAGTTGGATAGTGGATTACTGGAGCTTGGCCATGTTCCAACCAGGGATCAAGTAGCAGATGGACTAACCAAGGGACTCGCCTCAGTGAGCATGATTAGAGGATGTGACAAGATGGGCTTAGTGAATATCTTTCACCCATCTTGAGGGGGAGTGTTGATATGGTATGTTGGGTGTCATATTTAAGTATAGTATAAGCACATGGGAATATCCTGAGGACATATTTGGGATGCCAGAATATGTCACAGGATATTCCATTATGAGATTATTGTCATAATGATTGAGATCATTGTATTAATGACTGTAAGGCTATATAATGCCAATGAGACAATCAATAAAATCATCAACTAATTTCAACAAAGACTCTCCACGTATTAGCTATGCATTGAAGCAAGTGGCCAACATATCAAGTCATACATGCTTGAAGATGTCGCATTTAAGCGTAAAAATGTTCTGCACTTAAAAAAGCTTCTCTTTTGAAGAGACATGGCGCTGAAGAATTTCCAAGTTTAAGGTTTCTACGCTTAAACGTCATTTCCTCTTCTCTATTAATGACAGAGAATAATATCTGAGATCCCGAAGTGGGTGCTGCTTTTAATAGGATACGTTGGAAATTTGAAGCGTCGGTCATGATTACGCCGCCGTAATCATAGAGATTAATGACATTCCCCATAACTGATTACACGTGGCGCTTAAATAGTGATTTGTGCGTACGTTATGCATCGATTTACTTCTGAAATTTATGCTCAGTGACAACATTATAATTTTTGCACAGAGAATTTATGCTCGTGATAGCGTTATAATTTTCGTACGAAAAACTCTTGCGCAGAAATAAGCAAAATAGTGCAGTTTGCTCATTTTTTCGTGTGAAAAATAGTAAATGGTTATTACAATGAGGATTGGCTATAAATATCTCGATTTTTGGGCAACCAAGGGACAACAAGACCGTTCTTAAGCATCCTTTACGAGAGCACTCTGTCCAACAACATTTATGAGTATCGAGAGCACACTGAGCACTCTAACCCAACCACTTCCTCAAAACTTAGTCTTTCTCCACGAGAATTCTAAGACATTCTTCTTGGGTCTACTACGTTTATATCACCTCTAGTAGATGCTCCATTAAAGAATACCGAAGTTCTTACGTAGACTTCCTAAAGTTCATATCTACAAAGAAGAAAGCTTTCACCCAAAGCCATATCGTCAACGGAGTAAAGGAATCACGCGCCGATTCGATCTCCATCGCTACATTCTCCAGAATCTCAAGTTTGTATTCAACGTTTTTTATTTGCACAGTGTTGTAATAAGATTTTGAATCATTTGTAAGCTTCTTATAAAAGTTTTCCTTCAAAAGAAATATTATTTCGTTTCTGTTCGAAAACAACTATCACTTATCATTAGACTTGGGGGAAAAGGGGGGGGAAGGGGACGATTCGGTGTAGGACCACATTTTTCGAGGCGATGAATTGTGGGCCATGTCACAATGGCATGCGAGCAACCTTGAGGAGTAGGGAATGACCTCATCAAAGACTCGATAATAGATCAAAGTTTGATGACTGGGGTGGGATACTTCAAATATCAATATAGTGAGGGTTCATTCGGATGTCTACTAACTGTCCTCTTTAATGATATTTCCTTTCTGACAATGGACTTTTGAGTCATGATTTTGTCGATGATGAAGGATACTTCAAGTGTTTGACGTGCATCCACAACACAACTTTGATAGCTTCTAACTGCAACAAATTCACGACTCAAAATCAGGTTTATAAGTTACAATCTTGTTGGAGTATGTATGCTTGCTATTATCTTTCATCGTGATCGTGATGTTGGAGTAACCACTTTTTGTATTTGGGACTTGTTTCGTCAATTATCTTGAATGAAACACGAGTGTATTTATTTCCATCGTTTATATATATATATATATATATATATATATATATATATATATATGGCGTCTACGGCAGAAGGTGATCTAGTGTTTCCAGTAAACCTAGGTAACCTTGTTGAAATTAGTTGATGATTTTATTGATTGTCTCATTGGCATTATATAGCCTTACAGTCATTAATACAATGATTTTAATCATTATGACAATAATCTCATAATGGAATATCCTGTGACATATTCTGGCATCCCAAATATGTTCTCAGGATATTTTCATGTGCTTATACTATACTTAAATATGACACCCAACATACCATATCAACACTCCCCCTCAAGATGAGTGAAAGATATTCACTAAGCCCATCTTGTCACATCCTCTAATCATGCTCACTGAGGCGAGTCCCTTGGTTAGTCCATCTGCTACTTGATCCCTGGTTGGAACATGGCCAAGCTCCAGTAATCCTCTATCCAACTTCTCTTTGATGAAGAATCTATCAATCTCGATGTGTTTGGTCCTGTCATGCTGTACTGGATTGTTGGCGATACTAATAGCTGACTGATTGTCACACCACAGCTTCATCTTGGCTCCTTGATCCAGCTTCAGCTCCACCAGCATATTCTTCAACCATAGCAGCTCTGCAACTCCCAAGGCCATAGCTCTGTACTCTGCTTCAGCTGTCGATCTGGCCACCACAGACTGCTTCTTACTCCTCCAAGAGACCAAGTTACCTCCTACAAATATGCAATATCCCGAGGTAGACCTCCTGTCATCAGCACAACTAGCCCAGTCAGAATCACAGTAGCCCTCGATGCTCACGTGATTGTTCTTCCTGAATATTAGTCCCTTCCCGGGAGCACCTTTCAAGTACCTCAGAATCTGGTACACTGCATCCATATGACCCTTCCGTGGGTCATGCATGTAGCGGCTCACCACACTTACTGCAAAGCAGATATCAGGACGTGTGTGGCTAATAGATCAACTTGCCAACCAGTCTCTGGTATTTGTCCCGATCAACTGGTTCTCCAGCCTCAGCATCAATCTTGAACCTCTGATCTATTGGTGTCGCTGCAGGTTTGCACCCCAACATCCCAGTTTCTGTGAGAAGGTCCAGTGCATACTTCCTTTGAGAGAGAACAATCCCCTCTGCTTCTCGAGCAATCTCAATCCCAAGGAAGTACCGAAGATGGCCGAGATCCTTCAGGCCGAGATCCTTCACCTCGAATTCCTTGCCAAGCTTTCCTTTGAGTTGGGCGATCTCCTGCTCATCATCTCCTGTGATAATCATATCGTCCACATACACCGCAAGCATGGTGATGTGGCCTCCACTCCGACGGAAGAACACAGTATGATCAACATTGATCTGCTGATATCCCATCCCTATCATCACCCTTCTGAATCTGTCAAACCACGCTCGAGGAGACTGCTTCAGTCCATAGAGGGACTTCTTCAACCTGCAGACCTTGCCTACTGTCTGATTGGTGCCAAATCCTGGTGGTATCTCCATGTACACCTCCTCCACTAGATCTCCGTGAAGAAACGCATTCTTCACATCCAGTTGGTGTAGCTTCCATCCACCATTCGCTGCCAGAGAAATCAGAGTCCTGACAGTGCTAATCTTTGCAACTGGTGCAAAGGTCTCGTCATAGTCGATGCCGTACGTCTGACTGTATCCTTTGGCTACTAGTCGAGCTTTGTAGCGATCAACCTGTCCATCTGGGTTCTGCTTCACGGTAAAGACCCACTTGCATCCAACTGCTCTCTTCCCCTCTGGCAGTCTCACAAGCTCCCAAGTGTGGTTCTTCTCCAGAGCTCCCAACTCCTCGTGCATTGCCGCTTTCCACTTTGGATCGTTCTTGGCAACCTGCCAATTGTTAGTTACAGTAATACTATCCAAAGATGCTATAAATGCTCCATGAGAAGAAGAGATATGGTCATAAGAAACAAACTGAGCAATATCCCAACCATATCTGTTTGGAGGATTTCCTGCATTGCTGCGAGTGGTCCTCCGTACAGATAGTGGTGTGGGAGGAGTAGTAGTAGGAGGAATGATATCTTGTGAAGGAGGGGGTATCACCTGAAGGGGGGTTGGTGTCGGTGCCTCAGGAGTTGGGACGAACGCAGACAAGGGACTTGGCACTGGCACTGTCGGTACTGGTCCTGCAGTTTGCTTCTCTCTCCTGCTGTAGGTAAGTAACTCTCCCTGAGCCGTAGGCCTAACACCTTCACCTTCTTGTCCCTTCTCCGTGCCTCCATGCCAAACTTCTAAATCGGTTACCACCAAGTTCTCCATCTCCCCCTCTCGCCTAATACTGGCAGTATTAGGCGTGTTGTGTGAAGTTCCGTCCTGGCGGTAGTATGGCTCATGCTCCCGAAAGTGGACATCCATACTGACAAACTTCTTCTTCTCTACTGGACTCCAGCACACATACCCCTTTTGGGTCGCCGAGTAGCCTACGAAGATGTATTTGACCGCTCTAGGGTCAAGTTTCCCAACTGATGGCATGTTGTCCTTCACAAAACACACACACCCAAACACCTTCAGTGGGAGTATCCCACTATTATTGCCTTGCAATACCTCACATGGGGACTTCCATCCGAGGACCTTCGAGGGCATCCTGTTGATGAGTTGAGCTGCTGTCAACACTGCATGCCCCCACAGACTCTGTGGGACATTCATGTCGATCATCATACTTCTTGCGACCTCCAGAAGGTGTCTGTTTTTCCTTTCTGCAACTCCATTTTGTGCTGGTGTGTATGCACAGGTGGTCTGATGCTGTATTCCGTGTGCTGACAAGTATTCTGCAAGCGTCCTGTTGGTATACTCTGTTCCATTGTCAGACCTCAGTACCTTCACAACTGCTTTGTACTGAGTCTGGACATGCTTATGGAAATCCCGAAAACAAACAGGTACATCACTCTTATTTTTCATCAAATATAACCAGGTAACACGAGAGGCACACTCAATGAAAGAAACAAAGTACTTATAACCATTCATAGTGTTAGTAGCACATGGACCCCAGACATCAGAATGTACTACCTCAAAAGCAAAAGTGCTCCTATGACCCGTGCCAACATATGAGCTCCTAGTAAGTTTTCCTAACTCGCACGCATCACCTACTAATTTCTCTTTATTTGTTTTTGCATAAATCTCTGGATACAACTTACTTAGAGTATCAAAGGAAGAATGTCCCATCCTCCGATGATGGAGTATCAAGGTATCCTCAGTCCTCTGCTGCAGTCCTTCCATGCCAGCCTTCTCTGCCATAGATATCAATGCTGAGTCCAATCCTTCTCGATCTAGGTACCACAGTCCCTCATGCCAAGTGCCAGTCCCAAGTCTTCGTCCTGTCCCTTTCTCCTGGAAGGTCACCTTAGGAATATCAAAAGAAACAATGCATTTAAGTTGGAGGATTATAGAACTAATGGACAAGAGACTGACTGGAAAGGATGGAGCATGTAAAACATTGGATAATTTTACTGAACCTGTACAATTAACAGTACTCTTACCGACCACTGGCTGGAAAGTGCCATCAGCTGTCTGAATGCTGTCTGCTGATGCTAGGTGAGTGTAGGAAGAAAACTCACTAGCATTCCGCGTCACATGCTGAGATGCTCCCGAGTCGATAATCCAGTCTGATGATTTAAGGGAAGAGATAGACGCAAGGACAAGTGATTCGTCAGTACCTTCTGATGGATGGGCATACATGGCAGCGTTGCCCCTAACAAAGAATGAGGTGGACGCCTCCTCTGTTCTACTCCTCATGTCTCCCAGTGCCTGGTCCTCCACAGTAAAGGTGCCATCAGCTTCTCCGTTCCCTTCTGATATCAGGAGGTTTGCCCGATAACCTCCTCGGCCGCCTCGTCTATCCCCTCGACCACGACTACGTCCTCCATTATATCCTCGTCCGCCGAACGGTCCTCGTCCACCACCTGAATCTCCCTTCCTAGGTGGTTTGGTACAAGCATACCGATGATGACCCATCTTTCCACAGTTGTAGCACTGCCGGTTATGCTGCCAGGGCTCTCCCTTAGATCCTGTGTTACCTGAGCTGGTGATCGCTAGTGCTGACTTTGCTTCGGGGGGACCACCTGTCCAGGCTTGCAGCCTGATGCGTGTCTCCTCCTGGATCATGGCTGAGATAGCCTCCTCAAGGCTAGGGATCTTTGGTTGGGCTAGAAGTAGGGCCGTCCTCTGTGCGAAAGCTGCAGTCAGCCCTTTGAGGAACTTCATCGTCCTCTCCTGCAGACACACCTGTCTCTCCTTACACTTAGGGTCCCCGCAGCTCGCCCGATCTGAGGAGTGATCATAATCCAACCACAGACGCTCCAACTCCGTGGCATACTCCTGCACCGTCTTCTCTTCCTGTACGGTGTCATCAATCTCCCCCTTTATCTGGAAGACCCGTAAGTTGTTCCCCACACCATCATAGGTCCTTCTCAACTTCTCCCACACATCTTTCACCATCTCAATACCGTCTACTGTGGCGGCAATAGACTGGACTAAGGAGTTGAGAAGCCAGATGTAGATCACCATATGAGTGGACTTCCACTCATCGCGTCCTGTCGAGCCCTCGTCCGGCTCTGTCGTCTCGCCCGTCAGGAACCCCTCTATGTTTTTTCCTGCGAGGGTTCTTCTCACCCTTCGTGACCAACTCAGATAGGTGGCTGGTCCATCTAATTTCAGATCGATGGAGGGAAGCTTCAACTCCGACGACGTTCGTGTCGTGTTCTCACCAGCCGACATCGTCAACAACTTCATCAACGTCGCCACCTCTGCAGAATCTAGCTTCTTGATGATCTCCTCCATCGATGCGTCGTCTATCCAGTCACGTCACGTCCGCTCCACGACTCACGCTTGTCTTCGTCGTCCGCTCCTAGATCCGAACATGTCCCCCCTTTTTCAGATCTAGGCATCCCTATTAGGCGCTGCCTCGTGCTGGTACGAAGGAGGCGGCAGCACGCATGTCACAACCGCCGTCGCAGCAGTCGCAGCAGCCGCAGCAGCAGTAGTAGCCGCAGCAGTAGCGGGACGGGGCAGCAACAGCGAAGGGCGGCCTGGGAAGGGCGGAGAAGAGGAGAGGAGGGAAAAAAAGGGTGGGCGTGGAAGAGTTCGGTGGAGGAGATCTAGGAAATCCTCCTGTGGGTTTGTGGAAGCTTGGTGACGGCTAGGGTTTGTGGAAACTTGGCTCTGATACCATGTTGAAATTAGTTGATGATTTTATTGATTGTCTCATTGGCATTATATAGCCTTACAGTCATTAATACAATGATTTCAATCATTATGACAATAATCTCATAATGGAATATCCTGTGACATATTCTGGCATCCCAAATATGTCCTCAGGATATTCCCATGTGCTTATACTATACTTAAATATGACACCCAACATACCATATCAACAAACCTTCATGATACGGGACAACCAATACATTTGGAGATTGTAATGATATGGAGGATGTAAGAGGATGGACCACGGTTGAAAGGTGGCATCAGGGAAGGGGTGTGTTGGGTCGCGGAGTTGGTGGTCGTAGTGATGCCCAGGGAAGGGAAGGTCAGCCTTCTCGTTTGCGCCCAATAGTTCGGAGGAGCAAAGTGCAGGACAACATCAGTTCAACTATGGAGTTGGTCAGCCAATGGCATAGGGGGCAACAATTGTCTTCCACGCAATAGCATGTGGCCGACTCGGTGGGAGGACGGAGAGTTTCGATTATACATACGGATTCACAGAAGGACCGAGTTAGACTATCAAAGGATAAGCATGTGTCATGGGTGGACCTCTGCCATACTTCTGCCTCCCAGGATAATCTTGACATTCAATATATTGAACCTAAGGTAGTAGGCAATAAGAAGCAAGCTAAGATAATAATGGATGATTTGGCGAATACGATGGAGTATTGGAAGAACACTTAGTTATCTATGTGATGGGGACCAAGCCCTTCTACGGGCATACTTGTACGTATGTGCAGAGAGTTTGGAGACCTAGAGGGAGTATGGAGATATTTGCTCAAGAAAATGGGTTCTACTTTGCTAAACTAGACCTGCAGGAAGATCTTGATCATATTTTGCGAGGACCTTGGACCTTTGATGGTCGGCTTGTCATACTTAAGCAATGGTATCAAAAATCTAATTTTAAGCATGAAAGATTAACGTATGTACATGTTTGGATTAGATTCTCGTGGCTCTCTCCCCAGCTTTGGTGTTCTTCAGCTATTATGAAGCTAGCAAGTGTCATTGATTGCCTGTTTAAGACTGATATTCCTACATCGCGTAGGCTTCACCTATCTTATGCTAGGGTGTTTATGGAGATACAAGCGACGGAGGTGCTGCCAAGTTCATCTGAGATCGAGCTGCCGGATGGGACTTGTATAGAGCATGTTGTCGAGTATGAATGGGTACCACCTGTATGTTTAATATGACAGTGTTTTGGGCATGTACAAGCACAGTGCACAAAGCAGACAAATGTGGAAGAGCAAATTACTGCTCAGGCTGGTTTCCGAAAGGAGGGAGAAAGGGATGATCGATCTGATGGGGATGATCATCCTATAGTTGAGTCCACGGACCATCTGGTGGGTAATATGTCAACTACTAACCAGTTTGACACAGCAAGTCCTAGCGTGCTTGGTAAACGTCAGGTCTCAAAAGAAGTCAGGTCGAGTCAGGGAGCCCTTTACTCCGAGATGATAAGTCTTTAACAACAGGAGTACCAGGCAACATGGTGAGGATTTTCAGGAGGATGGCATGGTTGCTAATGTGCGTGGTGGGGAGTCGGACAAGATAAATACCAGTAAAGCAGGGAAGAAGATTTAAAGTAGTAGAAGGTATTCTACTACTCCGCTAAGCGATGTGGCGCCCGGAATCAATCAACAAACTTCTTCTACATCTAGACAACCACAATAGACAACTTTTGTTGAAAAGCGGGAGTACATAGGACCTATTGGCCACGAGGATCAGATAGGAGATTAGTTGTACTCACTCAGCCCCCTAGGATGAGTCCACGTACGACAAATGGGATCCCTCCTCTATCGGCCGATACTGATACGTATCGACTGGATAGCGATCCAATTTAGGGGTGTTCGATCCGATATTCATAAAAAATATCGGTATCGGCCGAGACACTGTCGAAATTTATTGTATCGGTCCGTACGGACAATACGTAACTGTTACATCCCGATACAGACGGATACGAACTAAAATCGAACGATTCCAGGAAAAAAAATTATGGAAAACATTCCAACAGAAAAAGTATAAATCAATAACAGAAAAGCATAAATTAGTATCAAATCCACCAAAAGAAACATCGAATCAAGAAAAAAAATTCTTTGAGAATTACAAAGTAAAAAAAACAATAATTAAGAAAAAATTGTCTATAAATTAGATGGAAAATTACAGAAAAATTATATGTCGCTGACGCCGTCCGTGGTCTTCTCTGCCACTGATGCTGTTCGTGCTCCGTCGTCGCCGTCCATAGTCGTTGAAGAAACATGATAGAGGCGAGGAGGTAGGGAGGCGGAGAGGAAAACCAAACACAGCTTTCCATGTGCAGTGGGGATGAGACCACCAGATCTGGTTTCTGATTTTTGTTTCACTCTACTTGTGCGGTGGGGATGAGTGAGTGAAACAAGCTTTGTTTAACTTTTTTTTACATTAATTGAAGTGGGGACCACCTCCTCTCTGCCAAATCACATTTGTAACCACCTAAAATTAGGACTAGGAATATTTTGGTAATTTCACTATTGGTTGCTAATTATATTGTCATGCTTAATTAAGTTATTAGTTTAGAATTTATTAGCACCTATTTGCTATTGGTTGCTAATTATATTGTCATGCTTAATTAAGTTATTAGTTTAGAATTTATTAGCACATATTTGTCATGGATAGAATATTTCCACTAGATTAGTTAGATACCATCAATAACTATCTTGATTCTCTCCCTAACAAATTTGATTCCTTTTCCATTGATTCTAGAAACTAATTTAGAGTGGAAAGAGCACAAACTTGTAATTATGACAACCCTCCAACCTCCCATTTCATGGCCGGCCCCTCCCTTCCCATTCATTTCTTCCCTCCAAGTTTCATTCCCTCCACAACACTTCTTCTTCTCCACTCCATCTTCTCCAAAGTTCTCCACCATTCTCCAAACTCTAATTTCTTCCTATAAGCCAATTCTACCATGGAAACTTTCTCAAACTTTTTCCAAGGAGAGATCTAAGCTTGGGAGCACTAGGAAGAACAAGGAGGAGCACTAGCAAGAATGTTTGGAGCTACTTCTTCCATCACCATCAAATTCGTAGATCTAGAAGGAGGACCCAATTTCCATTGGTAAGTTGTGATTTCCACCATTTTCATAGTTTATAATCTCTAATTATCATGTAGGAGACCTCTCCTAAGGAGATCAACCCTCTAGTGGGAGTATTAGTTTCTAATGGACTCTTTAGGGATAGATCTATGTGTTAGAAGTGTAATTTGGTAGTGATTGCGAATTTTTGCACACCATGTAGAATGGTCTCAATAGAATTTTTAGCCTAATTTAGTGTTGTGCTTGTGTCCATGTGTCCTAATTATGATATTGAAGGTTTGTGTCATGATACATTGGGATACGCTTGGCCAATTTTGATAATTCCTATGTAAATGAGCTTCCAATGGTTCAAATTGTGTTCTAATACCTATTTGTCACAATTACATATGAATTGAGAGTTGGAATGTGTATCCATATGTCATGGTGCTTATGTATCACAATTGGGGGCATGTACTAGTCTATTGGATTCATTTGTATTGTTTTCCATTTTGTACTAGTTATGTTCAAATGTATTTCCTAAATTCTAATTAGCTTACCTTGATATTGGTTTAGATTCCTAGCTATATATATATTATCAATTGGAGATTAGTATATGGTTGGTATATTGGTGTGGTACCATGATTGATTGTGTATCATGGGTGTGTGTTTATAGTGATGTTAGAGAGGTAGGGGAAGTGTGTGGACTGCAGTGTGTTGCTATCTGCAGCATAACAGCAGCAGTATGCATGCAGAATTGCGGCACAGTTGGGAGGAGTATGGGGACTGCATAGTGCAGTTTGGGTGTTTAGTGTTTAGCAACTTGATGTAGGTTTCTGCAGGGTGGTGTATGGTTGTACCAGGCAGCATGGAGGGGGAGGAGAACACTGCAGTTGCAGCTGCTATGGACTGCAATTTGTAGTGCCTATCGAGCACAGCAGTGTGGCCTGCATCTAGTCAGCACTTGCAGCAGTGCAATAGATGCACAGGCAGTGCTGCAATGTCTGCAGTCAGGTGGGTGTAGTATAGACATATAGCAGGGTGTAAATTCTGTGAAGAAGTTAGGATTTCTGCAGAAGCATGGACAGTGGTTAGTGTATGGGTAACCATGTGCAAGTACAAGTGTGTGCAGCCTGTGCAGAGGTGAATTGGTGTGTGTGTGGGTTGATACCTTCATGATTTACCATTTGATCGAGTATCAGTGAGTTTTAGTATAGCAGTGTACATGTAACTTGGTATAGATAGGGGTATAGGTGTTAGGAGAGTAGTGTCATTAATGTGCAGAAGTGTTCAATAAACTGTGTAGATGAGTGTGTCAGTGTATCTACCTAAGTGTCCCAGTGTCTATTTGTATGAGTGATATCAGTGTAGGTATTAGGGGAACCTAGATTGAACTAGTGTCGTGTATCTAGGTATCAGGGAGAATGGGAATGGGTGTGACTAATGTTTAAGTGTGTGTTCTATGAGTATCTTGAGGGAGTGTTGTAATTCTGTGTGCAAGAGTTGGTATCTCAGTTACATATAGGTGCCTAGTGTGTGAAATTGTGAGTTGTGTTATATATATATATATATATATATATATATATATATATATTACAGTATCAGGGTTGTGTTGTGTTGTGTTTTTATGAGTGTAATAGTGTAGTGTAAAGTAAGTATCTTTGGTGTCTATCAAGTATTAGTGTTGAGTATCCTAGTATCCTTGGTACGTAGTATCAATGAGATATCAAGGTATCTAGTGCAAAGGGTAGAGTATGTATCTTCGATATGAGTGTTGAGTTAGGGTATGTATATTAGGGAATGAGCAAGTGTTGGTACATATATAGGTAAATAGTTAAGGTATTGATATAAGTTTCATATAAGTTATATGTTAGTATGGGTATATAGATATGCATAGCTAAGTACTATATAGGGTATACCAAGGTAATGGATTAAGGTAATAAGATACTAGTATATATATATAGGAAAAAAAGGGATATGAGCCATAGGCTCATATTCCTACATGAGCCAATGCACATGTGGACCAATAAGAATGGAGTGTACTAGTGCACATGGGATGTATGAATCCATTCCTATTGGTCCACATGTGCATGTCTTATATATGAATATGAGCCTATGACTCATATCCCGTTTACCCATATATATATATATATATATATATAAGGTATGACTTGGAAAACCTAGAAGCAACTTAATAATAGCTAATATAACTAATAGACTAACCAAATAGGTATTAGAGAACCCAAAAATAGGTATTGACCTAGTTTTACTCTATTGACCTAGAATTGTTTTAGAAACCTACATTACGGCTAGTTAAGCTTGTTTATGATTCAAAATCACTCATTGACATGTAAATTCATATATAGGTAACTTGAACTCCAGTTTGGATACTGAATTGTGTTTACAGCTCAGGACCACAGGCGAGTACATTCTCTGATAGTTTTCTTACTTGATAGCTACTATGATTCATGTTTATAGTATTCTTTTACTTGATTGTGGACACGATGGTTACACGGAGTAGTATTATATGGATTCATCTTTGGATACGTTGTTTATACTTGCTGGCTTATATCAGGACTCTTACTGACATAACTTATATTATGACTTTTACGGCATCACTTATATTATTTGGTTGACTTTGTATTGTTCTACGTGTCGGGACTTAGATCCATTAGTACTAGTCAGGAGAGGGGTGGGGGGAGGGAGAGAAATACTTTAGTAGACATGTAAACATTCCCAAAACAGGAATCCCTCCTCAGGTCTAATAAGGAAGGATAGCACTTGCACATTTCACGTGCGTGATGCCGTACATTACCCCTAGCCGTTTACATGTCGAAAGTGGTATTTTAACACACTTAGATAGGTGCAGTCTTACTAGTTTATTTTATACTTGCTGGTCACATGTTATACTTGCTGATATCACTGGTTTCACTCTATACTCGTTGATTACATTCTCACATTGCTATGTTACTTGATTTCACTTACTTGACTTGTCGTTACTGTCATACTTATTTGTTTCAATCTATTTTCCGTATAATGATTCTATGCCTATCTGTTCATCATGTATTTCATTATTGTTGGTATATTAGAATATTTTTGGTATATTTGTTGGTATATTAGAATATTTTTGGTATATTTGTTCAAATATTAGAATATTCTACATTGGGTTTTAATGGGGTATTAATATAAGATGAAGGGTTGTAAGGCTATAAATATCCAAGAGATTATCAATAAAAATATAATTACTCTAAATTATTCAACATGGTATCACAGCCCAAACCCTAGCCACAACCTCCCAAATCCTAGCCGCCGCCACCACCACCGCCACCGCTGTCACACCGCCCGCCACTACCGCTGCCACGCCGCAGCCACCACTGCCGCGGCCGCAGTGTTTGCTCAGAGGACACCACTACTTCTAGCCCAACCGAAGATTCCTACACTTGAAAAGGCTATCTCGGCCATGATCCAGGAGGAGACTCGTATCAAGCTACATGCAGGGACATGTGGTCCTCCTGAAGTGAAGACAGCACTGGCGGTTGCCAATTCAGGCGGCACAAGACCTAAGAGAGACACCTGACAATGTTACAACTGCGGGAAAATGGGCCATCTGAGGTATGCTTGTACCAAACCACCCAAGGAGGAAGATTCATGTGGCGGACGTGGACAGTTTGGAGGACGTGGCCGTGGTCATGGAGGTCAACGGGGTGATCGAGGAAGTAAGCGGACAAACTTGCTGGTAGCAGAAGGCAAGAAGGGAGCTAATGGTGCCTATACTGAGGATCAGACACTACTGGGCATGTTGGAAGTACCTAAGAGAAAGCAGAGAGCGTCAAACGATGGAGACAGGAGGAGTGGGACTGAGGGGTCCACCTCAGTCTTCGCCGGAGGCAACGCTGTCATGTATGCCCATCCATTGGAAGGTACTGATAACTCACTCGCTCTTGCATCTATGTCTTCCCTTAGATCGTCGGACTGGATTGTCGATTCGGGTGCGTCTCGACACGTAACAGGAAATACTAGTGAGTTCTCTTCCTACACTTACCTAGTATCTGCAGACATCATTCAAACAGCCGATGGTACTTCCCAGCCAGTGGTCGGTAAGGATACTGTCGATTGTACATGTTCAGTAAGATTATCCAATATTTTACATGCTCCTTCTTTTCCAGTCAGTCTTTTGTCCATTAGTTATATAATCCTCCAACTAAAATGCATTCTCCTTTGATATTCCTAAGGTGATCTTCCAGGAGAAGGAGACGGGACAAAGACTTGGGACTGACACTTGGCATGATTGACTATGGTACCTGGATCGGGAAGGACTGGATTCGACATTGGTGTCTGTGGCAGAAATGGCAGGAATAAGAGGACCAAAGATGAGTGCCGATGATACACTGATACTCCATCACAGGCGGTTGGGGCACTACTCTTTGGTATTTTGAGTATGTTGTATCCATCTATTTATGAGAAGGCAAATAAGGAGAAACTAGTATGTGATACATGTGATTTAGGCAAACTTACTAGGGGCTTATATGTTGGTGCGGGCCATATGAGCTCTTCTGTTTTTGATATTATACATTCTGATGTCCCGGAGCCGTGTGTCACAACTACTATGAATGATTACAAGTATTTTGTCTCTTTTATTGATTGTTCATCTCGTGACACCTGGTTGTATTTGATGAAGAATAAGAGTGGGGGCGTGACATATACCAATCCTCACATGAATAACTAAGGATCCAATAAGTCCAACATTGATTCCTTCGGCTTTATCTGTTTCCGGGATTTTCATAAACATGTCCAGACTCAGTACAGAGCAGTGGTGAAGGTACTAAGGTCAAACAATGGAATGAAGCAGACCAACAAAGCACTTGAGGAATACCTGTCAGCCCAAGGGATACAGCATCAGACCACATGTGCATACACACCAACACATAATAGAGTGGCAGAAAGGAAGAACAGACACCTTTTGGAGGTGGCAAGGAGCATGATGATCGTCATGAATGTTCCACAGAGTTTGTGGGGGCATGCAGTGTTGACAGCAGCTCGATTGATCAACATGATGCCCCCGAAGGTACTGGGATGGAAGTCTCCATGTAAGATATTGCAAAAAAATAATAGTAGGATACTACCACTAAAGGTGTTTGCTGTGTATGTTTTGTGAAGGACAACAGACCGTCTGTTGAAAAACTTGACCCCAGAGCAGTCAAGTGTGTATTCGTGGGCTATTCGGCGACTTATAAGGGGTACGTGTGCCGGACTCCAGTAGAGAAGAAGAAGTTTGTGAGCATGGATGTTCACTTCAGGGAGTTTGAGCCATACTACCACCAGGAGGAAACCTCATCCATGAGCAACTCACCTGATACTGAGAGTATGAGACGAGACAGGGAGATTGGTGAGAGTGTGGTGACCGATTTAGGAGTATGACATAGAGGAACGTTTGAGGAGGAATATGAGAGTGAAGAGGAACAGGGGGAGGCAATGAGAGGTGTTAGGCCCACAGCTCAGGGGGGGTTACCTACAGCAGGAAAGGGAAGCAAACTGCAAGACCAATACCTATAGTGCCAATGCCAAGTCCCTTGCCTACGTCCATCTTAACTCCTGAGACATCTACACCACCACCACCAGATTCCCCTCAGGTGATATCATTCTTCCTACTCCTCCCACACCATTATCAGTACGGAGGACCACTCGCAGCAATACGAAAAATCCTCCTGATAGATATGGTTGGGACCTTGCTCAGTTTGTTTCGTATAATAACATCTCTTCTTCCCATGGAGCATTCATTTCATATTTGGATAGTATTACTGTACCTAACAATTGGCAGGTTGCCAAGAACGATTCAAAGTGGAAAGCGGCGATGCATGAGTTAGGCGCTCTTGAGAAGAACCACACTTGGGAACTGGTAAAAATGCCAGAGGGGAAGAGGACAGTAGAATGCAAGTGGGTCTTTGCTGTGAAGCATCACCCAGATGGAAAAGTAGAGCACTACAAGGCTCGACTGGTGGCAAAATGATACAGTCAGACGTACGATATTGACTATGATGAGACATTTGCACTAGTGGCGAAGATGAGCACCGTTAGGACCCTGATTTCTTTAGCAGCGAATGGTGGATATAAGCTACACCAATTGGATGTGAAGAATACGTTTCTTCACGGGAATCTAGCAGAGAAAGTGTACATGGAGATACCACCAGGATTCTGTACCGATAAGACAGTGGGTAACGTCTGCAGGTTGAAGAAGTCCCTCTATGGACTGAAGCAGTCTCCTCGAACGTGGTTTGACAGATTCAGAAGGGCGATGATAGGGATGGGATATCAGCAGATCAATGTTGATCATACTGTGTTCTTCCGTCGGAGTGGAGGCCACATAACCATGCTTGCGGTGTATGTGGACGATATGATTATCACAGGAGATGATGAGCAGGAGATTACCCGACTCAAGGGAAAGTTTGGCAAGGAGTTCGAGGTGAAGGACCTTGGCCTTCTTCGGTACTTCATTGGAATTGAGATTGCTCGAGAAGCAGATGGGATTATTTTTTCTTAGAGGAAGTATGTGTTGGACCTTCTCACAGAGACAGAGATGTTGTGGTGCAGATGCAGACCTGCACCAATCAACCAGGGGTTCAAGCTGAGTGCTGAGGCTGGAGAACCAGTTGACCGAGACAGATACCAGAGACCGGTGGACAAGTTGATCTATTTGAGACACACACGTCCTGATATCTGCTTTGCAGTGAGTATGTGCTACATGCATGACCCAAGGAAGGGTCATATGGACGCAGTATACCGGATTCTGAGATACTTGAAGGGTGTCCCCGGAAAGGGGTTGATATTCAGGAAGAATGATCACTTGAGCATCGAGGGCTACTGTGACTCTGACTGGGCTAGCTGTACTAATGACAAGAGGTCTATCTCGGGCTATTGCATATTTGTAAGAGGCAACTTGGTCTCTTAGAGGAGTAAGAAACAGTCGGTAGTAGCTAGATCGACAGCTGAAGCGGAGTACAGAACTATGGCCTTGGGAGTTGCAGAGCTGCTATGGCTGAAGAGTATGCTGGTGGAGCTGAAGCTGGATTAAGGAGCCAAGATGAAGTTATGGTGTGACAACTAGTCAGCCATCAGTATCGCCAACAATCCAGTGCAGCATGACAGGACCAAACACATCGAGATCGATAGGTTCTTCATCAAGAAAAAATTGGACCGTATACTGCTGGAGCTAGGTCATGTTCCAACCAAGGAGGAGGTAGCAGACAGTATGACCAAGGGACTTAGCTCTGCAGATATGATTAGAAGATGTGACAAGATGGGCTTAGTGAATAACTTTCGCCCATCTTGAGGAGTGTTGGTATATAAGAATATTCTTGGTATATTTGTTGGTATATTAGAATATTCTTGGTATATTTGTTGGAATATTAGAATATTCTACAGGGGGGTTTAATAGGATATTAATGTAAGATGAAGGGTTGTAAGGCTATAAATAGCCAAGAGATTATCAATAAAAAATATAACAATTACTCCAAAATATTCTAACCTATTGGACCCACCCAAAAAAATATTTAAACAAATATATTCCATATATTGTGGCAATCAAAAGAGGAAAACTAGAAAAATAGCATTTATACAAAATATAAGAAAATGCAGTTAGGTGGAAAACCCAACATCTATTAACGAAATATAATCGGGTCTTCCATGGGTTTAGTGTCATGTGGATCACCTAGACGACTACATATTGGTTTCCAAAATTCCAGGTATGGAGCACTATTTTATCCGGACTCTCCACTTTAGGAGAAGTACCCGTGTCTACCGGGTAGGACATGGGTATGAATATGAAATCCGTATCCGATCTTCCATAGTGACAATCGGATCATTTATGGTCCTTTATGGTGACAATCGGAAGACTGGTAGTGAAGTAAATAGTTTATTTTAATGTGCTAGTGAAGTAAATAGTTTATTTTAATATGGTGGATTGATAGTAAAGTTATGAAACCTTACAAATTTAATTACATGATATCTTTTTATGAAATAATGCAAATTTATTATAAGCTTAAATATATGAAACAATGCAAACTTTATTACAATTGTGTCTTTTTATGAAATCATACAAATTTAATTAGAGAGTATGTCTTTTTATGAAATCATGCAAATTTAATTACAAGTCTTTTATGAAGCATACAAATTTAATGATTTGATGTGTTTTTTTACGAAACCATATTCAAATGTATTTATTTTAATAGTCATATCTCCGTACCCGTATCCAAAATTTGGATCCTTTTTAGCCGAGTCAGTGTGTCCTTCAATTATGAGTTTGAAGGGCCCGACTCTTGGATATATACCCATACCCGACACCCGTACCCGAGTCCATGTAACATAGGTGGAGCAAACCTCCTCCGCCCTTGTGCACTGACATGCACACCTTAAAACACATACGCGACCATTCTTTCCCTGGAAACACTCTACAAAGGTACTTGCTAGGAAAACTCATGCGCATTCGCACTTACAATGATGTCCTAGAAATGATAATGTATATATATGATGATCTTTTTTTTTCTCGTCTCACCAAAATCCTCTCCAAGGAGGTAAAGAGGTTGGTCTAGATCCTACAACAAGACAGAACCGTGTACTTCTTTAAATCATTATAATACAACAGTCTAGTCAACCTACACATTTGGTGGTAGGATACCTCAAAAGGCCATTGATACTAATTTACTAATACAGGAATAGAAGGAAGAACATTCTATCATTTATAGAGTGAGAGGGAGAAATAAGTTACCTTCTGGTGATCACCAGTGGTCAGATATTGAATATCATTCTCCATATAAACACCAAATCTGGCAAAGTATGTTTGTTTAATTATCTGTATCTGAGTCGGTGTCCGGGAACACAATACTTCAGTTGCTGCTCGCAAATCGATCACATCTCCGCTGAGTGCCTGTCTCGCTAGGGTAGCATCACGCCCCGCTGGATCAAGAATCCAGAGCAACATTGCTTTCTAAAACACAAGTCACAGAACAAGTAATCAAAATTTTGCAGGTTCTATTTACATAATTGAGTAGAGGACGATGCCTGTAAGATGTTCCAATAATTCTCAAGGACGTCTTACTCATAGTTTGCAGTATCGGCTGATACCGATACGATTTGGTATATTCCAATCTGATATCGACCGATATCCGATACTAACCGGTACTGTCATTGGAGTATCTTTTTCGGTCAATTCGGCAAAGAAAATTGAACGAAAAAGACCCGTCAGCAAGGGTGTAAAAACATAGTAAGAATATAAAAGCATGTAAAAAAAGAAAATTTATCTATCGCATGTAAACCAAACGTTCAGGGTGAGTATTATTTCATTCAATTTCAAAACTACTAAGAAACAATACTGAAAAAACTTAAAATTATGCCTAAATGTATAATATATATATTTTCTAAAATGTTAATAATTTATTAATAATTATTTGATTTCTGATACTCCGATTCGAAACCGCCAATTCCGATACTCATAGAAACAATATCAATTCCGTTACTGCGAACCTTGGTCTTACTACAAACTCAAGAAAAATGATTGTTTTAGTACCTTAAGATCCCCACTGAGCTCTTTTGACAAGCGAGCGGTGAGCTCTTCGGAATACATAGATTTGTATTCCTGCTGTATGAGACTGCGCTGAGTTGCATCACGATGAGCAAGGATGTTTACTACAGTAGAAGTATCACACCCGAATCCTGAATATCATCCAACAGTAAAAAGCATAGTAAGAAATTTTGTGTAATAATTTGCAATAAATCAAATCAAATCATATCAAATAGTAAGATATTTGACATCAAGCATATGAATTTAGGACTATTAGTATAATTGCTCTGATACCAAGCCCACTAGCAGCAAATACAAACATGATGATAAATACATTGAACAAATGGCAGGATCACAGCATACACACTCACACATAAACCTATATATATATATATATATATATATATATATATATATATATAGAGAGAGAGAGAGAGAGAGAGAGAGGAGAGAGAGAGGAGAGAGATCGGGATTCCCACTCTTATGTATTCCCAAATTTTTTCATAATCATAGTTGTTGGATCTTGTTTAAGTTATCTATTCTTGACCGTTGATTTGAACCGTTCAAATCAACGGTCAAGAATAGATAACTTAAACAAGATCCAACGGTTGTGATCATAGGGATGCTTTGGGAATGAAAAAATACGAGGATCCCGATACCTCATATATATATATGGTAATGCTATAGAACCATTCGGGCGATTTTATATTATGGAACCATCCTATGTTACATTGGTTGGATTGGAATTGAGTGGATGAGATTAAAATGGGTGGACCCCACCATTTTTTAATCCCAACCACTCAATCTAAATCCAATCCATGTAACATAGGGTGATTCCATAATATGAAACCACCCGGGTGGTTTTAGATTATTTCTGCATATATAAGTTTCAGGCAAACTTTACAGTATGTCCTCTGTTTGATCTAGAAGTTGTAGTCGAGACAGAGTCTTCAGCAAACAAGTTTGCCCTCTAATGAACTCGACTCCAACGAACAACTATATCCAATATATATCTGATTACAACTTGCTTACAAAAACACAATAATTTGAAAACAATCTATCTTCTTTCTTACAATCGCAGTTGCAGACAGACATAACGAGTTACAACTAGAAGAGAAGTAGAAGAGGAAGAGGAAGAGGAAGAGGAAGAGGAAGAATGATTTCTGCTTGCTGGGGTGATGAAGAACACCGTTGCTCAAAACAAGATTCGCCCTACACGATCTGCTCCCAGGAACCAACAAGTTCTCGAAAAACTTCTAGAACGCTCGCTTCACCTCCTTTTTGGACTCGCGAACACTCTGGACTTCGATGATGGCGGCGCAGCAAAGCCTCTCCTCAACTCTCTCTCTTCCGAAGTATATACCAAAAAGGACTACGAAGGAGAGTATTTATAGAGGAACCTGGACGCCCATCGGTTACCAAAAGATAGGATCGAATTTTATTCAAATTCCAAAAAAATCGGATCTTATTTAAAGATTCAATCTTTCCATAACCGCCTAGTAGCGCGGCAGCGCAGCGTCCCAGCGGTGCATGTGTGCAGCAGTGCATGCGGGCATACGCATAAATGAGCATACGAGCATAGTTGCGCATAGCTCGCGCATGACAGCGCAGGCGTCCGCGCAGCGCCCTCTCAGCACCCGCTCAGCTCCCTGCTTATGCGTCCGTGCATGCAACCACTCATGCAACTCGCGCATAACCGAGCGCATGAGCGCATCAAATGCACACTAGCGCCATGCGCCAATGGTGACGTGTTAAGTGCGCCAACAAAGCGCCACTTTGCGCCCTTGAGTCCGAGTCCGAGTCGCTAAGCCCCTTTGGGACTTAGCTCCTATGAAAATAATTCCAAGAGCATGACAAAATGCATAAATGCTTTCATTGAGGAGTTACCATTTTTTCTCCTAAGAAAATACCCCCACATGGCACCCATGTGCCTCACCACACCCATGTGCACACCTTAACACAAGCAAAGCTTTATATTGAGATACTCACTTTGTGGTATAGCCAATAGGGGACTAAACTTCTTAGTCCAAAGGCAAAAACACCAATATATATATATATATATATATATATATATATATATATATATATATATATATAAGGTGGCTTGGAAACGGCTCAAAATTGAGCCATCTAAGCTGTTTGTAAATACTCCATTACTTATTTAAAAAACTAATTATTTAACTACCTAATATGATTTACTTATAACTAAACAACTTTAACTCAAGTGGTTAACGTGAGAGGCATTTTCCTTGATTACCTGAGTTCAATTCCTAGGGACGATATTATTTGTAATAAATTTATATTTAAAAACATTCCAACAACTTTTTACACAGGGACGACAAAATTTATAATAAATTCATATTTTAAAAAAAATCAATATTTTTTTACGCACGTGCACGTTACTAGTTACTGTGTATATATATAGGATTATTTACTTTAACTACCCCCATGTTTCATGTTTATTACACAGGATATCCCTAGTTTGAAACTAATTACATAGGGTTCCCCTATGTTTTATGTTTTCTATAGAAAAGTATAACACTAACTACCCCTATGTTTAATTTTTTTCTAGAGGGGTAACCCGTGTAATTAGTTTCAAAGTAAGAGTACCCCGTGTAATAAACATAAAACATGGGGTAGTTAACGTATATATGAACCAGAGAAAATTGAAAAAGCATTTCATATGATCAATTTAGGGATATTTAGACTTTGGGTCTCGAATAAGTTATGATATTTGTGTTTGGGTCTCCAAAATAGACATAATTAGTATTTGGGTCTTGAACTAATGGTTGACTATCAAAACCCAACTAAAAAAAGAAAGAAAAACAGAAAAAATAAAAAAAATGAAAAATGAAAAATAAAATAAAATAAAATTTAAAAGGGATAATTTTTTCATTTTTTTTGTTTCAGTATTTTTTAGTTTTTTATCCTTTTTTCGTTTTTTTTTTTTTTCGTCATTTTCTTCCTCGTTTTTTCACTTTTTCGTTCTCGGAAATGATATTTTGCCCGCCCCCGGAGGGTTGGCCCGCGCCCACGTGTCTGACAGCCATTGTCCCCCCCCCCCCCTCGTTAGCTCGGGCCCACCCAGGCCGAGGGGAGCCAATGGCTGGCCGCCAAGTGGATGCGGGCCGGCGCGGTCACCCCCCAGGGGCGGACAACGTAGTAGTGTTGTTTCGTTTTTCGTTTTTTTTCTTTCTTTTTCGTTTTTCCGGTTTTTTTTCATTTTTCCAATTTTGTATTCCTTTATTCATTTTTTTTAAAAATTTAATTTTCTTTTTTTCGATTTTTCTTCATTTCTTCAATTTTTTTAGGTGGGTTTTGACAGACAACTGTTAGTCCAACATCCAAAAACTAATTATGTCTATTATAGAGACCCGAACACAAATATCCTAACTTATTGGAGACCCAAACACTAATTATGTCTATTATGGGGACCCAAACACAAATATTCTAACTTATTCGAGATCCAAAGTCTAAATATTCCATCAATTAAACAAGTTGGAGCTACCCTGATATTGTTGCATCATACAGCTCTGTTTACCAATTTTAGCTATGAATTTGCCAAAATTAGCGGCCAGCTGGAATCTGGGTAAATTGGGCCAAATTAGCACCAGAAAGTTAGTATAGCTAAAATGAGAATGATAAGATGGATGAGTGGAAATACATTATAGGATAAAATAAGAAATGAGTGTATCCTTAAAAAATTAGAGATGACGACTTAGGTGGTTTGGACATATACCAACGCATTACCCATAGGTGTCCCAAGAGGATCGATAATGTAGTAGTTAATGAAGCGGACATATCCATATCCATAACCGCTTGTTTTAAAATCTCATATAATAATTTGGTGTAAAACTGATAAAATAAAAAGAAAGATTGTGAAAGAAAGAAAGGAATGGATAGGACCTTTGAAGGCTTTGTAGAGATCGGTGGCGTCCTGGCGAGGGGAGTGGAGGTTCGGAGGAACGCTCAGGGTCGACATTTCCCAAGATGAGGAGTGAGTGAGGAAGAGGATGACGAGAGAGTTTATTAGAGCTTTTCACTCAACCAACTGAACGCGTATTGAAAGCAACCCCTCACACGCCTTCCATGCTTGAGAGCCAATCTTGGCCGTCTGTGTCATGATGGACGGATGATACTGGTGGGGAATCGATCCGCTAATTGGACGGAAAAGGACATCAGAGAATAGTATTCTTCCCTCTTTACCCTTTTTTTGTTAGCATTGACCATTTTGCGAAGGGACACACTATGGGTACAACCAAATGTTTAGGCTTCATTTCGTAGGAAGGATGAAAAAAGAGAAGGAAAAAAAAAAAAAAGTAGTATGAAATTTTTTTTTTCTTTGTATTTAGTAGGTAGAATAGAAAAGAGGAGAGATCAACTTTCCTTTGTTTGGTATGAAAAGAAAAGTTGAAGGAAAGAAAATAAAAATTATATATTTTATCAATTTTATCCTCAACTGGAAACATTTATTTACTATTGACTTCATGAATAATATTTAAATAATACAATTCATATGAGGGTATAATTATTAATTGATATAATCATGCACTTTTTCTTCCACTTTTAGGATTCAATTTCTTAGGTTACGAGGGAAAAAATAATCCCTCCACTTTTTCTTACTTCTACTTTTCCTTCCACACCAAATAAGAGAAAAATAAACATTTTCTCAACTTTTTTCTCCTCCATTTTCTTTCCTCCCACTTTTCTCTCCTACCAAACACACCCTTAGTGGGGCTGGGAGGGACCCATATAGCGGGGGGAGGAGGAGGAAATGTTGTAAGCATTTGGTTATACACTTAGGCATCGTTTGATTCGCGGAATCATTGGGTTAAGAAAGGAAAGTGATTACTTTCCTATGTTTATGAGCCAAAGGAATTGAGAAGGAAAGAAATTGATTCCCAAAGGAAAGAAAATTAGAGGAAAAAGTGGTTCCCTCCATCCAACCAAGGATTCACTTTCCCACCTTCAAGTAATCACTTTTTTTTTCCAATTTCCTTGGCATTTTGTCACTACCACATCCTAAAATAGGGGTATTTTTTATCTTTTTATTATTAAAGTATTGTGTATACTTTTTTTTTAATAATTGCATGATATGTGTGTGTGTGTGTGTGTGTATATATATATATATATATATATATATATATATATATATATATATATATATATATATATATATATATATATATATATATATATTATATGTAGTGTTCATTAATGTATGAGTTAGTAGACTAGACCTAGAAGCCCACTAGTTGAACCTCTGACCAAATTATAGGGTTATGGATTCTAATTAGCATTTTGGGGAATAAAATATTGGGGATTATATTTATTATTGTGATTTTATTTAATTGTTGTTCCTTACCGTTGCTTCGATATTTGGAGCGCTACATTACCTTTTGTCTTCCAACAAATTTTACACCCTTATCCTAGACGTGCCAGTCTTCCATTCTGACATTTGTGTAACTCATAAATATGCCCTCTTGTGCTTCATTTTAGTCACACAATATTCGTCGCAGACATTTATTTTTAATTCCAAATAAATTCAACCTTGCATTGTTGTGCGTTCCAATCAAAATTGGAGACACAATCTCGACCCTTTTTGTGCAACCCAAATTATAATAATATTCTATTCTGAGTTTTCTACGTCCATGATACTTGTGTCCCATCTAATTTTAACCCTATGTACTTCCAATTAATTTTAGAACACCATTTACATTAATTTTAATTAAATTGGTGTAAGGACCCAACTTAACCCAAAGCTAGATCTAACACAAAGCCAAACCCCCACTTACACCCTCAAGGTTCATACTAAATACCACATACCTTTTTTTAGCCACTACATCACACCAAACATGGTATTTTTCCTCATACAATCCAAAAACCCCACTTTTTGTACAATTTTTTAATTGTTGGGGACTTTTATGCAAAGTGCAGTGAGGTGTCCACCTCCCATTGGACCCAACACATGAAGAAACACCTCCCCTCTTCTTTGATCGATCATATGCATTTTCTTCATATTTTTGGAGTGTGCAACACTCAAACCTCACCCCCTTAAATTATCTCCACCCTCCATTCAACCCAACAACATCTCCACCCTTCAATTTCTCATGTAAAAACAAGCAAACCCCAATCCCTAGGAGGCATGGCCGGCCCTAATCCCTAGGCTAGCATCAGCATCTTCTCTCTCCTCATGCAAAACTCTTCCTTCATTATTTTTCTACATCATCATCACCATCCTTCCTCCTTCATTCAAACTGAAAACCCTAAACCAACCTTAACCATCAACACCTTCTCTCCTCCCTCCGGTGATCACCCGCCCGAGCAGCCGCCGACTGCACACCATCTCCGCCGAGGCCCCGCTGTCATCAACCCCGACTCGTCCCTGACTTCACCGGAGCAGCCGACCCGCTCACCGCGGAGCACCACCCATGACTCACAGCAGTCGATGACACAGCCACTCGCCACCCAGTCTCCTCCCCGACTTCTCCTTCTCCTTCCTGACTCCACCATCGTACCACCGTCACGATCACCACCGCCTTCAACAGCATGACTACCCTCTTCTCTCCTCCTCCGTCAATATCTGCACCCCGTCTCCACCATCATCCGATCAGCATCATCGTCGTCATCCCCCATCCCGCCTAAGCTCCACCGTCGCAACTTCCCCACGTTGCACCTCCACTTCACATCTCCGCCACCATCTACACCACCATTATCATCTCCATCCCTACCGGTGCAGCGACCTCCCACCTCATCATCGCCATCACCATCGTCACCCCAGCCTTACACCGCCATCCCCGCATCGTCTCCACCATCGTCACCATCATCACCATCATCATCATCATCGTCAAACTCCATCATCATCACCATCATTATCGTCAACATCCATCATCTTCATCATCATCGTCAACACACCATCACCACCACCATGCCTTCCCTGCCGGAGAAGCAAACACCCCACCGCACCATTACCATCATCTCCTCCCCTCACCATCGTCGATCCCTTGACGTCCCTGACTCGACCAGTCACCCGACCACCCTCGCCGGAGCCCGGGCAGTCGATCCTGAGCCACCCCGACTCCCTCGACCTCTCCACGATGCGCAACCGACCGTTGACTTCCCTCTCCGCTGGGACAGCAGCCTCCGAGCACCACCATCTCCCCAACAGCATGACCACACCTCGGTCACGTGCACACTAAGGTTCGTAACTTGCCCTTCTTTCGTGTGCGTTGTGTGACACTGCGTTGGTAAAACCTAATAGCTAGTATGTGTGTGTGCATGTGTGTATGATAATTAGATTTAATATTGCTTTATGGGATTGGTTATTAGTAGTGGGTGTCACATATTTCTATATGTTGGTATGACCTAGGTGTATTAGTATATAAATATAGTAGTGGGTAATAATAGGTTATATATTAAGGTGTTATATATATATATATATATATATATATATATATATATATATATATATATATATATATATATATATATATATATATATATATATATATATAAATATTTTGGTAACTCACTGCCTTATGTGTACCCTAACTTGCTAGCGAGACCATGTGTTAGTGCTACACGAGATTTGGAGAATTGGATATTGTGTTAAGTTAGTTGTTGTCTTGTTATGCACTGTATTCGAGGACTTGACACCTGTGCATTTAGACGTGCACACTTGACCCTGCTAGTTGACCAGTATCACCCCTAGCGTAGTTCTGAGTTTAGTATAATTATGTTTGTACGTGAACGACTGATGCTATATTATATTATATTATATAAATATAGGACCATTGGATCATCCTGCCAGACTTCAGGAGCAGGATATTGGTATATTGCCCGCTCAGGACCACAGGCGAGTACATTCTCTGATAATTTTTGTTATTTGATAATTTCTATAATTCAAGTATTTAAAAATGTTACATCTGATTCTGATAATGTGCTACACGAACTAGTATATAGATTGGATATGCAGTCATGAGATGTTACATTGGCTATCGTATTGACATTGTACACGACATTGATATTAGAAATCGTACATGATATATTGGACATTGATCGTGTATCGTAACGTGTCATGGTTGGATCCACTGTACTAGTTGGGGACGGGGGAAATATTAGTAGATTATGTGATCATACCCCACTCTACATGCATCACAGCTCACCCCACACATCACGTCGGGTGCAGCCTGACCATTACATGCCTCATAGCCTGTTATATATGATTAGCCTGACCATTACTCGCATAATAACTAACCTCATGGTTAGCCTGACCTTACATGAATCATAGCTAATCATATATAGCAAGCCTGATCTGTCCCAAGCCGATAACATGATAGACTGATATTTTAAACACTTAGAATAGTTACAGTTCTTCATTTCAGTTTCATATGCTATATTACCCTGTATATGATATTGTAGCTCTTTCTCTTCATTTCATATATGCACTGACTGTACCATATTGCCTATATTGCTTGTTTTCTTTATTTTGCCATTGCATTTATTTATTATCTTCTCTCAGTATATAGCATCATCTACTTATTATTTTATAGTCCTTGTCAATTAATTGGAACTGTTATTGGGTTGTACTTTGCTCCAATCCTAACTGAAAATATTTTTCCAGACTGCGACTTAGAGGACTGGTGTCCGACATATTATGGACCACAGGGAGAGTAGCTGCAGCCTTGGACCTTGTAGCCAGGTGTGATTTCTGGGAGGTCTAGCCGGGATCACTAGTTATTCAGTTAGTTTCTTTTAGCAGATTATTGGTACCGGATTTGTTTTCGGCATACTTTAAGACTTGGATGTTATTGTTTGCAGTTAGATTATTTTGTTTAGACTTGTGTTATATTTTTTTATTTTCTTCGATATCTTATCGTGCTCTAGTTCTGTGATTGAGTATTTACATATTATATTATGATATCTGTGTCTCCTTATGGAGTTGGATATTCGTATGAGATTGATTAGATAGTGTATTGACCTAGATAGCGTTCTACCACCGATGCTGCGGCGTAGGCTGGACGTACCCACATACTCGTGCCCCTATATCGGGTGCGGGTCGTGACACATTTCCAAACACCGGAAAGGAAAATCAATGGGAATTGTAATTTCTCAAAGGAAATGAAAGAGTAAGGAATTGATTTCCTTACTTTTGGGAAAATGCTAAGGAAAATTATGTTGTTTCTTCTCAACGAAGAATGCTAAAGCTTCGTTTGGTTCAAAACTTTTTTGTACGCAGTATTGCATATATTTTGGGTCCATTGCCTCAAATTTTTACCATTTATAAATGGAAAGAATAATATGTCAACGTGGCTCGATCAACTGATCTTTCGTCATCCAGTAAGGGTCTTATACATCTCTCCGGTAACCACAAAAGTCGCTCGAGTTCGGTGGTTGCATTCAATTTATTTGGAGTGTACATCGGGGTATACATAATATAGTTTTGGTGGCCTCCATTAAAAATTATATTCTTTGTCGGTCTAGTAATTCAATTAAAATCGATAGATAATTTAGTTCAAATGACAAAATATTAATAATTTTTTTTGGACTTAAAAACATTCACAATCTAGTTCAATATAGTCGATATAACACAATATTTAAATTTGGTCACAATTGAATCTACTTTTTAAAATCTAATAACATTTAAAAATATTTGTTCTTTTCACTTTGCTTTGGGAGTTTTAGTCCCACATCGAAAAACCACCAATGTGTATATCTCAATATATAGCTTTGCTTTGGTATATGCACATGGGGTGGTGGCCCATATAGGTTGACTTTCCTAGAGGGATTACGTGTGAACCCCTTTATGACAATCTTAATTTTGTCATCACCTTTGGGAAGTTTCCCTTAGGAGCTACGACTCGGACTTGGGCTCAAGGGTGCAAAGTGGTGCTTTGTTAGCTCACTTAGCACGTCAGCATCGTCGCATGACGCTCATATGCTCATTTTGTGTGCGAGTTGCATGCACGATTGCTTGCTCAGGCGCATGCTTAGTGGCGCTATGCGGCCGAGATGCTATGCGGCATGGAGCTATGCGGCCAGGTGCTATGCGGATAGGCTCTATGCGGCCAACGAGCTTGTATGAGCGAGTCGTATATGGAGGGGACATGGTCTGTTGTTGACGGCGCATGCGGATTATGCGACGTATGCGGTGCGGGGGTGTTTGTGAACAATGGCTGCTGCTTTCGACGCTTGGCGGCGTTTGATGGCGATGTTCTGCATAGTATGACCGGCGACGACGGCGACGATGACGCATGCGGGTACGGCTACGCATGCGACATGGTGTTGGATAGAACATATGCAGCCTTGAGTTTTCTCATGCCGCATAGGTGTTGTTCTCCTCTATATATAGAGGAGTTTCTATTTCTTTCATAGTAAAAAAAAGAGAGAGCACCAGAGCGATATGCGGCAGTAGTGAGCACTCTTCCATAAAGTATTTATGAGTGATCCGAAGGTGACAAAGAGCGTTCCAGAAGTTCTCGTGTGGACTTGATGGATCATGGGAGAAGTTTATTATATAGCGTGAATCTTGCCATGAGCTCCGTTGGTTTTGATCACCCCAACAAGGAGTTTTATTCTTTGTTTTTCTTTTCTTATTCTCGTTCCTTCTTGTTGTTGAGTCTACAAACGTAAAGAGAAGAACGATTTTTCTGATTCTTGTTGTATTTATATTTTTTTGGGTCGTATATTTGTAACATGTTCGTGGTTTAGTACTGTTGTGGAGTTGTGTGTCACTATAGAGGCGCTCTCGAGTAACTCACAATGCACCAACTTTTGTAGAATATGAACTCTTGAGTGAGTCTCTACTGTGTGGACCTCCTCTACTTTGATTTGGCTTCGGGACTAACAAAAAATGATAATCAATATAAAATATAACAATGTGAATCGATGGACAGAGAAAATACCTCAACTTGATTACCAATTATGTAACAAGTTGTATTATTTGTCACCTTCTTTTTGCATTGAACTATTCTGATTAGGGTTCTAATATTTTAAGGTTAGACTAGGATTTTTTTTAAGGGAGAGTAAAGATAGTTTGAGTAAGAAAGAAATGGTAAAGGAGTAACAGTAACATGTGTTGTGAAGAAGAGGAACGAAAGATTCAATCATAAGTATCATTCATCTTCTAGAATCTTAAATGGTTTTGAGTCAAAAAAAAAATTAATGAAGAAAGAAGATGTTATTTGTTATGACTTGCGAATCGCAGGATTATAATTTCCTTTTAGTTTCGACTATTACTTTTTAGTCAAATTAATATTAAATTATTAATTACTAACTTAATATTGGAAACTATTGTAGATTTTGTTTGGAATTATTGGGTCGCCAATTTAGATAACCCTGGAATAGGAACTTTGTATATGAGTGGTGGCTCAAGGGCTATGGAATATGTATAGTGAATATGTTATACAATGATTTATAAGTTGTTTCCATTATCATGTATTTTATTTTTATAGCTAGTTGCATTCGCATGATCATGGATAACTTGTGCAAAAGATTTGGTTTCTCTAACGATGTCCAAGGCATCGAGTCCATGTTTGCCTATGAGCAATATATATGGTTCATGCAAGATGTTATGGGAGTATTACGAGATCTTTTGTAGTGCCTCGTTCCCCCTGTTCGGGGAGCGCGGCTAAGAAATACTTAGTATCGTTCGATCGTGACAGATTGAATCAAGATTATTTTTCCATTATGGATTGGTTTCTTCGAAATCAAGTCCCATATATAGTGGATCATGCCTCAAGGAAAGACTCGACGGCAGAGTCGGGAGGGGCCTTTCCGTTGCGCTGGTTTCTTTGCCCGTTTTCGATGCCGCTTGGTTGCTTTCTTGTTGGTTTTGTGACTTATATTTTCTTGAACGGTTTTGATGGATTTAATTGTCTTCATTCTTTGAACTTCGTATTTCGTATCGAACTCTGGGAGACCGAGGCAGAGATATTAATCATCAGTTGGTGCGTGTAGGTGATCGTGTAGGCGACGCACAAGCGGAGTCTTGAAGATCTCCCATTTATCTTTTTCGATTCACCAACTTGTGAGTGGCCTTACTTTCGATTAAGCTCCCTTCTTCCAAGTCTTCACTTATTAACAATCTGACTCGTTTGTGCATTCTGATCAACGATACCATAAGAATAATAATAAGTGAATTAAGATAATAAGAAGTAAACTTGGAACACTAATATTTGTCACACAAAATTATCGTATAATCACCTTGTTGCATGCTTGTCTGCTATGCATGTATCTATTTATGCTTCAGTTGTAGCTAAAACTTATTCCTTTATAATTGTGCAAAAAATATTTGAAATATGATCACTTGAGCAGGTAGACTATACTAATCGCACCGTGTTAAAGTAGTTATGTTCATTCTGATGGCTAGAAATGCTTTATCTGTTAACTTAGTGTTGAGTCGATGTTTGGTCGAACAACTTGTGCACAAGGTTTAGTTCCTACGAACGGTCTCCGGGGCACTGGAACTGATTCATTCCGGGCGAAACTCGGATAGCTACGCTAGCAAGACTAGCGCGGGTAATGCAGGGTCTTGTAGGCGGGGCTTACTACCCGCGCTACAAGGATCGCCGTCTTACTGTAGCTATTGTCCACGGTGTCAATGTGTGACCTGATCCAGCATATTACTGCATTATCTGTTCAAGCTAATGATGTTTTCTTGACAGGGAAGAACATGGTAAGTCTTGTGCAGGTGGATGCGACGTCGCAAGTAAAAAGTCACCGAACGGTGGCATATTATTCAATCATTTATACATATTGTAACTTGAACTAAGGCAAGTTAAAAAGACCAAAATAATAATTTGTTGCTTCAGAACATGAACACTTGTGTCGATTGGGTTAACTCGCCCTCACCGGTACTTTTTAAAGTACTGACCCTCGTTGCAACAGGTTCCCCGAGCCAAGGCGACGCGACGAGGAGCTGAATCTTCTACCCCCAACCAGTCTATTACTCTGTGCACTCCGTTCGTGTCTTTTGAAGCTTGTACAAAATTATCCGGAGCTTGTGCACACATCTTATGCAGTTTTACGGCAAGGCGATAGCTCCGCCCAAAGGTGTCTATTTTGATTTGAAGTTCTAATATGTGATGTAAT
Organism: Iris macrosiphon; assembly: GCA_036927795.1. Taxonomy (NCBI): domain Eukaryota; kingdom Viridiplantae; phylum Streptophyta; class Magnoliopsida; order Asparagales; family Iridaceae; genus Iris; species Iris macrosiphon. Next base: position 190,277,776 of record JAYESA010000006.1, on the reverse strand, counting down.
GTATGGAACGGCTGTCTCGTTTTGCGTCCATTTTGTAAAACCGTGCAGCACCCCTTACTTTTGAGTCAAGAGTTTTTAACAAAGATGTATATTATCAATAAAAGAGAACTTTTCTTGGTTTCAACGTGTGTTATTTAGCTTCCGCACTCTGCTGTTGTGTTTCTATATATATTGTTATACTAGGCCTTGTGCGTGTGCACCTTACGCTTGCACGACATCACGCCCGGGGGACGGATAGCGATTCTGTGGAAACGGGACATGACATATTAGTATAAGAGCACGGCTTCATATCCTTTGGCCTTGTGTCAGAAAAGTTCATAAAATGACCCTATCCCTACCAGTTGAACTCTTGAAATCATTTGGCAAAAATGAGATGCGTTCCATATATTAAGTCCGTAATACTCTACGAGACTTATGTAAGTTCTTTATTTTTGAAGAAATGTCTCAAATGCAAGGAACAATGCAAGTGTCACACCCCGATCTCCCGCAGGCAAATCGGTCGTTCCCGCTAGGCGGGAATCACCCTCGCCAGCGCTCCCGCGGAACGATCGCTTGACCCATCCGGGCGTGATGCTGCACGAGCGTGATCCACGCCCGTGCAAGGCTATGGTCCATTGGCTGGCGGTAAGAGTTCTAAGCCACAGAGTCGCACAGATTATCCGAGTGCAGCGGAGTCATGAACGCATAGGCGATCGGTAACAGGTTCACTGAGTCGACAATATAGCGAAAGTATTGAAACACAAGTTGAAGTAAAGCAACTCTTTTGTTGATATGAACAAGTGTTATAGGCGGCGTATAGCCGAGATTACAAGTCACTCAAGCCTCTCTCTCTGAAACAGTAAAAGCGTGCCAAGTGGCTATAATTTGTGGATTGATTGTACAGGCGATGATCAGGCGATGTTCGGGCAAATTCCAACATTATGTCTTGTATATGTGCTTCTGTTTCGGATGCACCGTTGCTTCGGAGTGATCTCCACACCTTAGCACGCACGAAGGAGACATCCGCACCGAACGAGGTTCTCCCGCACCCTGCATACAAACTGGTGGATTATCAGTACATTGAATGCACTGGTGGGGAAGCTACTCGCCCGCTCGACAAATCCAAACACGTAATACAGGTTATGTGCACCAACTATTAAGTTGTCTTTCTAGTTGCCTTAGGATCAGTTTTATGCAAACATTGAA